>WBMZ01007458.1:0-71776 GCA_013400975.1 Atrichornis clamosus
GCTCGGCTCGGCTCGGCTCGCTCAGCGCGGTGCGGCAGCAGCGGCGGCCGCGGCCCCCCCAGCTCCGCGCCGCTCCGCGCTGCCCCCCTCCCCTTCGCCCCCATGGCCACCAAAATCGACAAGGAGGCGTGCAGGGAGGCGTACAACCTCGTCAGGGACGATGCCACCGAGGTGAACTGGTAGGTGGCCCCCGGCATCCCCCCGGACGGGCACCGGTGCGCTGAGATTCCCCGTCTTCTCTCCCCGCTCCCCAAAGGGCGACTTTTACAGACCTAACCCCCTTCTCTTCTTCCCTCCTCCTAAAGGATGGGGGTTTTTTTACAGTCTATTCTTCTCCATCTCCTCTTGTCCTTTCCTAAAGATTGACTGTTAAATGTGTTCCTCGCCTTCCCTTCCCCCATTGCTAAGGGTGGCTTGTAACTGTGTTATTCCCCTTCCCTTTCCCCCATCCCGAAAGGTCACTTTTAACACTATTATTCCCCCTCTCTTTTCCCTTCCCGAAGGGTGACGTTTAAGTACAATGGCTCTACAATCGTCCCTGGAGACCAAGGGGTAGACTATGAAACCTTTAAAAGGAAGTGCACAGGTAAGCTCCGTCTCCATTGCTTTGTCCCCTTTCCGTCCTTCTTGCTGCCCGGTGCGAGGGGGGAAAGGATGGGAGAAAACTTGGGGAAACTGGAATTAGTGCTGCTGCTTCCCCGTGCCTGCCCTGTCCTGCGGGATCGGGTTTCCAGCCGCCACAGAGTGCAACTCCCTCAAGTCCATAGTCCAGCCGGTCCTTTGTCTCACCCTTAGACTTAAGGTCCTTTGGGCTCTTTTTCCCCTCTTTGCACAATCTTTCATCGCTTCTCGGTTATAAACAAGATAAAACGCTTGATAAGCCACGGTCTCCTTGTTTGGCAGTGCAATTTCAGAGCAAAAACGATTCAATTTTTGTGGCTATAAAGATGCAATCATACAGATCAGTGGGAATGAAATACTGGGGAAATTCTTCTGCAAATCATAGCACTAAAGTAACTGCAGCTAGAAGGCTTGCTGGGATTTTTTAAGGACACGAAACCTGAGGAGAGAGTGGTCATGGCAAGGATCGGCTGGAACAATACAGCCCCGAGAACAATCGTGGATGTGGCATTGCACAACCGCAACTGTTGCGGCTCCAGGTTTAAACGTGGCAGTCGATTGTTGGGCTGTCGGTTGTAGAACAGGAACAAAGCCTGGGGAAAATGAAAATAGATTGAATAGTGTTTAACTTCATCTGATCTTGACTTTTGATGAGTTTCACAAAAGTGGGTTTTGATTTTTCTAACCTCAGTTTTCCTCCTATCTTGGCTGCTAGTTCACAGTGTCAGTGATGTGAGACGTGAAGCATTTTTGACTAATACTGGATTAGAACAAAGTCTCCCTCGCTCAGCCGGTTACTGTCCACTCAAGCACTCCGGTTAACCTGTGGTTTTAGAAGGACGTGTCTGTTCTGTGCAGGAATTGTGTGTTGAGCAGGCTCTGCCCTCTCCAGGTGGGGCAGTTCCCGGGGACACCACAGTCAGTCCCACAGCTATGGAAACACCAGTGCCTGCGCACTGCTCTGAGAGCCCTGGGGCTTGGCTGGGTTTTATTGAGTGGAAGGAGAGAACTTCCAGGAACTCAACCGAGGGCGGGACTGGTCTGATCAGTCAATAAATATCGTAGGAGAAAAGTACATTTTAGTCCTTGGAAAGGAGCCATGAAATCAAGATGGTTTAGACTGCCCTGCTACGATCTTGGCAGGGGGTTCTTATTGAGATTAACACAGCCACTCGTTTCCAGCTGTTCTTGAGAACTTGCAGGGAAAATTCTCCAAACCGAGAAGGAGCCTGTTGTAGTTGATGTCAGAAGAGCTGATGCAGTGCACTGCTGGAACTGCTGCCCACTCAACTCTTCTTAGTGGGCAGCAGAAGGGACAAAGCATTACCTGGAATACAGGGAAGCCCAGGGCTCAGCACCTGGGAGATTCATGGCAGTGGTTAAAGGTTTTCTTGGGAGGTCAATGGCTTCAGTGTCTGAGTGCCATGTTCTCTGTCCCTCCTTGTGGCCAACATAACTGAGCATCTCCAGCATCTGGCGCTTGCAGAGGAACCTTCCCCATTTATTTTCTCTCCTTATCTTTACAGAGTCCATGTCTTTTTTTGTCTGAGCTGATTTTTAATGCGTTTTCTGGATGGCACCCTCTCAATAACTTCCTCTCCTCCATTCTGGGAATCTTTTTATGGGGTGGCTGAGCAGGCAGAGGGGCTTTGGCAGAGCACAGGCACTGGTTGGGCTGGGTAGGATGAGTAGAACAACTCCTGGAGGCACACATTGCATTCTGGAGTACAGCCACATTTGTGTTCTTGCCATCGCTGGCATGGGCCAAACCCGTGTTTATAAACAGGGTATTCAAACAGACAGAGCTTAAGGAAGTCTTGTTTCACACCAGCAAAGTGCCAAGCTGGCTCCAGTACTGAGTCACTTTTACAGAAAGAAAGGAAATGTTGTGTGTTTTAAAAATAAGCTTGGTGAGGGAAGAGTTAAATAAAGGGCACTTGTGGGGTAGGCTGTGGCCTATTGTTAGCCTTTAATGGGGAGCTAAATCCCTTAGAGCTGCTCCACTGCTCCCTCTCCCTGTTCCTCCTTTCCCTTTCCCTTGGCATGTGGCTGGTGAGGGCTGTTCCTTGGCAGAGCAGGGCCCAGGAGCTGTCCTCAAACCCACCTCTGGAGCACAGCTGTTGGAGGCTTAAAGAAGGAGGCAAATTGAGGTGCCTGGTCCTTGGCTGAGAGCTGGAAAGGATCTTCCTCCACCCACGAATTACAGTGCAGCAGTTGGGAAGGAAGAGATGCGAGTTTTGAAGCCTCCATCTGCGCAGCAAACCTTCACCTGGCCTGCTAGACATAGTCAGAAATCCAGCCTGTGCCAGCAGTGAAGTTGGAGCTTTGCTTCCCATCTGGAAGAAAGGTGCTAAATGTTACCATGAAGTAGAGTTGGTTGGAATATTTCTACTGAAACAAAGTCAGTAAAGGAGAGTAGGAAGGGATGGGAAGAGCTGCTAAATATTACTCCTTCCTATTGCTACTTCTCTTTCCTCCTGGTCTCTTCCACCTCCTTTCTCCTTTTGCTGGAGGGACAAAGAGTTGCCATCGATGCAAACAGCTTCAGAAAATGCGATTAAAAACTTAAAAAAATTCCGGGTATCAGAATAAACGTCCTTGTTTTGAATTTCTCTTTTGTGAAAAACGCTGCCCTGAAAGCCACAAAGTGCTGCAGCTGCCTCTGGCAGAAGCTGAGCAGAATTTGGCGGTTGAAGGTGAGAGCGGGAGCTGGGATTGAAAACCTCAGTGAGCGAGGAGTCACCGTCAGAGCTCGCTCTGTTCCACTTCCTGCGCCAGCTATTTCAGTGCCCTTCTGAGCTGCAAACATCTGTGTCCCCACCGCTCTGTGACCCCAACCATTCTTGTTAGAAGCACCTTTGTACGCAGTGCTCCCCTCCCGGGCTGGAGCGGCGCGGGCGGGGTCAGGGGGTGCTGGTTCCCGGGGCTCCGGGACCGGGGAGGGCTCCTGTGCCACTCTGGAAGGCTCCGGTGGACGTGCAGCCTTTTGCAGAGGTTGTGGGGGCTGTTGGTGCCAGGGCTGTGTTCTTGTTTCCTCCCCCCATCCATAACCCTTGGGATGCCCAGCCCGCTCCTGACTCTGCAGAGCTCCCCGGGGAACCAGCGTGGCTGAGGACAAAGGGAACAGCGAGAAGCTGAAATTGCTGCTTTTAGAGGAAGTAGCAGTTCAGGCAGGCCGCGTCAGGAGCCAGCTCTGCACACCTCCAGCCACCTCTGGGGCTGCTGGTGGAGCACACGGGACAGAGGTGCTGAGCTGGGGCAGGCAGGCCATGCCCTGAGCCAGGAACTGCTGCTGCACCCCTGTGCCTGCTGTGGGGTTCACGACTCCACTGCTCCATCTCACAGACACGTCCCACGTCAGACCTGCACGTTACAGATCCTGGAGCAGAGGCCTTTTCTTCCTAAGCTCTTCACTAAGCTGTGTGACGGAGCAGAAAAGTTTAACAAACTGCATCATCGAGCTATCATGCTTTTCCCATCCCCCTGTTTGGGGACAGCAATTGCCTCTCTTAAAGGAAGGAAACATGGAAAGAAGAGCTTCTTCAGGGCCCTTTTGCCCAGGGTCCCAGGGTGATGCTGCAAACACAGCCTGAACCCTGCACTGCTGCATGTCAGTCACTGTGGTGCTGTCAAGGTCTGGGTCAGTCACAGACAAACACTGCCTGGGAGGCAGCTGACTCTGCTTTGGAGTCTGGCAGTCTCTTGTCTGTCCTCCAGAGACCACCCCCAGGTGTGTGAACACCTCTCCTCCAGCCGGTCCCAAAGTAAAGCCCAGGAGGTTGGTTTAAACCACTGGCACGTCCTTGTGTGATTAGGAGGTGGCTGCTGGTGGCTCTTCCTCTTGCAGTCCTGCCTAATGACCAATGCACTGCCTGTGTTGGCCTCTGTCTGACCCAAAGAGGCTGCAGAGCAAAGGTGAGGACGTTCAGTGTGTCAGGGTCGTGGAACACTCGGTGTAGACACCCCTGTGTCTGCTGGCTGAGGACTGTTCGCTTGGGCTTAACAGCACAGATTACTTCTGCATTAAACAAGGACTTAATTCAAGGCTTCCGATCCATTTTCCTTCCCAGTTGCAGCTCTTGCCTCTGCAGATGGCCTGGGTCCAGACCTAGCATTAATTTGGTGGTTAGTACTACGTGCCATCAGGACACTGCTAAAAAAACCAGCTGAGCTGGGGGATTTGAAGCCAGAAACACAGATAAGAGTTGAAGGTTATTGTACGGAAGGATGTGAAAGCTCTTGGGTTTGGTTTTTTTGTTGTTTTTAATTTCAAAGTCTTATAACTGGGGATGCTGTTGCTGAGAAGAGTAGAATGACTTACAGCTGAAGTGACATCCTGTGAAACTTTGGTGTCTCTCAGTAACACCTGACTGCCCTGGACACTTGCCTCAGTGTCTGTGTTAAGAAGCAGCAGAGCATCACATTGTCTCTGTCTGTGGTTTATTTTCATTTTTTTTTTGCCATTAAGTAATGGAGTGGTCAAAAGACTCTATTTCCCCCTGCCATGCCATATGTGAACAGCTGTTTTCAATGCATCTCTGACAAAAGAAATAATGAGCCTTTTATTTGGAAAGCTCCAGTCCAGATAAATAATTGCAGTGACAGCATGAAATGGGATAGTTATTCATGTGTCTGAAAAGATCAGACCAAAACCACACTGGGCATTCAGCAGCAGGAAGAACTGAAAATCTTTGGCCTGAAATAAATATCCTATAAAATCATTTGGGGTTGACATAAAATATTAGAAAACAGAAATAAAATCAGGTCCTTATCCAAATACAAGTTTTGGAGGGGTTAGATCAATTGCTCCATAAAGCCTGGGCTGCATGTAAAAATTTAGGATCTGTGAGTTGAGAGATCACCAAGGTTATGTTGGCACCTTAGGTTGTAGGAATGATTTGTAAAAACTCACGAGGACATATAACGAGATAGGTGCTTATCTGCATTTGGCTACATCTTAAGTTGCTAAAATGGGCCTTGTAAATCAATCTCCTACTGCTTTTGTTTTTCCTCTTCAGTGTTCATCGCTGCTGCTTTCCCTTGCTGGCTATTTAAAGGAAGACCTGGGGCCACGGGTGGCTTAGGAATTTCAGGGTTGTGCTGCCCCTGTGCCCTCCCTGCCTGTGTGCTCTTGGCAGGGTCACAGTGATCTCCTGGCTGCCAGCTGGAGCCAAGGCCTAGGCTGTCCCTTGCTGTGGACAGGACGTGGGTTTAGGGAATATTCTCACTGATGTTGGTGGGGCAGACTCACAAGGTCGGGTTCTGCAGTGAGACAGTAACTCCTTGCGTTCTGTGTGGTTTTGTGATGTTTAGTTGAAATGTCATGGCTGTGGATTGCCTTTGCCATCCCGTGGGAGCCACAGGAGCAGAGAAAAAAGAGCCTTGTACCTTTTGCCTGCCCTTTGTTTTTGAGGCCTGCCTGGCCCTTCTGACTGACAAACACCATTCCTTCCTTCAGGGAAGAGCTGGATCCCCCGTTTGCTCCCACGCTGCCCTCCAGTTTACTCCCAGGTCAGGAGAGAGACCACAACAGGCCCACTGTCACTGGGGTAGCAGCAGCTCCCTGGTGGCTCCCCTGGACCAGAGAAAGCCAGAGAAGGCACTGTGGGGTCACTTTGCCCCACTGTGGGGTCACTTTGCCCATGCACTTGTGTCCCTGTACTCACATCAGCTACATGGAGGAGGTTTGGTGCTGACGGCCCTGGGGTCAGACACGTCTGAGATGATTTAATGAACGTCGCAGTGTGGAGCAAGGCAGCACTGCACGGGATCTGTGGGCTTAGGACAGGGTTTAAGAGGGGAAAAAGCAGGGTAGGAAGAGCTAGGGGAGGTTTCTGTCTGCGCTTGTATTCACGTGACCACAGGAGTGACTGAAGAGGTGGAAAGTTGACAAATTGATCTAAAATTAATGCAGTTGAAACAAACAAAATAAATCCTCGTGGAACCTGCCGTGGCTGTCAGTATGTACTTGCTGGATAGAACACAAAAGCAGATCAGTCCATCACCTGCCTTGCTGCACGTGACCTTGATTCAGCAGGCAGGTGAAGCTGGGAGCAGTGGCTTTGTCCTGCCACATCTCTGGCTTGGCCATGCAGAGCCCTCAGACTGAGAACCGTGACGATTTGACAGGGTATTTCTTTCCTGCAGCTATTATCTTTTACTGATGAGTCACTGCATTTTAATCTAATGGGGAAGTTTTCAGTACAGCTGAACCAAAGTGCTTGAGTGGACGGAGAAAAAAAGGAGAATACCATCAAGGAAATTTCTGTAGCTTGGCATCAAGCTTTGTTGACAGCCAAGGGCAACTTAGCCAGAATATTTGGAAAATCCTGCCTTACTGATAAGTAAAGAGTTTGGAGAGAAATACTCAAGTGATGCTCTTTAAGGCACTCATTGTGCTCCTCATTGTTTGTCCAGCCATAGAGAAAGGAGTAGAGGTATTAACAGAATTAACACTGTTCATTTCTGCTGTTTGTGTCTTGTGAGATCTTCTCAAATAGAGCTGCTATTTCTGCTCTGCCCAGATCTGTTGCTTGCTTCTCTCTGCCCTGAAATCCATGGCACTGTGACCGGGAAGGGGGTTGCACAGCACTAGGCAGGATTTCCTCTTTCAGAGGAAATCAACGCTCTCTCTCTATGATTTGTTCTGCTCCCCTCGCTCCCAGCAGATTCCTAAAACCACTGTGAGTGGTTTTGTGTGCAAAGGGGATGGTGGATGTTAATGCCTTGAGATTTCTTGGGGAATTGGCACTGATGGCATTGATGTCTTCCAGCGTGGGGAGCTGATCTGGCAGGGTAGAACTGATTAACTGTGAAAGAGGAAATCTGGGAGTATGAAAGAACTCGCGTTTTGATCCCCTTATCACTCAGAACACGCCTCAGACTAATTGTGAAACTCAGCCGCTTCTGCTCGGGGATTGTGACCTGCAGTTGGAGAGGCTTATACCCAGGCTGAGCTAGTGCTAAAAACCTCTCCGTCCGTCCCTGCTGCCCTTTCAGGAACAGAGACGTGTTGATTGCTCGGGGCTCCACTCCGCGCTCCCTCTCGGCTCCGTGTGCGGCTTCACCCGCGGGCACAGCGACCTACGGCATCACGCCCCGGTGGTTTGGGCTAAAGGCTCGGGGCTGAAAACTGAGGCAGCTGAAGAGCCTGCTCTGCCTCCCGTGGGGATATAAACCCCACGGGGAGACGGGGGGAGACGGGGTCCAGCTGGGGTGCGGCCCTTCAAGCCCCCACGAGTGAACCAGCCGCAGGGAATTCTGCCCAAGAGGTGCTCAGAGCCCCACGTCCCCCTCGGGTGCTCACTGAACGTTCTGGGACTGAAGGCAGTGGTGTCAGCCTTGCTCATACTCACTGAGCAGCAGCTGATCTCATGGATAAGGGCTGGAATGGCTGGATTTGGCTCTCTTTGGTGTCACGGATTCAAACTGCTTTCAACCAGGACGGGCAAACACTGAAAATCTGCTGAGAAGCAAATCCTGCTGCTGCCAGTGAGCTCTGGGTTCATGTCCAACGGAAGTCATTGGGACAGATAAATTCATAGAATCATAGAATGCTTTGTGTTGGAAGGGGCCTTAAAGATCTCTCATCCCACCCCTGCCATGGGCAGGGACACCTTCCACTATCCCAGGTTGCTCCAAGCCCCATCCAGCCTGGCCTTGGAGACTTGGGATGCCCCATCCCTGGAACTTCCTTTCTGTGCTACTATGAAAAAGCACTGGTTTTTTTCCATTCATTCTGCTTTTCCATTATCTTTATTAAGAAGGGGCACATGCCAGTCTCAGGCTCTGTAACAGCCTCTGGTAGAAGGGACAGGGATGAAAACCCCACAAGGTGGGAACCGAGGGGTCCATGGGAAGGGCTGTGACACCATTACAGTGTAGTAGGGGCCAGGCCTTGGTGACATTAAAGGGCCTTCCAGCACCGTGTCCCCAAAGGATCCACAGAACAGTTCTGGGCAGAGGGTGGCCTGCTTTACTGTCAGAGCTGGGAAGGGAAGGCTTTTTCACGGAACTGTTAATTGTAACGTTAGGGGATTTGCTGTCTCACTTCACCTTGGGTATTTCCTGGCTGTCGGTTCATTTGTGGTTCTAATCAATCTTGGGAAGAGGATTTACTGTCACAAACAGGAGTCTCCACGTGCAGTTCTTGTACTCCCCAGTAACAGGGTAACAGAGAGTTTTGTTTGCCTGAATTGTCAATGCACGACTCTTCCTCTTCTTCCAAAGATCCATCTGGATTTTTTCCTTTGAGTAAGATCTTTCTCTTTGTTTCTATTTTGAAATCTTCAGAAGAGTTTGTTTTAAACACTCTGCTGGCTCACACACACCCCTGCATCCATTTTCCAGTTTTCCCAGTATTACTCTGTCAGGCCAAAAAAGAGAAGAGAACAGAAAGAACAAACTAAGGAGAGAAGAGGTGGATTTTTTTCAGACTTAAAGAAGTCTTCTCTGTATTAAGTGCTAAAGAAGCTCTGAGATAGGTCAGCTTGCAGAGAACATCCCAAATTTTTTTGGCATTGATTTCTATCAGCTTATTTTCTGTGGGTGAGCAATTTAGAGCTGCTTCTCCCCTGCCTCCAGAGCTCCTGGGGCTGTCCTGGCTGCTCATGGATGTTGGCAGTCACTACTACACCTGGAGCCTGCATTTTCACCTGGCAAATAGTCAGCACAGCAGATCACTCTAAGGCATGTTGAACTGGTCACAACAAGCGTGGCCAGGATTAACATGATTCCTCTCAAACAGCAGCTTTGTTCTTCTGCTTTGAGTCATCTCCTTTAAAAGGCCTCGAGTGACCTCTAAGAGATGAAGAAGCCATAATTAGGTGTATTCCACAATTGCACAACTGTCCATCTGCTCTGCTTGCTGCCCAGTCCTGGTGGGAGGCTCCAGCATCCCGCGGAGGCTGGGGATGCAGGGGGATGGTGCCCGTGGCCAGGAAGGCTTCCAGCTGCCTGGGTGGATGAGTCACTGGGAGATGGAGGAAGGAACTCTTTGAGATAAGAGTCTACAAGGTTTTCACACATCTGGCCAGACTGAATAAGTCTAGTCTGGTGTGATATAGCACAAACCAGCTGTGAAACAAAGACCAGCACAGTTCTAAAACCCAGGACTTTTCTCTCCAGGGCTCTGGAAGGAGTTTTAGGAAAACACCTGGACAAGTAATTGCAGATTTTTCTTTTGCTCCTTCTTATCCCCTCCTTCTTGTAAACTCATACTACTCTGAGTCAGAAGTGCTATTGAAGGGAAGGAGGGGAAAGGATCAGATTTGCACAATGGCCACGATGTTATAAAATGTGACCCTAATCCTGCTATTCTGTAAGAAAGAGACTCTGGGAAATCACTTTCTTCCCTTCTTCAGCAGTGACCTGCAGATGAATGATTTGGCTGAATGTGTAACTGGGGTTAGCTCTGTGCTCTTGATCTGCCTGCTGACTCTATTTTAGCCATTTCCAGGCTCACTAGCAGCAAAATAATGTGATGCGGGGTGTCCCAGTGACTCGGAGGACCCGGAAGAGGCAGAGCTAACACGGGCAAAGCACACCTTGTCAACTCGGGGCACCTGAGCAGGGCCCCTGTCCTGCCCCGTGAGTCCCAAACGCTGGCACTGTCACACGGGATCAGTGCCGTGCCTTGGCCTTGGAGAGCAGCAGTGTCACCCCGGAGGAGGGCAGGGCAGGGCAGGGCAGGGCCGGGCAGGGCAGGGCAGGGCAGGGCAGGGCAGGGGGGTTTGGTTGTAACCACTTTGTCCCTCTGTTGCCCTGCAGATGACGTGCGGTTGTTCGGCTTTGTGCGGTTCACCACCGGCGACGCCATGAGCAAGAGAGTCAAGTTTGCCCTCATCACTTGGATCGGAGAGGATGTCAGTGGCCTGCAGAGAGCCAAAACTGGGACTGACAAGACTCTGGTCAAAGAAGTAGTACAGGTAACCTCTTCCTTCTGCTTCTGTCTGTGCAAACACCAGCAGGAGGGAGAGAGGGGGAAGGACTGGATCATCCTCCAACTTAGTAGTTAATCCTTTAAAAAGAAGACAGTTTCCTATTGCCTGTCTTCCTCCCAGGAAGGCTTAACATTTGCCCTTTGAGCACTCAGGCATAAAGAAGCACCTCTTGAGCTTAAGGCTGCCTTAACTATTTCATGAGGAGGGAATATCTGCACTGCCCTCCTTGTCACCAGTCCGATGTGTCCCTTCTCCTTCCTTGATATGGAAATAATACAATATTGAATGGTAGAGAGCAGTATTAAGTTAAGTAGGTAAAATTAAACAGGAAACCCCACACCCTTGTTTAAACTTCTCTGGAAGCCTTTTGTCTCTGCACAGTGAGTTGGTGGAGCTAACCAACTAAAGTCTGAAGTCCCTATGGTACCAATTAACTAACAGCTCTTAATAGCTAACTAGGTTTGAACAGGCTTTGTTTGGCCTTGGGCGTAGCAGGGAAGAGAGAAATGAGCTCAGTCCAGGTGGGAACAAGCAAGAGCCAGGAGAGGAGTGACTTGTGAGAGGCTGCACGGAAGCTCTGCTGCCACGCTGCTGGCGTGCAGAGGATGCTGATGTTTAGGATGTTTCTTCTGGAGGAGCACTCAAAGCAAGATCAGCTCTTTCAACTAAACACAGAACCAGCTCACCAGTGCCTGGGAAATGGTCTTGCTTGTGCTCTTGGAGAACAGGCTGGTGATTAAATTCACCTCCCTCGATAGCGGAGCTCTTGCCTGTGTACAGAAATCTCCCAACAGGGCACTGTGAAGGGTGGGAATGAAGTCCCCCTCAATTCTTTGGTAGTTTATGTGATAGAGAAGATTGTGTTTAAATAAGAAGAATGAAGGAGATAATACATTCTTATCCTTCCAGAAGATAAGCAGTGGTGCTAAATGTTTCAGAATGACAATGAATCAGAGGGGTCCATTCTGCAAAGAAAGTTCCAGAATGGCACCTGAGAGATAGGAAAGCAAGTTTCTGTTCATGGGAAGCAGCTGAAAGTGTGTAATTGTAGCTGAAGATAAAATTATAGAGTACTAATGAATAACTCTTACATGAGTCACTAAGCCCAAGATTTTTTAAAAAATCTGTTTAGACAATGTATTCCTGTTGAGTTGAATAGCATTCCTGAGTGCTGTGCTCAGATCTGTCCCTCAGGTCTGGTACATATAATTTGCAATTTCACTTGTTTCATCTCTGATTAGTAGTCTGTACGAGTTAATAATCTGGTGGAACATTAACCATTCTTGGATGTTACTTAAAAGCTTTCATATTCCAATTAGTCTGTACTAAAATACAAAAACAATCCTACTGGTGCTTAATACACTTTTACTGAGCAACTTTGTCTGTAAACCCCTGCAAAGCATTTCTGGATGTCATGGCAATGGGGATCTCCTGCCCAGGAGAAATTACCTATTTGGAATAGTTCTACATGTGCAACTCTGAGTGAAGTGGGATACAAGCAGAACTATTACTTTCTTCTTTTTATGCCTGTGACCTTGCAGATAATCTGTCAAAATAAAAAAAGGACAAGAAAGTCCAACTGAAAGTAGTAGTGGGGGGAATTTATCCCAGAGCTGTTCCACTCTTAGTAGTTCCCTTGACCTTCAGGTACATTCTCAGTCTTCTGATTTTTACAGAGATTATTTGAGATGTGAGTTACACATAGGAAAATACACTTGTTTTTTTGCTGCAATGATAAACTACAAATCTGAGTCAGTGTTGGTTCATCATCTGGAATAAGTAGTACCCCAAAGTGGGTATTTTTTTCTCCACAAACCCTGAAGGGAATGGGGGCTGCTGGTGCAGTTTGGCTCTGTGCGGGGTGCCCTGACCCTGTGTGCCATGGCTCCCCTTCCCAGGCAGGGAGGCACAAGGAGGCTTTTGGTGATGTACAGAAGGGATAGGCTGGGATTCCAGAACAGCAGCTCTGCATTTTGGGAAGCCCTCAGGAAAACCTGAAGAGCTCTCCCTATCTTGTAATATTTGCCAGAGCAGCTGTGGGTCTGTATTTAAGACCAAAGCTGCTGTGTGAGGGGATTCCTGTTTTCTTTCCTGTGCTGAGCTGTGGCTGAGCTCTGCCCAAAGCTGAACAGACACCAATAAGTGTTGGGTTTCCCCCGAGACACTCCAAGTGAGAGGCAGTCAGCTCAAGTGCCCTGTGAGCACAACCCACCACGGTGCTTCCCTGGGATAAAGGCTGTTCCCACGTGGGATTATTAATGGGCTCCTCGAAGCACCTGCCGTAAGGAAAACACGAGGGATATTAACTGGAGAAGAGTAGATGATGGGCTTGTGAGCAAAAGGATGAACTATTACAGAGCAGAGAGAGGAGCTGGGTTGCCCTGGCTTTTGTATTCCTCCTTTGGAAGGGGGAGCAGGTGCTGTGAAATCCATAGGGAGGTGGCTTGGGAAGCGGTGCTGATGGTAAGTGCAGGAAGTTGCCAGAAAATCTCTCAGGAAGAAAGGACAATTGATTTTTAGCTGTAATAACTGTGAAATGACAGGGATGGATCTCATCTGGTACAAATAGCCATAGTTCTCCTGATCTGTACTAGATGAGAATCAGGTCTTCTGGCTTATTTGGACCTATCCTTATTTCCTCCTTAATGTTGTTGGAAAATGGGTCTTGCATTTATTTGCTTTCTTTTGGATTGTAGAAAAATGCATTTAAGGAACAATCAGTAGCTGGGTTTTTTTTTCTTTCCCACAGCCATTTATTTTGCATCCTTTCCTCCTTAACTCAGCTGGAAATCTTGACTCAAGCCTGCAACCTGGTCCAAGTAGTTCAGTTGAGAGCAGATTAGAAGTGAGGCCAGGGTGGGGAACAAGTATTATCTGTATCCTTTTAAGGGTCAAGCTAATTGCTGCTGTGTGAGACTGCTGTGCAGGTGAAGGCACGGAGCAGGGGGATGCACTATTCCATCTTTTATCCACTGGGGTCCTGTCCGTGCCAAGGACAGACCTAATGGGGGAAGAAGTGGCACACAACTTCCCACGCTTTGCACACTGTTGCTTAAGATGTCTGGGAGTTCATTTCTGGGGTACAACCTAAACCCGCACCCCGAACAATCTGAATTTAACAGCTGGGAACTTCATGAACCAGTGAGCCAGGATGGCTTCAGCTACAAGGGCGCCTCTTGTTGGCAGCAGCAGCAGCAGCAGCAGCAGCCATGTGTCACCTCGTGCCTGGGTGACCTGGCAGATGTGTACAGATGTGCACAGATGTGGACAGATGTGCAGCAGAACCCACAGCTTTTGTGTCCCCTGCACAGCTGCACTTTGGTCCCTGTCACACCAAAGCTGTTCCCAGCTGCCAGGAGAGACCAGCTCAACGGAAAGGCTTTGGGCGTGGTTTCTACTTGACTAAAAACATCATCCAGAGCTGGTCTTAACTCACGTTTTATGTCCCTGACTGTAGGAATGGTTCTCTCTTTTATTTCCCATATGTGCACGAGCTGTGGCTCATTCAGCCTTAGCACAAATCCACCTGGGAGACTCTCTGTGCTCTGAGGGCTCTTGTTTTGACCTCTTTTATTCCAGAGGCCCAGGTGAAGCAGGTTGGTCAGCTTAAACCCAGAAATCCAGGCTGTTGTAAGGTGCTGGACATGGGTGGGAGCAGCTGCCAGCACGAGGTTCAACTCAGCCGTAGGAATTCCTGCAAGGTGAAACGGTGGAGTTTAGGTTCGGGAGCATCAAACCTTCCAGGGAAGGGCCCCACACTTTGAGGAGAGGCAGAGGGATGATGTTATGGGGTTTTCTTAAAGCAAGGATGAGCCCAGCACAGGAGTTGTGGGACTGGGAGCGGCACCCGGTGCTGAAATGGGACGGCTGTGATGTGAACACCAAAGAACTGACAACAGGACTTGGTTTCCCTCTGACTGTTGCTTCCTCTCTGAAATGGTTGCCCTTCACGTCTGCATTTCCTACCAGGAGATTTTAACTCTTCCTTAGGCAGTGTTGAGGTCTTCTCCTGGCAGGACTGAGTTCACGTCCCACAGAACTCTCTCAGCAAAGGCACTGCCCAGCCTTTGCCAGTTTGTCTGATTTTCCATGGATTTTGACTCTTCTCTGTTTTCATCAGCACTCCTTCCCCCACAAAGTCATGTGCTCTGTTATTTGCCTAATTCATATTCAGGGTAAAACAGCTCTGTTTCTGTGAGCAAATATTCATGGCATTTTATTCATTATTATTTTTGGTGAGGAATTTGCCTGGCTTTTGTGATGTCAACAACTCCACTGAGTTCCTGCTTTGGGGCTCGTGGCCAGATCTTTGTTTTTGCTCCCTTTTTCCTTTTCCTCTGGATTCCTCACTGCCCTGATGCTGGTGTCTCATGAGGGACCAGCCACTTTTGGGGTCCCTGTCCCTGGGCTCGGGGCAGATACCACACAGAGAACTCCCCATATGTGCTTTAGGTTTTTTGTGTCAGTACAGAGGCCTAACCAGAAGATTAAATAGATGAATTAAACCAGAAGATGCTTTAATAGCTTTGTTAGAGGCAGCCAGGAAATCAAACTCACAGGGAACAGCAGTGTCACAGTGGTTTTGAGAGTCCTACTCACAAGGGTGAGTGAGATCCTGCTGGCAAGGCAAACTAAATTGTCCTTTTTTGACTGTTTTTCCTGTTCTGGTTTACTGTAATGACCATACCAAATGGATATGGATTTACAAGGACTCTTAGCCCAGAGAAGGAGGTCAGAACCAGCAGCCTCTCATCACCCCTGTCTGACACCCAGACTCGTGACTTTTCCAGTGGGATGAAGCACAGACGGGGAGAATTTGCAGATCAGCTGAAATGCAGTTCCCATTGCTGAGACAAGTGTTTGCCAGGGGTTTGGACTGGCTTCTCCCAGCAGCTGGAATTGGTCCATGTGAAAACTGGCAGGGAGTAAATTTGAAGAGAGGGCTTTTGCTGAGCTTGGAGTCTGAGAGCTGAGTGCAGGGCCAGGTTTGGTGAAGCCAGAGCAGAGTGTGGGGCAGTGGTGCTGCACTGCTGCAGGCCCTTGTCACTTTACAGCTCTCCTTGTACCTCTGCTGCAGCCACAGGACGTGTCCTTTCCTCCCCACAACCCCAGGCCCGGGATTCACACCGTGCTGGGAAGGAATCCTGGGGGATGTCATCTCCTCTGTACTGCATCTGCACTGAGCCTGAGACCACCAGTCACTGGGAGTGGTGGCATTAGGAACTGAGAAGCTGGAACATCAGCAATAAAAGGAAATAAATAAAAATGGCAAGAAGCTGCTCAGCTACCTGGCACCATCCACAGCTGCTGAGAACCCAAGTGTCTGTAGACCATACAAGGATTTTACTTCTGGCTTCAGGCCTTCCCAAGCTGGGATTTTTAAGGCCGTCTGCAGACCTCTTTTGGTGCAATATCCGCTCCACACAGCCTTTCCCTTGGGCAGCTTAGGGAAATTTTATGACCCATATGCTGAACATTCAGGGCTTGGAAGAGGAAGAAAATCTACTCCACCCTTTTTTCCCCCCCTTTAAGTTGGCTGGAAGAGAAGGTTTGAGCTTGCTGCACAAATTCCATGCTTTCCAGGCCGAGAGGGAGGCTCACTTTTTGCTCCTGCCTGGTCGGAGCCCTTTCAGTGTGTGGCCTGTTGTGGAGGTTGACACAGGGGTTGGATTGCAAAACTGTGACTTTTTGGTGCTCAGGCACGAAGAGAAGCTCGTGCCAGAGAGGTGCATCGGAGAACCATGAGTGAACCTCAGCAGTTCTGTGTCCTGCTCAGTGATTTGAGAGGCGAAGCAAAGGGACTGTGGTCACTGTTGTGTTGTGAGAGTGATACAGATAAATGGCATCATTGTTTTGTTATCTGTAGGCTGCTGGTGACTGGGGTGAAGACAAAGGCTAGAATTCACTGGCAGGGCTTGCTGTGGTTGTAAAAAGCCTGGGGTTGGGGGGAAGAGAAGGGAAAAGGAAGTGGAGGATGTAAAATGAAGACACATGTCAGCAAATCAAGGGCCCAAGCATCAGAGTGCCTTAGGATTTGCACCCTGAACCAAAGCTCAGCCCCAAAGAGCTCAGACAGTAAGTTCAGAGTGATGAAGGAGGCTGTGGCTGGAGAAGGGTCAAGCAGGGTGTTGAAACCAGAAGTTCCAGGCACCAAAGTCACCAGAAGCATCCCCTCCCCTTGGGCCAGGCCTGAGGAGACACCGTGGTGGGCAAGAGTTGCTGTGAAGAACCGAGGAGGACCCTGAGAGAATGGAATAAAGCAAAGAGGTATTAATAGCAGTGACCCAGATTGCACTGGGAGGGTACAAATCTGGCACAAGAGGTGGCCCCGTCAGCTAAGAGGATATTTAAGGGTGGCTGGGAGCAGAACCCATCTGGCCACTGCTAGGGGGATACTGTTCAATCCTCGCAAGGTGTCTTGGTGGTGTTGATGTGAAATCACGGCTGATGCCCACAGATCATCACCCAGGAATCACCTGGGTAAGTGTCTAGTTGAGATGGCAGTTGAGTAATTCTGTTTGCTTTGTGTAATTTAGTTCTCCTCTGTTCAGGCATGAGTGCACTTCCAGTTTTAATTTCAGCTGCATTCTGCAGAGTGAGCATTGCAGGAAACCCTCCCCACATCTATAAAATACACACACTTTTCATGGAATCCCTCTCAGAAATGATTTTACGTGCCTACCTCAGTTCTCACTCAAGTCAGGGCAAAGACTCGCCCTGAAATCAGGTAGTCCTGGATGATCTGCTACCTGAGGTGAGGAAGATTTGTTAAACCTACTGGCATAGAAAGGGAATTGAAAAGGCTCAGCTCAAAACTCACATAGGTAGCACACCTCAGTGAGCATCAAACAGCTGAAAATCCTTGGGCTGGTCTTAGCAAGAGCTGGGCTTTGCAGGGATCTCACCCCTGAGACCTGGAAGTAGGACACTTGTGAGCATGACTAAATCTGATGGTTTGGGCACTTTGCCTCTTTATTTCCCATCTCAAAAAAAAAAAAAAAAAAAAGAAAAAAGATTTGTTTTTCTCTAAAAAGCAATGTCTTTCCCGTTCTGCCTGGGCTCTGCCAAGCCGTGGATGAGTGCCTGTGCTCTGCCTGTCCCCACGCCAGAAAATCCACTGCGGGCAGTGGAGCAAATGGTGCTGAGGCGGGTTGTTATTTCGGAGCGCTTTGTGTAGCTGCTCATCAGCCAAAGCAGAGCAGACAAAGCTCCTCGGAGCTGCTCGGAGCTTCCTCCCCCCGGCAGCGCTGGGCAGCGAGGATTTCCTACAGTGTGAAACAGGATCAGCCGCAGCCCGGGAGCCTGGCGTGGGGGAGGGAGCTGTTTTCCTCTCCTTCCATTCCTTCCACCGCATGAAAGGGATGCTGAGGCTCTTTCAAGCTGGATCCTCCTCCACCCCCTCCTTTACCCGACTCTGATCCCAAACCGAGACCCTTGAGACGCTGCCAAATAAAGAGCTCTCCCATGGTTCAGAGTCTGAAACCAATTAGAAGCCCCCCTTCCCGGCCGTGCCAGGGCTGTTCCAGTGCCAGGGAGACCCGGACAAGACGCCTGCTGACCTCCCAAAGCCTCGCCTCCTTCTCCCAGGAAGCCCCATCACCTTTCGGGCCACCCACTGCCCAGGCATTCGGGCATTGCATCTTTCCCGAGACGCCACAGCAAGGCTGTTGGGACTTTAACCCATATTTTTGGTCGAGTGCAAGGGATGCTGGTGTTTTTCACGCTGGCGAAACCTCTGTGTGGTGGGGGAAGGGAGCCTCATGCAGTGCTCTCAGTCGTGGTGAGGAAGGGAAGGAAAATGCTGCAGCAAGCAGCCAGCAGCGTGTGTGCTGAGATGGCTGAGCGCACACGCGGGTGCCGTGTCAGTGGGGCAGGAGGGACAGCCCCGCACGGGAACACATCCCGGGCTCAGGTGCCCCTGCTCTGGCAAGAGCCCCGAAGGCACCGTGGGATCCTGTTCTGCTCCCAGAAAGGTTTTTCCCTGATCCCAGCCCGCTGCGTGCGGCGTGCCCGGCTCCCAGGAGCTGCAGAGAGCTCCTGGGCTCCAGGGAGAAAGCTGCCCTGGATCACACAAGGGTGTTCCTGCAGCTCCTCAGAGGTCACCCGGGACCATTAAACCACAGAGCACAGCGGAGCCTGTGAACAGCAGCAGCCTGCCTGGTGCAGTGTCCTGGCTTTGGCCGCGGTGTGTGTTGGGGCGTTGAGGGGAGGAGGCAGTAACTGCCCTGAAGGAGCTGTACTTGCCCCCGACACCACCTGTGTGCTGCTCAGTCTTTGATGGAGGCACCCTCCCATCAGCTGGCAGGGTGTGACACCGCACTGTAGTCCGCTGTAGTTCTTTTTTTAGGAGGAGGGGTCCCGAAAAGGGCTCGGAGAGGGTTAGTGACTTGCCCAAGATGATGCTGAGGGTCAGTGGCGGTCAGGAGGGCAGTAATTTTGAGTGTTTTACTTCACAGACTGCTTAGGAAACTTGACCTAACCTGGCCTGTGCATCGCCAGGAAGAGCTGCGGCACAGGGCAGGGTTGGGTCTTGCAGCCAGTGACTGTGGAAGTAGATACATAAAACTTTTCCAGGTGAAGTGCTGGGTTTTGCCTCCACCAGTCCTCTGTCTCATCCACAGCTCTCTGTTTATCATCCCCACCACAGGAGATAAGGATGTGCAGCTCACGCAGCCACGGAGGCTGGATAACCCACCTTGGACAAGCACCCCCCTTCTTTAACAAGCTTTTTCTTTATCTCCTGCAGAACTTTGCCAAAGAATTTGTGATCAGTGACCACAAAGAGCTGGACGAGGATTACATCAAGAACGAGCTGAAGAAAGCAGGGGGGGCTAATTATGATGCACAGACTGAGTAAACGTGGGAACCTCCTGGCACCATCACCTGGATCCCAAAGGGAGGGGAAAGGCACAACAAACTAACACACCTGAGAGTTGAGGCAACTGAAATCCCCAGCTTTCTGTGGCTGCACCTAAGAACTCCCTTTTTTGCGTACAGCGGACTTTGATTTTCCATTCTGTCTCATGAAACTTCCCTCTCTGGGCTCTGTTTTTCTTTTCCCCCCCCTTTTTTTTACTCATAACTTTCTCCATGTTCTCGCACCTGTGGAATTTAGGTTTGGCTCTGCTTTGGTCCTATCCAGCACTGTGTTTGTAGGGGCTTGCCACTGTGTCCTCCTTCATGTCTGTGTGTTTTACTTGGGCTCAACCTGGTCTCTGGGGGAAGAAAGTTGTGGGGGAGTTCTGAACATCAATTATTTGAATTTTTAAAAAACTTTGTTCTGACTGATAATTCTTGGAAATAATATTATTTGCTGTTCTAGGCTCAGATCAGCTTGAGATGACTTCCCTCAAACTTTGATTAAATCATCTAAGCATAAATGCCCAGCTGAGAGTTATCTTAACAGCTTAAACATCAAAGCAAACAAACAAAAAAAATTTTTGACTCCTAATAAATGGGAATAAATTTGCCTTAAACATTATTTGACAGTTGCTATGCTCTGTGCTGCATCTCTGTCCCTCCCTCTTAAAAATGAGATCCACCATGATCCGAAAGTGGGTTTTGTTGCTTTGTGGAGGTTTTCATGGCACAAGAAACTGAGGGGCTTAGAAATGTCTGGACACTTGGTCACTCTTTTGTGTACGTTGGTCTCTGGGTTTGTATTTGACTTTCCTAATGCTGGGGCTCAGGAGGTGAATCTGAAATGCATAGATTTCCTTTTTTTCGATGATGTCTGAAAAAATAGCAGCCGCTGGATCCTTCCCTGCCCATGTCCCCCCTGGTTATTTTGCAGTCAAACACAACACCTTCAGTTATCTGGGGCCTTTGGCAGCGAACATCCTGCAGCTGGGACCAAGGGATGGAGCAGGGCAGCTCCTTCCCAGTCAGGATAAAATGTTCAACAGCAGAGAGAACTTGGGCACAGTTTAGTACGAAACTGTTTGTTTGGGGGGGCTTCTTTGTATGGCTTTTTTTTTTTTCCATCAAAGGTAACTGTCCCCAGAATTGTATGTTGGGAGAAACTGTGGGGCTTGGGGGTCAGCGCTCTAAATCCATTACAGAAATAAATGTTTTTCAAGAACAATCCTCAGCGACTCTGTTGTTCTTTTACCTTCCCCACAACAAGCCTACATTTAGGGGGTTTCTTAATCCTTGGTGTAAAGCTCCGAGCTCCTGCAATCTTGGGGCTGTGAGGAGAATTAAACCCTGGCTTAGATGTAAAATGATCCCCGTGCCCGCAGCCCTTGTCTGCTCGTCCCTGCTCCGAGAGGCAGAGGTGACCACAGTGCACCTGACACACTTTTTGTTCAGCAGCTCTACATCTAAATTTCCAGCGCCAGAATGCCAAGTGGGGATTGTAATTAGGTCAAAGAGAATTTCACACCCACGGAAAATAAATGGAAGAGAGATCAGGAGCAGATTTGGGAACAACATTTTGAGGCTGAAATTTTGCAGCTTCCTGCACGGGGTGACATGGGGCATTACAATTCCGGACTGAACTTCCTAAACCTGGCCCTGAGAGAAGGGAAATGGTCGTTTTGTACAGGACTGACAGCAGGGACAGGCATAACCAGTGGGAAGGAGCTTTGCAGAGAGCTTGTGATGCTCTGAGGCTTTGCCTCTCTGGTTCAGTGACCACGATAAACTTTGATTTGACAGCCTGTGGCACAGAGACAACAATCCCAGTCTGGTCCTGAAGCCTGGCAGCACTATCGCAAGGAATTCATCAGCACCAGCTGTGGTGGGGGCTCAAGAAGGAGCTCAGCAGAGGCAGAGCAGCTTTCTCAGCCCTCAAAGGCATCTCGGCAAGAGAAATGGAGACTTGTGCTGCCTCTGGCGAGCTGGGTCCAGGGATGGAGGAAGCAAAGGTATCACCCTGGCTCTGGCTGCTCTGCTATTCTTAGTCCAGTTCTTAGAACACGTAAAATGCCATATTCCCCCTTTGAATCGCCTCCATGGGATACTGGCACTCAGAAATATCAAGTTTGCACTCACTAGTACAGCAATTGCATGAGCAACATTAGATATACATGAGAAAAATGAGAAGGAATTACTGATTTGTGATATCAGGATAAATCCTTATGGAAAAAAGTAGCCTAATGAATGATAGTAATAACAGAGTCCGTGGGGTTGGTTTATCTCCAGCCTCATTTTCATCTTCTCACGCAGGCTAGGGGGATACCATCCTGCTGATGTTATGGAGAACTGCGGGGAAAAACCGGGATGAGATGCATGGGAGCATTGCTGCTGGGCTGTCTCTGGCCTCACGGGGTCAGTTCTGAGAACCCACCAGGGAGTTCTTGTTCGCAGAGTCCCGTTCCTCTGACAACACTGCAGCAGCCCAGTTAATCAAGGCCCTGCTTGTCAAACCCTCAGTCAAACAGAAGATTATCTTCGTCCCAAAGAATGTCCTGGAAACACACCCAGCCCAAGCTGCTGAATGCACATCCCAGGGGGGCTGCCTAGGAGGGTTTGGGGCAAAATGTGTTTCCAGAATGAAATGTTTCCCTCCCTCTGTACTCCTCATTCCCGGAGGAGTAATCTGAATGAGCCATTAAATGGCTTTGTTTCTAGAATGTTGATTATTCTTCCTTTCCCTCAGGAGGGTGACTTTGCTGCTGGTGTGTCAAACCCTGAGGTTTGTGGCAGGAGCACCTCAGCTGCTCCAGGGGTTGCACACGCCTGGTGTAACCCACGATCTGCTCTGCAGCCTACAACTCATCTTTGGGGGCTGCTCCTGCTCGGCTGGAAAAGTATTTACCCCACAGCGTTTGCAGGCACTCTCCTCCCGTGCTGGTAATTAGTAGTGCAAGAAACAACTGGCAAAAATGGAGCAGAAGAAAGACTGGGGCACGAAGAGCAAAAGCATCAGCTCAATTATTTGTGGTGCCTTTGGGATCTCACGCTTGGCATATCACAACAGCACAACCTAAATGGGAAGTTGTGTCTGTCGTGAGACCCCAGGGCTCCTCGGCGCCGCCCCCACAGCACACGGGTGCAGCTCAGTGTCGGAGCGGCTGCTGCTCTGAGCACAGGTACCAGGCACTCTGCTGGGGGCTGTGTTCTCACCTGGAGACAAAGCAGGAATTAAGAGTTCCTCTTTTTGCTGTAACAGTGCTCATCAGGAGTTCCCAAGCGTTTCAGGGAGATTAGAATCACAGAATCGTTTAGGTTGCAAAAGTCCCCCAAGGTCGTCGAGTCCAACCTTTGACTGAACACTACCGTGTTACAGAAATCAGAGCACTGAGTGCCATCTCCGGCTGTTTGTTGAACAATTCCAGGGGCGGGGGCTCCACCACTTCTCTGGTCAGCCCGTTCCAATGCCTGACAACCCTTTCAGTGAAGGAAGTATTCCTGAAAATTGTATTTGTACTGTATTAGACTGCACTGACATTCCTCCTGGAGCACAGTATCCTTCTTTAGGAAGGGCCTTTCACCACGGAACTGGAGCAGGAAGAGCAGCCCGTGCTCCAGGGCCCCACAGCTGTGGGAATTCAGCCTCCGAGTGTGTGCACTCCTCGCCTTATCACAGCAGTGCTGATAACGCCCCATCCCGGGATTGATGCTAATGGCCGTATGAGACACTCATTCCTTTTTTTTTTCTTCATTTTTAACGTATTTTTTATTGAGTCAGGTGCCCTGTTTTGTGTCCGCTGAGCATTCAAAGCCTGGGTTTGCCTCACCAGCCCTTTCCTCGGGCTCTCAGGAGCTGAGGCTCGAGGGCTGCATTCCAGGTGCCCGTGGTGTGCCTCGTGCTGTGGCTCAGTGGGGCTGTGCCCTGTGTGGGGACTCAGTGGGGCCGGGACACCCTTTTGTGCCTCCCCCAGAGCCAGGACAGCGGCAGCAGCGCCCTTGGGGGCTGCGTCTGGCGAGGAACAGATTGAAAAGGCTCAATGGCTGCTTTATATTTGGCACCGCCGAAGGATTTTCTAGCCCTCCCCATTAGGAGCGCAGCAGATCCGATGCAGAATCCAATTTTAGCAGGGAGGAAGCAACAGAGCCGAGCAAAATAGCCTCCAAAAAATCTTGCTGAACACAGAGTCACGCAGCAGATGACTTCATGTCAGCCAGCCCTGCCTGACTGGGGGGCTTTTTTATGCAGGGCAGGCAGACGGTGGGAAGGGAGGGGGTGAATGGGTGAGCCCCCAGGACACGTTCAGGAGGCCAGGGCAGCCCTCGGGGAGGGAAAGGTTTGGTACCCAGGGGCGAAGTCGTGCTTGGAGCGCGGAGACAGCGAGGCTGCTGTGAGTCAGAGCTGCCTGCAACACGTGAGCGGCGAATTCTCACTCGGAGGAGTACGGGGGCCTTTGGAGAATAGAAAATAGCTGAGCCAGGCAACGCTGGCCCCTGGAAACCGCCGGGTTTTTATAGCCTGCTGTCCCCAAGGGTGTGTAATGCCAGATTACCCGCGGGCTTTAAGGAGGCTCTGCTCCGGGCACCCCTGCGGGGAGCGAATCTCTCCAGTCTGAGGTTTGCTCTCCAGTTTAGCAACAAGGCTCCGAAGAGAGGGGTGTGGAGAGGGGTGAGGAGGACACACAGGATATTTCGTGTGTTCCGGGATGGGACCCGCTCAGTTCAGTGCTCCAGCACATGGCACAAACAGGGACATTGTTTCAAGGCCGTCAGGACACGAGCTGTGAGCTCAGCCCCAGGCTCCAGGCTCGTTTCCTTGCCTGCATCCCGGCGGACACGCATCCGCTCCCGGCTGGCACCGCGTCTCCCACAGAGCAGGGGGGCTGAGAGCAGGGACTGGGGGATCTCCCACAGACTTCCCCAGACTGGAACCAAGGGCTCGTGGAAGTGGAATAGATCTCTTACTGAGCTATGAAGTGAGACCTCCTGCGTCCCCCGATCCCACAAGTTTGGGACCTCTCTGGTCTATAAAGTGTTGCTGCAGCCCTCAGCTGCCCAGGGAAGCTGTGGCTGCCCCATCCCTGGGAGTGTCCAAGGCCAGGTTGGACCGGGCTTGGAGCAGCCTGGGACAGCGGAAGGTGTCCCTGCCTATGCTGGAATGAGATGACCTTTAAGGTCTCTTCCAACCCAAACCATTCCATGATTCTGTGATCTCAGGCTTGGCTTTATGGCCCGGTGAGCCAAGGCAGCAGAGGTGGTTTAATTGCTGCCTGAAGGGCTGTGTGTTGCTGCTGGGAATGAGGGCAATAAATGACATCCACAGCCCACTCAGGCCTTAATCCCTGCTCTCTGCAGCTTCCACAGACATCTGTTTGTGGTCTGGAGTAGCTCACTTTGCTTGACTTACAAGGGCTGGGTGATTTGTGTAAGTTTATCTGGGCTGGGAAACAAAGAGAAACCTTCCAAGATATTTCACCTTTCTCCCTCTCTCCACCATCAAAATGTGCAATAAAGTTTTTCATTAACCTTAAGACGTCTTCAGAATGAGAGCAAATTTCCGTGGAAATGCAGCTGAAGGGAACAAACAGCATCTGCTCTGCAAGTATTAGAAGCGGGCAGTAGATGAATAGATTTATCTCCTTTATCATGATTAGCCACATTTCTGCCTTGTAATTTTGGCCTATCACTCAAAAGAAACTGTAATCAGGATGTAATACATCCTATTGGCAAATTACAGCCACGCAGCTGTTGGAGGCAGCAGCTGAGCCCTTCAGCAATTTAAACGAGGTTTTATTACACCCAGGGCAAGACTCCAATGAGTATATTAGTGACATGATTTCAAAATAATAAGAGTTGAATCCC
This sequence comes from Atrichornis clamosus, assembly GCA_013400975.1. Lineage (NCBI taxonomy): Eukaryota > Metazoa > Chordata > Aves > Passeriformes > Menuridae > Atrichornis > Atrichornis clamosus. Next base: position 25,278 of record WBMZ01007458.1, read on the forward strand.
GTCCCACTGAAGTTAATCCTGACGTGGGCTTTCATGGGAAGAAGCGTTTTGCCAAAATCAGGACTCAAACAGGTCTTGGGGGTGTCCTCAGAGGAGTCAGGCTGTGAGAGCAAAGGAGCTGTGGTGAGATCACCCCGAAGCTGAGGTGTGAATGCTGCCTTCTCACAGGGCCTTCTGGGTTTGCACCAAGAAAAGTTTCCTGGGAGGAAACTTAAATGAAATCTGACTGCAGAATACAGGGCTCAGAAAAGATTTAAAGTGTGCTGTGGCAAAGTGTGAATTTGCAACTCTCTTCCACCTTGAATGTAACAGCGAAGGGTGTGCTACCACCACAAAGAGCACCACAATTGTAGGTAACTTAAAATTTCAATTTTAGTTTTGCCGGGTTCCACACCAAAATAAAACTAAAAGCTGTTACAATTCTTGAGAGCAAAAATCCTGCAAAACTCCCTAAAGTTTTATGCAAAAATTACTAGTATTTTTTTCAGAACAAGAAGCATAACTCTTGGCCATAAAATAGATTCCTATTAGAAAGTCACCAATGATTCTGCAGGCTGTCAGAAACACCTCACAAGAGCAGAGAGAAGCACTGTTCTCTTTTCTAGATGAAAAGCGACGCTGGTCTGTTTTGCAGTGGAAGGGTCTCAGAGTCCATATCCATGTGGCAATATTCCCTGTAGTACCCAGTTGTTTTCCATGCCCATGTGCTGGCTGTCACCAGGTACCAGATTCTATTTGAGAATGATTTGAGTTTTTTTCCCCCTAACATCTTTATTCCAGGTGGAATTACAGGGCTGATGAAAAACTTTTTGGACCAAATCACAAAAGTACTTTTTAAGTCAGAAATAAGCACTTTCCTTCTCTTTTAAGCTGTTTTTCAGAAAGCATCTTGCATCTGGCTGGATCTTCCTTCTAACACATAAACTCTCTGGAGAATCTGTCTTCTGGAATATCACTGCCACTGGGTTAATATAGATGCAGTTATGGAATGATTTGATAGAGAATCTCACCTGTGATCTGTACAGAGCCCTGAGTTTATCTTACATCAGAGCTGTAAATCAGAAATGCTACAACATTTATTGTCTTTATCTTCCTTATTTAAGAGCTTGAACCTGTCAGATGAAGCCATAAATCTGCTCCATGGCCCTCCTTGCATCCAGCCTCTTAACGTTCCAGTTGATGTTTGTTTCTGAAAACTCTCTGCCAACATTTCATTTTCCTCTCATACTGACACTTAAAGCCCTAAGTGCTTGGAAAGATAAACACTGGCTTTAAGCAGCACAATCTCATGATCAGTTTATCTGAGGATTATTACACGAGTGCACGGAGGAGTCAGTCATAAATTGAGCACTTTTTGCCCTGGCTGCTGATTTAATTGCAGTGAATGGGATGGAATATTCTGAGAATCACTGACCTGGGACATAGAGGAGATCCAACTAACAATTTTATCCAATTAAAACCTACTGGGATGGGGCACCAGGCTATAAGTGTGACCCAGGCTGCGGGTGAGAAGATGAATTTTGCTGAACTGGTGTCTTGCAGCTGAGCACAGATGAAGAATCAATGGCAAAAGGCTGAAGACAGTCAAACTGAAACAAGAAAGTAGACACAAACTCTTTATAAGGGAAGGTGATTAACCTCTGAAAGAAATAAAACAATTGACCAATTCACCATTTCTTCTATCACCCAAAGCAAGAACTCTTTCTTCAATAGATGCTTGAATGGAACACCAGTGATTGGACTCAACAAATGGAAATACAATTGTCTGCAGTGCACAGACAATTAGATTTGATCCCAGCTCCCTCATGAACTTTAGGCATCTTCACTGTCTCAGGTACAAGAACACAAGAACGGATTCACAGTGCATTTTTGCTGAGCTCAGGTGCATTTTTGCTGAGCTCAGGTGCGTTTGCAGTCACGAGTCAAAAGTGAGCCAGCTCTGCTCTAGACTGAGCAAAGACCTGAAATAGAAATGTCTAAAAGTGTTACAGGGGTCCAAAGACAAAACCCATCTCTCAGCCTTAAATGAGGATACACGAGCCTTTGGTTGCTGTAGTACTCTTTTTCCTTTTCAGCCCCATTTTGAATAGATTAAGTTGTCTCAAGTAGGGTTTATGACTTATGCCAAATGCTACTTTCAGCACAGCCAGGAAAGCTGAAGGCTTCCAGTGGGACAAGTATTTAAGAACTGATGTGGAATTAAATCAAACCAGCACAAGCTCATCCCCTTAAATGTAAACCAGGCAAGAAACTAAGAAAGTTTGATTTTAGTGCATGTTGGACCAAAAACAAACAAAAAAAAAAGTCTGCAAGATGTGCAGCGAAGGAGTGTGACAGAAAAGTAAGAGCAGATTAAAACAAGGTTTGGGACCAGTCACTGGCCCCCAGCTGTGCCCTCCCGGCACGTGCTGCACCCCAGACACACAGCTCAGAAGCTGCCTGCACATCACTGAGTTTTCTCAGCAGATGAATAGAACCCGAACGCCTCTGAACGGGATGAACAGCAAGAAATAACAAATCCTTCACTTAACAGAGGCACAAGTCAGAGCAGCCACCCCAAACTGGTGAGGGGTTCTGGTTACACTCCTGCTATGGACACCGTAGGGCAGAACCCTTCACGCAAGGCAGGAGGGCACATTGCTCTAAAACTGAAGTAAAAGCAGTGAGTGTTTGCTAAATTTTCTGACTTTTCCATTCGAGGCTTAAAACTGCTCCCAGCAAGTTGATGTCACTGTTTGCAGACAGCATGAGAGTTCCTTACCCATCCCTTGGACAACCCACGGAGGAGGGCAGGGCAGGAGGTGCTCACCAGTTACTCTGCACAGCAAACCCTGTGCAAAATGATGACAAATAATTCTTAAACTAAGGGCAGAAGAGCCCAGTTAGGGCAACAGCCAATTAATGATGGCCCTGTTAGTGCAACTATCCCTAATACCAATGCATAGCTTTCAGCTTTCCATTCCACAAGGATATTTCTTTGGTCAGTTTAAAGTCTGGTGGTTGGAGCAAGTCCCCCACTCTGCTTTCACCAGCTTGCAAACACCCCACACAGGCCAAAATTCTCCTGGGGTTTAGCTTTATTGGAAATGTAAATCACAACAACAAAACAGCTTTCACTGTAAACTTCCCTTCCAAGCTTAACTGTTCCCAAGGTTGCTCCCTGGTGACATTTCCGTGCCAATCTGACATTTCTTTTATTTGGTTGCAACTTGTAAATCCCATCTGCAAGTGTGATCCAGCAATAACCACACTGCTCCTTCGTGCTGGGTTTAGTGTTTGAATTGAGTACAGTTCTGCCTTTACAAGCGGGTTGTCAGAATTACTACCCAGTTACAAGTCCTCTCAAATAAACCCAAATAATTCTTCTGATGTCACATTTCACTACATGGTTTATACCAACAGATGTCAAGGCAAGAACACACTGGAGCGCTTCCTGAAAACTGGTACTGATTTGAGTATGGGAGTATATCTTCCTAATGAAAAACACATTAGAGGAGTGGATGTTTTCAAAGCAGCCCCTTCTGGCATGTTAGGCTTTGAAAATACAGATATGCTTTTCTTTATCGTAAAAGGATTCCACAAAATTCACACATACTTGGGAAAACAAAAGAACTTTTTGTGTGTGTGTGAAAATTGACCCGTTGCTAGACCAAGAAATTGAAGCTAACCAGCAAATCTGCAATGAGGACAGATCATTTGGGGACCTCTTTACTCTGTAGGTTCTCGGATCATTCATAGCAGTAATTTTTGAAATTCTTTGCTTTTGAAAGGTTCTTTGTGAGGGAAATGTGGTCTAGATTGAATCAGGGGTATGGGAGCTGGCACAGAAACAGAGTCCACTTTCTCATTAAACAGAGCACTTTTCCTGCTATAAGCATGACAGACAAATATAAATCATAGATAGGCCTGAAATCCATATTGGAATCCACAGCCAGATTTGCCCTTCCACCCTGTTTCAAGGGAAAGGAGAAAAAGACACAATTTACACTCAGAACTCACTGAACACTGAGAGGGGACAGAGAGCTCCCACTGCAGCAGCCTGGTGTGCGAGATCAGTTGGAGCATGAGGTGGGTTTGGGATAAACCTCCACGGAGCCCTGAAAGTACCCGAGGGATGTGAACACACCCAGTTGGGATTTTCCAGGACAGACCTGCAGAACTCTTGCCTGCCTCCTCACACACTCACAGCTTCCCTGTGGCTGGACACGCTGCAGGTCCCTGCAGTGATTAATTAATGTATCTCCACAAATTGCTTTGTGCAAGGACATTACAGCAACATCTCCTCTCCTGGTGTCACCTGAGATAAGCTCTGCTACCCCGTGATTGAAATGGTACCTCACTCCTCTCTCCTACAGAACAACAACCTTTCCACTCCACCAGGCTCTCCGGTCCAGATTATGTTTCCACAGTTATAAATGTGGTGTGGTGAAAGCATCACCAAAGAAAATGTCTCATAAATAGTAATGGGGTGCTGTGTTACCCTCTCACTCGTCCAGAGTGAAAGATGATTTCATTTCAGCAACGATGTACAGAAGAAGTGATAAAAATCTTTTGTTACAGGTCATCTGGTCCTTCTCTTTGTTCCTGTTGATTAAGCAGAGAGGAAAATAACAGACTCAGAACTGTGATTTTTTTTTGTATTGTGCATTCATAGTTTTACGTTGGATTCAACGACATGAATTATTACTGAGCTACATCTGTTAAAGAACACTGTCCAGGTAAAATCAGCTTCTACTGGCTCCTGCTCAGCTGAAACCAATAGGCTTTTTGCCATCATTTTTATAGGCCCAGATATTGCTGTAAAATATAAGGGTAAAATATTTGGACAGGCAGACACATAAGATGTGTCTGTGCAAACTGAAGCCAAAGCTTTTCAGCCTCGAGCGAGATTGTGTTCTTAATTAAGTATAAAAAGGAAGGATAATTTGATTCAGAAATAACATTCTCTTTCCTCTACCTCCCCTCACACCGGAAGGTCCATTTGGGTTCACCGTAATAAATCAAAGGCACGGAGCACCTCACACCCATCTGCAGTGCCGTGGGGCTGCCCCACTGTGCTGGTCAAGAACAAGCTCAGGTTCACCTGGAGCACAGGCTGGGTGCCCTGGGCTGGGTTTGCAGCAGCGAGTGCTACAGAAGGGGTGGCTGCAGGTTGGGCAGCGTGCTGGCTGTCCATTACGTGGAAATGGCGTTTCTCAGCAAGAGCCCCAGGCCAGGATGTCCGAGTTGGTGTGCTCAGGGGAAATGATCCCTGAAAGGAATGTGTTCCGGTGCGCCGACGTTGGCAGCTTCACTGCAGCTGCATTTTTACCTCTCTCTTCCATGGGACAGTTTTATGTTAACTTCAGGCTTTACACTGACGAAGGGTCGTCTCCACTGGTGGGATTGCTCTGTCGCTGTAGTCTCCTCTGGGATGTAGTTCCTTGGCAAGTATCCTACACGAGGAGGCCGTTTTTGAGGTTGACTGAAGAATGTAGAAGTGATGATGGGTTTTGTTTTCTGCAGTCATCAGTCTTTGCAAGGCCTGAGAAGGGCTTTAAAGGAAAGCAGTATTTTCTATATTTGCTGGCTACCAGTGACAGAGGAGAGGACATGCAGAGTTCCTGTTCTTCCTGTGCACCTGGACATCCCAGGGCATCGGAGGACAAATGACAGCACAGACTGCATCACCTTCCTGCTTAGCTTTTATTCCTTTTGGCTCACACATGGATCGGTGGAGAGGGGCAGCTGAATTCAGAGGACACAATGAGAACCCCTAAATTAGCATTTAACTTCTCTCTAGCTTCAGTGCTTGTGACATGTTTGCACATTGATGTGGGTAGGGATCAGTTAGGGGTCCCCAAGCAGTTGAAGACACATATGAAAACAAAAGCTCTCAACACAGTTCATCAAAATGAACTCCTCGTTTAGGAGCGTACTTTGGGATGCTTCCACAACCAATGCTTGTTTCCAGTGGAAGACACAGCAATGGCTGCATGTGAGCCAGCCTGACAAAGAAAGATATGTGTTCAGAAACAAAACAAAAGAAAAACTGACCCCAAAAGCAAAGATGATAACGTAGATGATGAAAAGAAAGTTGGTTTCAAAGAGAAAATCTTCAGAAGGCTTTTGGAAACATGGATGAGTAGAGGAGGCTATTTGGAGTTGACTAGAATAATTTTAGTGAGAAAATAAATTCAATAGCCACAATGCTCTGCGTCCCAGCACCAGGCCATTTCACATTAATGTTTATGAACAGACATGTATTTTCTCCCTCACTGAAGCATTTTCTCTCTTCTATTTTCAGAGCACTCTGGAGTGCTCAGATAACCCACCTCTGTAAGTCAATCCCAGCTGGAGACTATTTAATAAGACTCTTTTTTTAGATAAAATATTTCTACAAAGGCAGAAATAATGCAATACCAATACTGTCCTTTTCAAAAGAAACAGAACAAGAGAATTTAGATGTGGAAAACCCCGTTTTGATCATTGCAGTCCCTTTCTCTTTACTGCAGGACACAGGAGTGACAGAGGTGTGTGATATATGATTATGGCAATCACTGAGACTCATCTGGAGACCCCTGAATTTCATTATTCAGTTCCACACCATTCCCCGTGACCTTGTAATGTCCTTGGGCCTACACAGACCTGCCTGAGGGTGGTTTCAACTTACTCGGGTTGCTAAATGACCTCAACAAGAGCTGGGGCCTGTGCTACAGCTCTTCTGTTTGCCTTCCTGCACCTCTCGAATGCAATAACAAGGTAAGGAACAGAGGAACCTGCTTTTTCTGCTCCAGTTTAACAGAAAATCCTCTCTACTGGTGTGTCTAAATATCCTTATCTCCTGAGTGGTCTGAGTACAATACAATATCCCATTCTGGGAGGGGCTTTCATTTTATTCTGTACCACGGAGAACTGTCCTTGTTCATATAAAGCACTTTGGTAGTTGAGCTGTTAATTGTTTTGCCATCTTCACCTTATAATTGCTGGGCATGTTCTCTCCAGCCTTCAGAATTTATGTTCTTAAAAGTCTGGAAGAAACATTTTAACACCTTCCCTCAGCAGGCGTTTCTGGGTGGGTGTTTCTGGCCCTTGAGGGATGTGAGCATCCAGCTCACGCTGGTGTGTGCCTGTGGAAATCCGGGAATGCTGGGCTCTCCTGAGACTTGGTTCTGCCGTCCTTCTGTGGCTTACAGCAAGGAGAAACATCAGCCCCCCATCAGAAGAGCAATCTGTGGCACACAGGAAACCGTCAGGCTTTCACGTCACTTCACAGGCAAGAAAATCAACAAAGTGAAAAACGCTCAAGGTCTCATGTGCTGTCCAACAGCCCAAAGTGGCAGAAAACAGGAACTGGGAGCCTTTGCAGTTTATTCTTCAATCCTGCTCTTTCTCCTCCACATACCCACAAGATAACAGCACCGTAGGATATATATTCGATATCATTTTGACTGTATTTCAAATGGTGAAAGCTTTTAAACACAGCCACAACTTCAGAAAATACTCGTCGTTTAAAGAAAAAAAAACCAGCAAAAAGATGTGACACTTATAATAAAGCAAAATAATTTCTTTTTACACAACCAAATCATTTTGTGTTGATTTAGCTACACTATTTGTATAAGAAATTTTGTCTCACCAGTGACATTTCTTTCATTGTTAATTCTTCAAAGAGCAATAAATAATAAATAATAAAAAGAAATGTAAACTATTCAACTTATCTTTTTTTTCTTCCCTGCTCAACTGAATTGATGCATTCCCGAGGAAGGTTTTAGTTTTGCAAAACCAGCATGTTCCACGGAATTTTTGTCCCCTAGGAAAAATTTTATCTACCTGCATCCGGTAATTGTTCTATTTTTCACCTCAAAAAGACCTCAGTTTGATCAGCTCAGCTTTCCTATTCTGGTTTACAGTCATTTCCAACAGGAAGACATATCTGTCAACAAGTAAGTGTTCTTCTAGCAATTAGACTCCAATCCAACACGTGATATGTTTTTCTAGCACATTGCAAGAGTGGAAAAAGGACATTTTGGACAAATTAGAGGTATTAATATGAACGTGTGTCACACAGTAGGAATTGTTGAATTTCCATGACAATATCTCCATGGAGATTTCTAAAATATCAATTCCTGGTTAATGTTTCCACTATTGAGCAGAGACTCATTGAAGACCCCCAAATTTGGTGTTAATATATGTGTGTCTTAGGGGCCCTGGGTTTCAAAGGAAGTAGAATTAGTTTGGGGGTAATTTTCACAGATTCACAGAACATCCTGAGCTGGAAGGGACCCCCAAGGATCATCAGCCCAACCCCTGGCCCTGCACAGACCCCCCAACAACCCCACCCTGTGCATCCGTGGGAGCGTTGTCCAAACTCTCCTGGAGCTGTGGCAGCCTCGGGGCCGTGCCCGTTCCCTGGGGAGCCTGGGCAGTGCCCAGCACCTCTGGGGGAAGAACCTTTCCCTGACATCCAACCTAAGCCTCTCCTGGCACAGCTCCAGCCGTTTCCTTGGGTCCTGCCACAGGTNTGGGTCCTGCCACAGGTGCAGAGAGAAGAGATCAGTGCCTGCCCTTCCCCTCAGGAGGAAGCTGTAGACTGCAATGAGGTCTTGACCACCCCAATGTCTCTGTAATCTTTCCTATCCATTTGTCTTGCTTAAAAAAAGAAATAAATCTTGATTGAGATTATTTCACCTGCTCAGGTGTCATTCTCTTTTTTTTTTAATGCCTCTCTGACTTTAGTGCCAGGCATCCATCCGTTCCAGGAGTTCTGCAATTTTTATTGACTCTAAGAAATTGAACTAGTGGTTTTTGTTGCACAATTTAATTCTGTTTGCTTTTGGAGAGGTTTTAGGATTATCTGCCTGGCGACCTTGGCTCGCAGCAGAACAAGACACGCTGTGTGCTCCAGAGGGTCACTGCTGTGGCATGGGAAAGCTCCTCTCTGGAGCTCTTCTCCACTGCGTAAGGTCTTGGGGCTGCACTGTGTTGTGTGCTCTGCACACAAACTGTGCAAGAAAACAATGAGCATTAGCACTGATGAATTAATTTCCATTTTTCCCCCTTTCAGCACAGAGTATATTTAGCAGCTATAAAGCCAAAACAGCTGTAGGAGAATAACAGCAGAGTTCAGAATGGACTCTAGCCCTAAAAATGTCACTCAAAGCCTTCAGATTTGCAAATATCCCTGTTCCCTCTCCATCAGGGATGATCTGCTCTGCTACAACAAACTGCTTCAATTCTCTGTGGCTCGGGATGGACTGAGCTCACTGTGAAATGCCTTTCTGGGAAGCCTCTCCCTTGTTTATTGCAATTCCTTGTTTTCTGGAAGAGACTAAAGGATTGTTCTGGCTTTTGTGAATGTGACCTCAGATGTCTTAGTTGTTATTTCTCTAGCTGGGAGGATTTAGCAGCACGGTCAAGGCCCCACAGAGAATGTTCCCAGTTAGTGAGAAATGTTCACCTGTCACCTGTGTCACACAGTGAAGTTATTCCTTGAGTCAAAGTGCCCAAGTGGAAATGGATCATCAACTTCATGACACAAGAACATACCTCACAGGGGAAAAGTGTCCTGTTGAAATACTGAAGGCAGATGCATGATGGCTTCATGCCACAAAAAAAAAACCAAACCAGAAAACGCAAGCAAATTTGCTATCAGGGATCAATCCTGTTTCCCAAAAGAAGCCCAATTTGGGAATGCTACCAATGAATCCCCAGGATCTGCTGAGCTTCTCCTTGCTGTGACAAAGAATTGAAACTATTTCAGGCGTGACTTAAGTCATTCACTACCAGGCATGTCTGGCAGGGGTCAGCCGAGGGAATCTTCATGTGATGGACTGGGGAGGAACAGCTCCCCATTCCAGCCACAGCTGGAATGTTTCACAGCTGCTTTCTCATTGGACTCTTGAGTCCTCCTGTACTTGAGGAAGAATTCTTTGCAGTGATTTGCCTCTGCAGCTTTGCCGACTTCCCTGGTGAAAGGACCAGGAGAAATGGGCACCCTGATGATCTCCAAGTGCCTCTGCAAAGGCACTGCTGCTTTTTCCAAGCGTCTTCGCAGGCTGCTGGAGCGAGGCCCTGGTTCTGTGATCATTAATACCAGACCTCCGCACTGCTGATCTGCCAGAAATGCACCCTGGATGTGGATCAGACACGGGATCGTATTTCTGGGGAAGTGCTGAGTGCAGAACACAGCATCCACTCTCACTTTCCCCTGCCTAGCACACGACAGACAATTTCTGATAGAGTAAAAACATTGGAGCAGTAGCTGCGGGAGATGCCTCGTTAGGACGGAGACTTCTGGTCCAACATAAACTTATCATTATTTTTTAATACATTTGAATAGGCAAGTTTGCTTGCTCTGGATCAGTGCCCTGTGTGGTGTGATTCTGTGTCATGACTTTTCTGAGCTGGCACCAGGAGCCCTTAAGCTGGATTTATTGTTTTGTTGAATCACGACCTCAGGGATTTGTGAGACAAATGAACTGCAGCCAAGTGCCAGAGATTTTAAGGCAATTTGCAAGAGGAACCTCGGTCAGACTGAAGTCAACAGCAAAACTCCGTCTTCTTCTTTGGAACAAAAACTGTTGATTACTGAAACATGACCTTTCTGTGGGAACATATGGACCAGGTTCGGTGTGGCTTGGATTTCTGGCCTGAGGCTCCAAGGAGAGGAATATTCATTCTCTCAGAATGATGGAGAGCCCATCCCACCCTTCATCTGGGAATGGGGCTGGAGCAGACTCACACGGGGGCCCTGAGCTTCCTAAACACTTTCCCACCCACCCTCTCTGACAGAGCCACTCTGCAGTATTTGTGCTCCACTGCTGCAGCTGATGCTCCCACATTTACCCTGGTTCAAGCATGAGGCAGGAAACTCTAAAATTGTCCTTGTTTTGGAAAAGGTGTTTAAGCCTCCGGTGTCTCCCGTTGGTGTCCTTCCAGCCAGTGACTAAGTAGTCAGAGCTGGATAAAAGCCATTTCTCCCATCTCTCCCCCAGATTCTTTTCCAAGACATTTTGAAAGGCCCAAGATCCTTTCTACTGCAGTATTTTGGAATATTTTGGAAGACGGAATATAATGTGGCTTACATAAAACTGCAGGATGCATAACTCACCCCATTCTGATCCAATCAAAGATTTCCTGAATATTGACATCCTTTGGAAGTTTTCCATCACCAAATTTTCAGAATCACTAAACCAGATGAGTTGCTTTTTCATGTTACTTTGATTAAAACATTAATTTTCTTTCAACCAATAAATGATTTTAGCCAGAAAATAATTTGCATTAGTTGCGCATATGGGTTGACTCAAAGACAAGTTAATTACAGAATACAATGCAAGGAACCTTTGCCTACTTGAAGGAGACTGCTACAAAAAGAAAAAATAAAATAGGTGTTATCTCTTTTAAGATTAAATTGCCTGTTACAGGGGATGGCACTTTATTCAACATGAAACAGAACTTAGATGAAGTGAAGAAGGAAAAGAGAAAATGAGACTGAGAAGGCATTGGGAGAAAAAGAAGGAAAAACATACTAAACAAATTAAAGGAGACAATGAGGGTTTTTTTCTGTATTCCTCCAAAGGGGGACTGTGGCAACACTGAGAGATGCAAGAAGGCAGAGAACAGGACTGAACCGTGCTCCACACTCTGCTGGCTTAAGGGAATTTCTGCTACAGTTCTACTAACAGAGCTGGGCTCTGCTTTATACCAAGAAAAGAAAGTTCTTAACCAAAACAATTCCTACTTAGCTGCCACAGCCTCCCTGTAATTGTCCTTGGGAGCAGGACAAAACCAAGGCCACAGGCTGGCAGACTGGGCTGAGCCTTGCTTTCAGCTCAGGGTGTTTTCATGCACAACATATAATTTCTAAAGCTAGCTTTAAACACTAAGATGATACAATGCTGCTCTCTGTGATTCCTTCCAGATTATATATGTGGATATGTATTATGCAAATAAATTTATCATTCATGTAATGAATTACATGTGGCCACGAACGTAAACACCTGTGTCATGCCAAAGGCCAGGGAGAGGCTCTGCTGAATTTCAGAACAAGGCCTTCTATTCCCATTTCAGTCTGACAAGAGCCTCTTTGATAAGATCAGAGAAGGCTTTCTGCGCATTAGAGCTACATATTCCAGTATGAGAACTCATATAGAGCTACATATTCCACTCAGAACTGGGAATTATTCCCAGGTTTGACCTCTCAGGTGTAAAAACGTGGTATTTATTCACTATAGGAATTCCCCCAGAGAAGAAAAGATAAAAAATGCAAGATAACTTTTCCATATCCATACGTGCAGCGCATGCTTACAAAGAGCCCAGTCATTTGCAGGGTCATTCTCTTTAATCTCAGTGTACAATCCATCTCTACAAAACCTACAGAAAACCTTTGGGCATGAATTCAGATCAATATAATGAATCTGTGTGGTCATCTGTGTCTCCTGACAGTGCCTGTGCAGGATAGAAGATTGGAACATTAGAGTTATAATTATGTTATCAAAAGCCTTGGATTTAGTGGGTTGGTTGGGTACCTGCACTTTACTCTCTTACTGATCATTCCTCATTTAACCTTTTATTTATCCCATGTCTGGAAAATGAACAGCACATGAACCAAACACCAGTTCACATCTGATCTTCCTCCAAAAGCTCTGTTTGGTTTGATTGATTCTTGAATATACCCTTCAGCTCTAGGTCACACAAACCGTGGCACTTTTTAGAGTCATTTCAGTATTTCCCATAAAAAGGCATTTAAGTCCCTGCTTCTCACAGTACATCACTTTTGTTGTCCGTGTGACAGGTTTGGAAATGTCAGGTATGAGCCAGCCCTGCTCTAAACAACTATTTGCTCATAGGTAAAAAAAGGAAACTGTTCCTGTAAATATCTGGAGATTTATGGATGTCTAGGAGTGCAGTGCACCTTTTTAATACAGTGATTCAGTACACAGTTTATGGTCTAATCACCACACAGACACAGCACTTTTAAAGCCTTTCCACAGTTCAGGCATTTTACACATTTGGATTGTCCTGTGTTTCGTAGTGATGAGCTCCAAGAGAACAACTGCACACTAATTTCCACACGTTTCCATGGCTGTAAAACTTTAATATATAATCCTATAACCCAAGTGAAGGACAACATCTGTAGGTGCACTTGCCTACCTAAGCTCCACAAATCAGGAATGTCTTCATAATTAATTCTCTGGAAAGAATAAACTGCTTCAAAGATGTTATTAAGGGCATCATTTAGTGTAATGAACCATCATGACAAGATAAAACCCCACCTGGCTCAGGAATTATTGCCAGTTTGCACCTGAGTCTAGACTGCCCTGGGGGTGTGTTGGCAAGGCCATGTGTAGGTCCAACTTTGGGGCACTTTGGAGGGATTTCTGGGGGGAAGGGCAGGGCTGTGCTCTGCACCAGTGCATGTCCAAGGGGGCTTTTATTGGCCTCGGGTGCAGTGGGACTGAGGGACATCAGGCACTTTCAAAAGGACCCTGACCTGTCCCACAAGGACAGAGGGAGATTTTAGCTGTGTAAACCTTGAGGATCTGTGTGGGAAATGTATTATATTCTTTTCAAAACCCATCTTGTTCTAAAGGAATTCTGAACACGAGCAAAATACTCAGCACATACGGATGTAACTAAAGCAGGGAGGTTCCTCACCCAAACAGTGCTCAGATGTTTAATATCTGAATTGACCTACCCAAAATTTATCCAAGAGCAGGTGACAAAATAGGGCTTTCCATGCCAGTCTGGTGTGAACTGGGATGTGCTGGCCACAAACCCAGGGATGCCTCAACTGGTGCCAGTGTTCACACCAGTGTGTAGGATACTGGGGTGGATATGATGCCTGCCTTGTTTACATGCTCCCTTCACTGCTTCCCGTTTCTTAATTAGCAGCTTTACAGAATTCCTTTGGGACATTCTTATATCTGAGCAGTGCTACAGGAAAACAGTATTGGGGAGGGCTTGTATGGCATCAAAGTCAGAGCAGAGCTGAGGAAACAGAGCACTTTAACCTGAATTTGACACATTATTAAATTCAAAAAGGACAGGGGAAAAAACATCCTCGTGAGAGGGGGCCACGAGGAGTATTTTTTTCCACAACCTGCCAACTGTAAATTAGTATTCCGTGCTGTCTGAAGGAGGACTGTTTTTCTCGTGCTGTACCACTTCAAAAATGGCCCTTCAGAAAGTGCCTCTCAGCATGCAGGGAATAGCTGAAGGTCTTGAAAGAAAGGAGTGCATTCAAACCAGCACTTGGCACTTGCAAAGATTTTGGCTCTCTATGACCCCAATCCTCCTATTCTGCTACAACTACTATCCAAAAAAGAAATATTTTCATCCAGCTGGCCTCCCTTGTAACAAAATAAGCCAGAACCTTGGTGAGAGGTACTGTGTTAATTTGCAAACTGGGCACTCCTCTGGGATTCGGGCAGTCCCAGCTCTAATTCATTCCTTCATGGGACATTTATTCCCAGCATAGTGACACTGGCAGGGCACAGAAGGGCTGCACAGGCCTGGCTCTGGCCAGGGCAATGTAGGCAGCTCCCAAGAGAGCCATCAGCTCCCTGCCCTGGTGGGAGGGCTCCAGTGGCCACTGCAAGGGGCTGGAGGGAGAGAAGTCGTCTCTGCTACTGCAGCCCCACCATCCTGCTGGCAGTGGAACCATGAGCCCTTTTCCCCGGGGATGTCAGCTCGGCTCTTTGTGTAGTCCTGTCTCTCTTCTGCCCTTTCACCAGCCAAGGGGCTCCACACCCAGACCATATCCACAGAATGGATACCAGAAACCTTGGACAGATCCAGCTTCCAGCTCATTTCCATTGCTTTGATTCAGCTTGACATCAGGTCTTTAATTCCTCTTAAACTTTAAATTCTTTTACAAAATGAAATCATTTACTTATCTGTTACTGATCATTTTCTTCTGTTCCTTCCCTGGGAGAACGAGATACTATCTGAGAGCACTTTGAAGATGTCAAAGTGCTCATTACTGTATTTGGAAAGTCAACAGAATCATAAAGTTACAGGGTAAAATTATTTTTAAAAAGAAAATCCCAGACACCACTCCCTGACTCATGAACACAGCTGGATGCTGGGTCCTTCTGACCCTGAATCATGTGCTGCTCTTTTATCCCACTGTTCAAATCCCACTGACTGCCCAGGCAAGGACAAAAAGAGGCATCACCTAATTCAGAATCCCACTTTAATCCTAAAGAAATCTTCTGGGTTCCAAAGCTTGCTTTTCCCTGAAGCAGAAAGGGAATTTTAAATCACCACTTCCTGGCCTTGCCTATGTAGGTAGACAGCTCTGGTTTCACAGCTTGAATATTATGGGCTACAAATTACAGCCTGGTTCAGGGTGCTGCTTCATATGTGGCTCATCTGCCCCTTCTGCCAGACCATGAATTGCTGGGAGTTAGGCAGGGCAGGCTCCTGGCACTTGGAGCTTCAATTCCATCTGTTGGTGCCTGGCAGTCAACACCCCCAGGGAATGGAAAGGAGGTGCAAATTTAGGTCAGGAAGAGTCATAAGGGCACAGAGCAACCACCAGATGGATTCCCCTGTTCTGCAATCCACAGTAATCAGACAATTATTGTGCCATTAGTGACAAAAAAAATACAGAGCAGTGAATAGATTCAGGGGAGGTGTTAAAATTGGGGAGGGGATATTGAAGGTGGTGGAAAGGTGTGCCATGATGTCACTTGGTTTATGTCCTTTTATCTCCTGGACATAATCAATCTTGGGGGAAAGGAGAAAACTCTGGAATAGGGGTTTTGCCTTCACTCAGCAGTTTTTGCAGCCAGGCCTTTGAGGGCTCCTGTAATATGAATTTGCCATCACCTGCACTGTACTGACCTCCTTGTGCATTTTAAAAATTTATTTTCTTCTCAGAAATCTCCCAGTTGCTTCTCCAGAGCGTCTCTTCAGACTTGTCATCTTGGAAGGATTTCAGTCAAACCAATCAGAAGAAGGAGTCTCGATTAGAGCTGGTTTTTATTGCTCACATGTGACGTGTCTTGCTGACCCTTCAGTGCATCTCTTAACCCTGGTCACCGTGGCACTTCAATTTCCCCAAACACAAAGGAGGAATGAAAATCCAAAGGGCCTCAGATGCAAAGCTTCCACCTCTGAACTCAGTGAAACAACAAACGTTTTACTTGAAGGAGCTAACAAGTATCAGAACCCCTTTTTCTGAGACCTCAGAGAAGTGCAGAGAAAACAGCAAAGGAACAGCAGCGTCTGCAGAACTGTGATTCAGATTTCTTGTACCTTCTTTACTCAGCTCAGAGAGCTTTTTTAGGGTATTAGCTCTATCCCTCGTGCTTTGTACTACTCTGACACTGAACCAAGCCTGCTCAGCTAATGCTTTGACAATTCAAAGAACATATTTTATCTGATTATTTTTCAGCCACTTGAAATTAGGTTTTGAAACTGCTCTTACAAAGAGCCATCTGAACTGATAAGAATGTGAAAATATAGCTCAAGTGCCTATCAGAGAAATATCCTGTCAGCTGCTTCTGTGGAAGAAACAACTGCACGGAGCTAGAAGAGGAAGCACCAAGAGCTCTGTAGCCCCTTTTTTGCTTCTAAACAGGAAATTGTGTGAGTGTGGTTTGAGGAACAAAGCGGGGAGCTCTGAGGTCTGAACTCTGCTAAACCCCAGAGGTGGTGGGACTGAGTCTGCACTTGGCAGCTCGGAGGAAAATGCAGGAAATGGGCTGTTCATTGAGCTCCAACACGAGGTATGACCAGCCATTCAGCACCTTGTCTGTGTGCCACGGAAAAGAGTAGGAAAGGTGTTGTGTTTAATTCTCCATCCGTGGAAGGGGAATAAGGAAGCAGTTAATTTAACGTGCTGTCTCTATGGTAACTGTGCAACAGGGCACTCACTGCTTGTATTTGCTCACTGCTTTTTGCACTGCACAGGAAATACCTAGCTGTCCTATAGGAACTCCAGCATCTGTGGATTTCGTTCATTTTTGCTACAAAAACCAGAAGATGTGCAAAAAATGGAATTAAATTGTCTAATTTCAGTTGACAGTTTTGGAGCTAGACAGCTAAAAAATCTTAGTTTAATTAAGCAGATTTTTATCAGTGGGAAAACAATGAATGGGAGGGAAATATTCCCTCCAGTGAAAATATCTTGACTTCTGTGAGCACAGGAAGAATTTTTTTTTTCTGTACTAGAGCTGTTTCTCCTTTCTCTTTCATATGCCCCCTGTGTCTCAAGCATGGATCTAAAGAGAAGGTGTGCATTTTGTTTCTCTGAATGATGATTTCTTCCTGGCACTACCCAAAGGCAGAGTGCCTTTTGCCTCCAGCTTGTCATATCCATATTTGAGTTTTCACTGGATCGTTTTGGAATTCATGGGACTCATCTGGACTTCTGTAGTCTCTAGATCTGGCCCCAAGGGAAAGTTTTTGATCTGCAGCTCTTTTTCCTGACACAAGTGAGATATTTCACACTGATTTCAGAGTGCAGACGTGGAAGGAGAGGGTGATGATAAAATCACAGGTAAAAGCGGTGATACAGATAGACACACCCGTAAGGTTGAAAGGAAGGAAGGGGTTCAGGATGCTGAGAACCTCTTTGGCTGAGTCTAACTTTTGGTGGCCAAGTACATGACCTGGGATAGCTCCAGAGCGACCAGGAACTCTTCAGTCTAAAATCTTGACAGTTCTGTAAATGTCAGACAATTTTCTGTAGCTAAAGCACATTCCAACAGAAACAAAGTTTCACCATATAAAAATACCCTGTGAGGTAAATTGAGGTAAGCACTGAGTGATCCCAATTCCATTAACTACTCTCCCTATTCAGGAACCTACTCCAGGGTAGAGCTGTGGATTTTATCAGTGAATGTGTGTGTGACATTCTTCCAGCTCACTGAAGATAAAAGGCTGGAGAGAGACACTGTCATTGTGGTAATGGTCATTATCATTACCCAGTTAATGATGATGTGGTTCTGCAAATGCTACTGTGAAAGTTCTATCCCACCCTCAACAGTGGCTGCAACACAGTGGGCTTTGGACCATTTTGGGGTCCTTTCCTTCAGTATCCACTTCCTCTTAGAGCCAGTCTCTCTCCTTTCTCAGTTCCTCTCAGAAACTGTTGCCCAGGCTGCCTGGGTCGTTCCCAGTCTGTGCTTACACAGAGAAAGGGTCTCCACACAACAGGAATCCTGGGACATCACAAGTCTTCCACTTCTAAAGCTTCCCAAGACTGAAGCGTGAAAGTAGCCCAAAAACAAAAGTGAAAAGGAGCAAAAAATGATTACGCTAAGCAACACACGCTGAGTTCATGGCAGATTAATTTGCAAGGGGGTTTCCTACTTTTCTTTCCATTGAAATACAAGGAAATTAAAAACCAGTTAATCTGCTTAATTTACTCACATCCTGAAACCATTAATAAAACCATTTTGGGAGCAAATTGAAAGTGATGTTATAATCTCTTCTTAATTCTCATAACATCTCTGCAAAATGTCACAGTGGGCTCTGCTCCGGGTTCAGACCCTCTCAGAGCGGCTGCAGCAGCACAGCACACTAACACCAAGTCCTCTCCAAAATCCCAGGAGTGCTTTATTTAAGATGCTAAGCTAAAGACTGCAATCATTCTTGTGCTTATCACAAATAGTTCTAAGTGTATAATGTCCTTATTTCAAGGAATTGGTGGCCTTAGCTGGCTCCAGCGTTTGTAACTCACGTTTTTGCTAGTGCCAGAGGGAAGTTAATGCAATTTTAAAAGATTTTAGGTCAAGTTCATCCATGTTTAATGCATCAGGGAATGATCTGGCCCATTTTGTGCATCTCAATTCGTTTGACTGCATAAAACAGCCACAGTGCCTGTGTTCAAGAACAGAACAGGACTTACATAGTAAAACATGCATAATTTGTGGATTTTACTGCACAATGAAAATGCAATGGCTTCGTGGCTGTGCCCTGCCACAAACCACTGAGGTTTTACTGTGAATGGCTGCAGCTCATTGTAGGTGTTCCACTCGAAGGAGTGAGGGTGGGAATGTCAGCATGGCTGGGGTGCTGATGAGCCTGGAACTTTGCCCATTTCCTCTGGGCACTGGCTTTGTGCTACTTCCTGTTCTCAGGCCTTGTCCTTTCTACTGTGGCTCCATCCTCTACCCATTTCTTTTACCCACTGACACTCCACCTTTCCACTTTTTCATGCTGATGATACAGCCTTTAACAGCAGCAGCTTTGCTCTTCCTCTCCAGACACACTCCTACTTCCTGTCCCATCCTTCAAATCTGGGGTTTTGACCCTGATTTCCCTTCTGATCCCTTCCTACACACATTTCTTTGTTTCCTGTGCTTATCCCTGAAATGTTGGTCCTGCTTTGCTGTTTTCCTGTGCCTGACTGGTGAAGGGAGCTTGTCCAGGAATGTGCCAGGAGCTCAGGTCATGTGGAAGTTCTCACAAATCACAGCTGGTGAAAGAGGGCAGGTAAGGCCCAAGCACCAGCTGAAGGGTGAGGATTAGTAAAATGATTTGATAAAAACACAAACCGGGAATTTAACACAACAGTGAAGGTGTTTCAGACCCAGAGCAGACTGAAATCAAGACGGGGAAGAAAGTCTAGGAAATTTAGCTAATGTTGACTCAGCTGATGTCCCCAGGGTGATCCACTAGATCTGCTCTATCCTTTTACAGTTTCCTCAGGCTCTTGCCTCATTTTCAAATCTTCATTAAAAAAACCAAACCAACAAACAAAAAACCCCAAACACACACACCCCCTTCCCCCTCACAAAAAAAAAACCCCAAAGAGGGTTTATCTGCATGTATTCTCTAGTCTGTGCTGTGTATGCTGGTCTGTGCTGAGCCTTCCTAGAGGAGATGTAGTTCCAGGAACCACTGTTGTGTTTCAGGTACTGGCTGACCAGCTGGAACTGGGAAGAACAAGCTGGAAATGCTCAACTGAAATCTCATTACTGAGTGTCTGGCAGAATTATGAGCATTCATTCTTTGAAGCCAGTGATAAATGCCAAGAAAAGCTGAATTTCTAGGACTGCCTGTTAAAGTGCCTCCAATGCCCACATCCCAGAGCATGCATGCGTGCCAAAATATCCAATTTAATTAATACATCTGATATATATCAACAAAAATATTTTAAGTAGATGCTGTAAATTGTAAATGAAATATACTCCATCCTCTCCCGCTTTACTCCTACAAAGGGATTTTAAAGTTTACAAACCTCCCACAACGTCCCTCAGACAGGCTGTGTGACCAGTGAGACACAGCTAACTCAGGTGAAACACAGAATGCCTCTAGAGTGCACAAACCAGCAATTGCTTATTTAGGATATCAGCCCAAGAATAGCATCCATTTGAAACACCCAGGAGAATTTAGGTCAGGAGAACGTAATTATCCAAGTTGGAGTTTGTCCAGGTTACCTGGATTACTACTGCTATAAAAAGCAGAATGGGACCATCAGTGAGCACAAGTGATTAGGAGCTGTGTTTAGAAAGGCTTTGAAGGATCCTAGTGTAAATTAGTGTTCCAGTCCAACCAACTTTTGGTATGAGCTGTGCATCCACTTCATTAAAATCTCCCCTTTATGCCATTTCATTCAGCTGCTTCTTCCTGGCCAGTCACAACATTAAAGGTGATTTATTATTCCCAAGTTTCAATGTAAAAAAATTACATATCACTAAGGTCTTCTGTATTATATTAATAACAATAAAAGTACTAAATATTAAAACACTGGCAACTATTCATCTCCTGTGTTTTGTTTTTGGGTTCTTTGTGGCCTCAGCCCTGCAAGGAACCTCCAGATTGAACAGGATTAAGGACTCTCCTTCCTTTGAGCCCTAAATTGGTATCTCCAGCTCTAAACCTATTAGAAAGACAATCAGTTCCCCCAGACCTACTGCAATTTACATCTGTACAGCACAGTGTGTTTCCAAAAGTAGGTTAGGAGGGAGAACTGGGTAGCAGTCTGTGCCTGGAGGGTGATTTGGTAGAACACCCCTGCGCACAGCTCCCCTCCGTGCTGGTGCCAGCTCAGGCAGCCCGACCTGCTCCGTCACAACCTGTCACAAGCCAGCACTCCTCTCTGCCTCCCCTGCACTCCACTTTCAAAGAAATTACAAATAAATCTCTCCTTCCCGAAACAATGGTTATTGCTAAAGGAAACAGAGGCCGGCTTGGGCACGTTCAGGGTTGAGTAATTCCTGACAGTTTTCCATTCTGTGCTGGCCTGGCCCTTGCAGACCTATTTGCTGACTCACAAATCCTTCCATGTGGCAGACTTAAAAGACTTTATTATAAATACACTAATAATCTGAGCTGTCACTTCTGCGAGCTGCTAAGCTTCTGCTTGGGGCACTGGTAATAATGAGTTCTTATATTCCTTTATTTTCCCTGAGGGAGAGCTAAACTGCATGGATTTGTTATCAGACATCTGCCCTGTGGGATTCTATAGCTACTTATTCCTACTGCCACGTTCTGGGGAAGGACGGATTCCCTGGGTTCTTTTGCCTGTGAGCAGAAAAGTAAGAGCAGCTAATGCTCCCTCCTTTGTGTGAATTGTGTTATTCAGCAGGAACTGTTGCAGTTATTGTTTCTGGAGGGCTGTTGTGCTCCACACAAGGGCTGAGGGAGCACACATCCATGGCTCCACAGCATATTTAAAAGCAGAGCAGTCATGGACAGGGCTGTACAAGGTCCTGGAGAGAGACCACGACTTCAGGAAGGAGGCTGTGACCGGAGCTTTGCCAGAAACAAGGAAAAGGGAAGTCATGCTAAGCCTCCAGTGAGCAAAAGTTCAACACCAACTGTTCTAGCCACAAGGCTTTGCTGCCCACCCTCCGCCTTTCTCTCTGCACCTTCCAGCTCCTCAGCCTGGCGCTGGCACAGCAGAATAGCTCCCCCATCCATATTTGTATTCTGTGGTGCTAATCAAGTGGGCTAATTATATATATGCCAGAGTTGACATTGGCAGGAATCATGGAACTGGAACCACCTCCCACCCCCTCACACTCCCCTTCTGTTCAGACCCAGAGTATTATTAATCCCCTAACACCAAATCACTTTCATTCTGTTCTCACAGTCACGGCAAACACGTGCCAATTAGACTTTTGCCCCTAATTTGCACGTGCCCCTGAGTTTTGAACAGCATGCCTCAGGAAAATGGGTCAAAATTCAATGAAAAAATATTCTGCCACTTCTGGTTCTACAAAACCTCTGCTTTTCTTGATAACCTTTTGATTTTCATGTGTTAGCATGAACAAAAAAAAAATCCCCCAAACATGAAACACTTCAATGTGGTTAAATTATTCTGCTTTGGCTTTATGCCCAGGAAATATTTTGGGGTTTTGTACATATGGTTCTCTCGTGCATTTCCATTCAGAAGCAGTAGGATTGATACTGTAATGATTGCTGGATTGCTGTGCTCTGCAAACGTTTGCTGTGTTGTCTGCTTGAGACAGAGAGGGGGTAATCACTTGTGAGCTGTTTCTGGGGGAGAGCCTTCGTGCTGCTCCAGCCATTTCAGATGCACTGCAATTTATTCAGTGTCAGAACTGACACTGCAGAGACCACAGCTGCTCAGAGCTGGGGTCACAGCAGACAGGAGCTCTTCCCACAGTGGGCACCAAGGGCACTGCTGAACCAACCTCACTGTTCAACAGACACATTCATAAAGCACAATCATGTAAGACTATGATTAAATACTGCACATTCTGTCGTTAAAACTAAGCCAATAATACAACCCCTCACAGTGCCTTTAGCATTTAGCAGTTCCTCAGATTGTTCCTATTCACTTTTGGCCATGCTGATCTGCTACTTCTCCTTTAAAATAAAATTTAAAAATCGAGATCTCTCTTCATTAAACACAGTAAGAGGCAATCAAAGCCAGATTTGTGTGGGAGCTCACCAAGACGTGTTCTTTAGAGAACTGAAAAGGTCTTTTGGTCCAATTTTCCATATTTGCCATTTCAGCTGCTATGATCCAGGAACTCGCCCCAGCCATACAGCTGGTTCCCCTTTCAGCCAAAGGACGCAAGAACAAATGTGTCACTTTAAGTTTACATCCACTTGTGTAAAATCTTAGCTGGACTTAGAGGGAGTTGTTTCAGCAAATGGTCAGGATCAGCCAAGATAAATCAGGGAAATTTGTGTTCATACCTATAAAGGTTGTCCAGTTTCTGTGAGTTGATAATCCTGTGGCAAATTCTAGGCAGGGAATAGGATCATGAATTGCGTAACCACGGAGCCACAGATGACATCCAATGTGACTCAGAGCAAATAAAGAAGTTTTCCCTCAGAAGCAGAGAAAATATCATCTCTGTAGGAATTTCTGCTCCACCTGGGGCAAGGACATGAAGGTCAGTGAGTGGAACAGAACTGCTTTTCACATTTCAGTTTGGGAGAGGAAGATGGCTGTGAAATGCATTCTGCATATAAAGAAGAATAAAATATGATGAGAGATCCCCCGAGCTACTCTGCTACATTGTGGGCACACAAAGGAATTGCACAGATCTCCTGTTCATCTGATGGACAGAGCCTTGGGGAAACATGTTGTGTGCATAAGTGGGGCAAGGATAGAAAAATTAAAGGTCCATTTATGCCACTGTAAACAGATACTCAAGACAGGACCAAACAAGCTGCTGGAGAGACAAAGCCATCCTAGTCCAAGAAGCAGCCAAATAAATTCCCATCCATGGAAACTCACAGTGCTCTTCTCAGCTGAGGTTGGAGGTGTGAATACAGCTAATTAGTACTTTCTTCTGCAACTAAATTAGTAACCTTTCAGAGCAGGGTGTAAGGCATAGATGACACAATCCTGCACCACTTCTATAGGATCTAACAGAGCTCTTTTCCCAAGATCTGGAATTTTGACACACAAAAAATGCACCAGAGCTTTTCTGGCTGTAGTAAGGGAGAGCCTTTCCAAACGGAACAATGCAAGACCAGCACTTACAGACCTCACCCCACTGAGATGTTCTGGAGCTGAAAAGAGCCACTGGACTGAGTGGTTTCACTACAAGGATCCTGCTGATCTGAGTCACTGGAAAACAAAAACACCTGTTATTCCCACTGACTCCAGGAACAGCTGCATTTGCTTAGGCTCAGAAATCAGGGAACAAAGGGCTCC
This sequence comes from Atrichornis clamosus, assembly GCA_013400975.1. Lineage (NCBI taxonomy): Eukaryota > Metazoa > Chordata > Aves > Passeriformes > Menuridae > Atrichornis > Atrichornis clamosus. The sequence goes on from WBMZ01007458.1 coordinate 49,357, forward strand.
CAGCACACAAAGGGTCCATGATAAAGCTGCTATAGGCCCATCTGCTCGGAAGCGATTTCTGTGATGGAAAAAATAAGAAAGAGGGAGAGAAAGGGAGAAAAGCCCTTAAAGTGTGAGCCTTTTTGGGTTTTAGCATGAATCCTTTGCAGTGTGTGATTGGGGTTGCCATAGCAATCCCGAGCCTGTCTGAATAAAGGTAGATCTGGAGACACATACAAGTGGGCAGTGTTTGTGCCCTCTCTGGGGCTGCACGCCCTCTGGGCAGCTCTGCTGGGGCTGCCTTCAGCATCACCAACCAGGCACCTGCACCATGAACTTTGGGGAAGGATTAGGACAATTTAAAAGTACCTTTTAATTTAGTACAACTGAAAAGCGCCTTTTAAGCACAAATTCTCATTGCAAAGCTTGTTCCCAAGGCTAAGGCACCTTCTGACTTTGGAGAGGGACAGGGGTTGCTGGGCAAAGGCAGCCAGTAAAGCTGGGTCTTTAGAGCAGGTTTTCAGGGTCTGGCTGGGGAGATTGAGGGTACAGCAAACCTGGGATCTAGACCCTCACACAGCTAAATCAATGGAAATTTAAAGTTACTGCAGACACCAGGACTGAATCTTGCATGGGGAGGGAAAATACGAAACTGCCCCCTCCTTTCCCATAACACACCAAGGTTATTCCTGCAACTGCTGAGAACCTGCACCCACTTGCTCACTGAAGCACACCTGGAATCCCAAAGGGGACCTCGAGCTCCCAGGACATGTGTAGGGTGAGCACATAATCCTGCAGGCAGTTTCTCTGGACTCTTATACCAAAGAAAGCCTGTAGCTCTGCACTGGTATAAAGGAAAAGAGATCCCATAGCAACTTTTATTCTGCAGCTTTCAAACAAACTTTTACAGCAGGGAGAAGGAGGGCAGGGGGCGGGTGTAAAACCACAGCCATGATACAGCTCTCTCCAGGGTATTTGTGTTGTGCTCACATTTCCTGGCTCCTGGTTTCATTGTTATTTGTATGGGAGCTGAAGCCAACACTTTTTCAAGCCTTTCTGATCACTGGAGAAGGCACCAGCAGCCACAGTTCCAGCTCAGCACAGAGGAGAAGCAGCTGTCTACTAAACCTATTGTAGAACTTTGCAGTGCAGCTGGGTTTGGAGCATAAATTAGTTCCTGTTAATGGGCCAGGGTGACAAATGAATTCAATAGTTTCTTCTCAAATAGGGCTTTTGCATCCAATTTAGACAGTGTGTTTTAAGTGGGGGTTCTCAACTCAGTGCTGCTTGAAGAGGTTTTCCAGAGAACACAACTCTGAAGGACACCTGGGAATTCGGTGATGTTGCAGTATTTGTAAGATACTGGGTAACACAGCTGCAAGAACCAACTACTAAGCATGATCTAGAACCACCTCTTCCATCATGCCAGAAATATCTGACTGTTTGGATAAGCCACGTGCAAGAGCAGGATATATGGGAAAAAACCCCCAAGGAAACAAAAAACCCAATACATCAAATTTTCTTTTAAAAGTATCTTGTCAGCCTAAGCAATTCCACAGTTCAGGACACTGGATGGCCAACTGGACAGTGGCATGAGTTGGCATTGCTGCTAAGACAAAAACACAGGCCCAGCTCTCTGACCTTTGGCAAGTTACTACGTCTTTGACCCACCACCAGTCATGGGAGGCCTCCCAGAGGATGAAATCCACAGCCCTTCTTCAGGCTTTGGTACTCTGTGTAAGAGCAACAGGATCTGCTGCCGGGATTTCGGTGTTAAAGAGGCAAGTTATGATTGCAGGGCAAACTCAGTGCAGCCAGGACTGGATTTTGTCTTTGTTCATCAAGTACTTGAGAAGGACCATTCTCAGTGAACATGCCAGAATTATCTAGGATGTGAGAAAGAGGAAAGAGTTCACCTTCATTAGCCAAAAACGCACATAATTACCTTGCTTGATAAGTCAGCACAGTGTGGCCATTCAGGAGAGGCTGAAAGACAGCAAAGCTGAGTACTCAAAAGTTGGACTTGATGATCTTTGTGGGTCCCTTCCAACTCAGAATATTCCCTGATTCTGGGACAATAGGGCTTCTCTTTATACCTGAGGCAATGGCAATCCTTTATGTGGACAGCAGAGTATGTTTTCTTCTCCATATTTACAATTCTGGTACCGTAGAGTTTACCCACTTTTGACTCAAAAGCCAAATAGCCTGTGTTTCTAAACCTCCAGTTACAAGCACAACTTTTTTAACCAAGATCTTGTTTAATGTTAACTCTGTCTAGTGTTTTTTTTAACAATCCCTTGGATTCAGTTTGCTTTGTGTTGTTATCATGCACATTATCGTGGTTTCTGCATTACACATCTGCTGTGAGAAACCAGAAAACTCCAGCTGAGCAAATTGCTGGGTGTTGTTGGGGCTGTACTTGGTGCTGTGGTCATTTACTTGACTGAAAAGAAAAATAAAATCCACCTCTCATGCAAGCCTTAACAAGGGACTGCTGTGCATGCCAGCTGTCAGGATGGGAAAAGCAGGGTAATTGGAGCGATTAAAAGCTCACAGTGGTTACAGCCACGCTTCTGCATTTAAGGTGGAGTGAAACTGTCTTGTGACAGTGACACGGCTGCTCTGGGGAAGCCGGTGGAATTGTGTCTGTCATCCGTGCACCAGCGTTTTAATTCTGCCGTCTTAACCCCGCAAGCTGGCACCTACACAAACACTCCCAAAAAATCCTGGGGAACAGCAGCACAGAGGGATGTGCTAACCCCCAAGCTGTGCTAAGGAGCTGTGCTTTTAAAAGATCCTACACTTGAATATATGATGTCAATAGTGGCAATTTTAGTAGCTAATGTGAGGTGACACAGGAGGGCCCTTATTCATTATTACAAAGAATGCAGGAGCAGTGGTTTGGGAAGGAGAAATTTCCGCATGTATTTGGTAGGACTGAACAAAATCTCAGAGATAAGGATGCAGAATCTCAGTAGAAGTCAGAGCCATGCAAAGCAATGGCATTATAGTTGATTTGAATTGACTGCGCCAGTGGGATTTTGCAAATAAATCTGCTGCTTTGCCCCTCAAAGAGTTGACCCAAGCAGTATGGTGTGCAGGATGTCTGAATATTATCTAAGTTTTCCAGAAAATAGTGCTACCTTTCCCAGGCATAAAGGAGACCTTGAGGAAAAACAAACAGTGCTGTCCTCTATCTCCCAAGGCCTTCTTTCCACGCACATTTCATGCTGGATAAAAATAGCTTTAAACCCTGGGTTAAGTAAGCTTCTTATATTTGAAAAACCTGTTTCAAGTGGACAAAGGAGACAGAACTGAGACACCATAAAAAGGCCTTTGGTTTCAGTGTCTGCAACTTGAAACACCATCCTGGTATCATTTTCTGTGTCCAAGAGGGAACTAACCAACATTGAGATTGCAAAAAGCAGAGTAAGCACGACCAGGAGATGTGTGGAAACAGGGTGTGGGCTGTCTACTTCTCCTTTCTGCATTTGTCTCTCAAGATCAGACCAAGTTCCTTTTCAAGACTAAATGGAAGCTGTGTGGAAAAATTATACAGGGAAAAGACAAATTCCATTCTGCATAGCTCATCAATACATTGGGAAAAGATGCTAAACTTACAGGTTGGTCAAGAGCTTCACTGTAGAAGAATCAACTGCAATCAGGCCATTTCCATAGCTAGTCATTTTGAAACTCTCATTGGGACCCAAGAGGCCACCATGTGAACCTGTCAGGAGCCTGATCTGGCTTTAAATATCAGGTGATTTTTAAGCTGGATCAGTTCCCTGATCCACTTTGCTCTATAACAAATTCCTTTGATAAAACTGAGGGCAGGAAAAAGCAGGAAAAATTTGAAAATGGAGGAAGAAACTAGAAGAGAAGAATACAGTAATCCAACATTACCACTGAATAAAGACATTAAAGTCATAAAATCACTACAAAATCACATTACTGTGCCTTAGAAAGAATTAGGTGCCAAGACTGATGAAGGGTAGCTGTAGAAAGCTGGTGTGCCCTGAGAAGAATTCAGCTTGAGAAGCCCCTCTTGTCTTGAACCAGAACAAGCACTTGCAGCCATTCTTTATCAACTTAATGTTTAGAATATTAACATATCTACATCAAGCCCATTAACTAAGATTTTTATAGCCTGATGCACAAGCTGTGTATTAGCTCTGAGAACTGCCAGGTAGGGATTCCAGAATTCCATGTGTTTTGTTTCTTTTTTTAATCCTTCTTTTTTCTCTTTGAGAGTTTAACGGGGAAATATCTTCAAAACCTTGGAGAAGGTGTCTGCTTTGCCTGCTCAGTAATGAGTCACGGGCAATGTCTGACCATTTGTTTGTACACGGAGAGGGATTTCTCTTCCTGTCATGCACTCCAAGAATAGATAACAAGGAATTAGGGCTAACTGAACAACATACCTGAATAAGCCAGAAGTAAACAAGGCAAAACTCTGAAAACTGCAGATCTTCCTTGAATTTTCTCTTGAATTGTCCACGGGAGATTTTGCCAGCGTGCAACAATCCTTTGAAGAAATAGAAAAAATGTGTGAGTCACTTAAAAAGTTCTCATTGGAAACAAAAACCTGAATTAATTGCCCACTCTAATGGGGACAGTATTAGGCTGAAGACCATGACTCCACTCTTTGAGTACATTGGTGCCTCAGCAGACAATGTGTTCCTGTTGTCCAGGCAGGCTGGAAATTGCTAGAGAGCAGGGAAGCTGCCTGTGCAATGCTTTACAGGGCCCAAAACTGGAAGGAAGGAAAGCACACTCTTTGCTAAGCAGAGAGAACTGAAGGAGGAAAAAACCCCAAACTATTTGCAGTTTAAATTTATTTCAAGAGAGACATATATTCATCTGGATTACAACAGCTTTATAAAGGAGATGGGACATGCCTCTTGCCTACCAAAATCAGCAAGGGTACTGTGCAAGGGAAGCCACACAGCCACTGACAAGGTGCAGCTTTACACACCTATGGTTACTAAAATACACTTGGGAAAACCAAAGAGTTTAAGGACACCTGTGTTAAAGGGGAAAAAAAAAAAAAGAATTTACAATTGGAGCGTGATTATTTGGCTCAACGCAGGAATTACTGGGTGAAACTTTGTTATAAAAAAGGCAGATGAAAGCCTTGTAATGACCCCATTGGCTTCAGAAAATTAACTGTAGGGCAAACAAGGGAACAGGCTGGTGAGTGAACAGACAAAACCCAGCACTGAGCAGATGCAGCTACTGTCACGTTCAAGGTAACACAAACAGACAACACAGGCAGTGTTTCCACAGACTACACCGATGCTTTCCCAAAAACAGAGCTGCGAGTTGTCTCCCTCAGACTAAACAGGAAACAAGAACTGCTTTGGACTGGAGCCACGTATCAGTCACACTAAAAAGAATATACTGGTGAATGCATAACGTACCAGTTTCAAAACGCCAGTACAAGATAAAGATTGCTCCTCTAATTGACATTTTACATATGCATTTAAGTATTGCTTTCAGGTGGATTTTCCCCTTGAAAAGCACACAGCACTGGGTCTTTAAGAATGAGTAGAATGGTGTGTACACTACAGCAATGAAAAGGCAGCAAAACAAAATGAGAGGAAGCGGAAAATTTAGCATAGAAAAATATAGATGGAACACGAAATTCCAAGAAAAAGTATTTGATAGGCCATTATTTAATGATTAAATCACCAACATTCCTATACATTCCTACTGAATTACATAACGTGAAAGACATTTTGACTCTTCCCTCCCCACTAACAGTTGCAGGTGGTTCTCAGCTTGGAAACTTTTATCTCTGAAGTTGTCACAATGTTTTACTAGAGATAGTAACAGAGTTAGTTTCCAACCTTTATTTTCACCTTCTTCATTTTAATGCAGACCTAAGCACATGCCAGGTGTTAGATAGTTCTAGAAGTTATCCAGCCAAGAACCCTAAATACTGTGGTGTTTTGAGAAACTGCCACACTGGGAGTTTATACATCCATTGCTCCTAATGAGTGCAGTCTACCAGCAAACTGGGATTTATTAGTTCCAGAAATTTATGAATAATTTCTAACAACAAATCCATCTGACAGTTCTGCAGTTTGCCAGCAAACAAAGGAAGTGGCAAAATTTCTCAAATTAATTTTAATGCATTATTTACCAAAGCTTCTTGTCTAATGAAGTAGGGAACAATTCTACATTGACAGACAGAACTAGGGTAATAATCTAAACAGATATTTTTCATCTCGTTTCTACAAAATGGAAAGGACTGGAAACACTCATATTTGTATCCTTCATAGCCTTTAGCAACACTGTGACCCAAAGCAGACTTAACATCGAGCATACAAAGGAATATTGACACAGCATCCCATCACAGATCCTGCTTTTTTTCTCATAAAGCAAAAGGGGATGCTTAAAAATTTAAAGATAAATTAAAATATGTCTAAAACCTTTAAAAGACATTATCAGAGACTAGCTTTCTGACAGAGCATTCTCTCCAGCAGTCTCACCCCAAAGTCTGTTCAAAGCCAATCAATCACTCCCCACCCTCTTCCTCATCATTTCCTTTTAAGCAAAAACTGGAAATACCCCATCTGCTTTGAAAATCAAAGAGCAGCAGCTGGTGATCAGCCCTCTTTAGAGCAGCCTGTGAGACTTAAGGATATTGTCCTGAGCAACTCAGTCAAAATTAATTATAACCTAGATGGAATTAATTAGAGGCTATCTTTATTTCATCTCCATTGTTGTGCAGACAATTGTTTTGCTACTTCTCACATGACTTGGTAATTACAGTAAGATGAAACCACTTAAAATGAAATGTCCTGAATGGGCTTTGATTCAGATTTACGAGAGGGTGTTTGCAGAGGTGGGGGGAGAAGAGTGCTGTTTGTTAAATACATAACAGATCTCCACACACACACACACACACACACACAAAGGTTTGTCAGGTCTTTTTATGGCTCAGTTGGGGCATCAAAATAGAAAAGTTCCTTAAGAACAAAATATTTCAGCAAATGTACATGAACAACTCAAACAGCTGTTACACATTTGGGAGAACACAGGCCCAAAACTATATGGGTGGTATAAAAGATCAGGACTTCAATACTTTGCAGCTGGATATGAGAGAGGTGCTGGTAATTTGCCATAGGTAGTGGAAAAATGTCTTAGAGGAAAATCCAGTCTTATATTTTGAAGTTAAGGCTTTTTTGTTAATTAAAAAAAAAAAATCTAACTAGGAACACATTATCACAGAGAAAATGTGGTGGAATTCTGTTGTAGAATGCAAATTTTAGATTCAGGAAGCCTTCCCCGTGTATTTGAAGGTGTAAGAAGCTTCCTGAGATCTGTTACATGTTACCAACGGTTTTATCTTGCACTGTGGGAGGCAGTTCCTATAGGCACTTTAATTCCAATCCAGATCAAATGGCTCTAATCAGTATTTCCTCAACCTACTGTCCAGGCAGGCAAGTGCCTGCATGTGATTCAGATGCTTCCCAGACAGATTTCAGCTAAAAGGAAAGTGTCTTATCAGGACTGAAAAAGGACAGTGCAGATTTCTATTTGGTTAGGAATCACTGTTCTCCATACTAACATCTTTGATTAGATTACAGGAATCAGATTCTTTAGTTTGATAGCATAAAAACCAATTGAGAACAGGAAACTCCCCACCCAAACCTTGCATTTAAGAGCTAGGAAAACCCATCAATTTAGTCATAATCTACTGAAGTGATTTCTCCCTGTAAGCATAAAAAAGCGAAATTGTTCTAAAATACTAATGTCTCTTGCACATGGGCTTGTGGGAGGATAAATGGAAGCTGACTCTCCCAATGGACACAAGTGCTTCGTGCTTCCAGGGGTAATAAATAACATATCCCCTGTTGGAACTGGCAAATGCATGCCTGGCACTCCTGGGAATTAGGCTAAACTGAGTCTTGTAGCACAAAAGTGAAGGTGGAGCTGAGTGATTGATTTATGTGGTGCCTGCCACTAGGAAGACCCAGAGGCCCTGGGTCACGGGGACACTATTTTTGGAGTGTGAAATCCTATGAAATTATCATGAGTTTCACATGTATAATACATGAGGAGGCAGGGAGGCCCAGCCTCAATCTGCCTCTTCCTTCAAGTAGTGGTTCATGACTGAATTTTTGCCTCATCAGTCGTGACACGTTCAGGAGAAGGAAGGAAACAGCAAGGAAAAATGGTTCTTGATAGCAGCAAACTGTTCTAAAAGTGCTCAGCTTTTTCCTTGCTGAAAAGCTCACACACAGGAGCAACATGTTTAAAAAACAACACAAAAACCATCAGGTAGATTTTGGGACAGGTTACAGTCACAGGCAGGAGAATTTCAGTGGGAGCCTTGCCAGGCATTCCAGAGCAATCCAAGATGTTTCTGAGGGCAATTCAAGTTAAAATGAACACTCTGCACCCGTGCAGCCATCTCTGCTTCTACACCAGTGATTTTCACATGGAGGTACAGAGTCATACCCAGCAGTAGGACTTTGTGTACTAAAATGTTCCAGTTATACAAGACAAACACAAAATGTTCAGAAAAATTTTAAACTGAAAAAGTACACAACTCTCTTGTGGGTTGTCACAGAAATGAAGGATGAACTAAGTGTAGCAATAATGAAATAAAATCAAGATGTATAATTTCCTTAGACCCCAATAATCCTGTGACAATCTGACTCGATTTCCAAACAGATTTTCCTGGTTTTTTATTCTCTGGACGACAATTAATGTTTAATGAGTTGCTTCCCAGAAACACTGCAGTAAAATATTAAAACTACTGTAAGCAGGAAAAGGTCACCATGAACATTATGTTCAGTAGAGCACAGAAAAACTCAATTAAACAAAATAAAATGAATTATATGTGTTTTTATAAAGATTATGTCTTCCCATTATGTAACTGGTTTAATTAACAGGAATTTTAATCTAAATCCAAACTGGCAACAAAAGATTCTTCATAAGCGAGCAAAAAAAAAAAAAATTCTCTGATTTATTTATGTGTGCAAAATCCTAAATATTTCACACACCATTGTTCAGAGGATCTTTCTGTGAATCCAGCCTCATTTTAATCTTAACAGCCTGAGACTATTCACAGTTCCTCCTGCTCCAGAAAAGGATTTAAAAACCTTGTGTCCCAACGAGCCACACTATAATTTCCTACATTTAATTAGAAAATAGATGAGATCAGTTTATTTAAACTGGTACTTGAAGTAAGCAATTAAGTGCTTCACTTAATAGGAGTGTGTGCTGTAAATCTGGCCTTTCATTACATGTACAGTTCCCCACACAATAGGTTCCTAGCACCAGACAGAAGCTTGCAGGCATTGCTTTAATAAAAATATGCTATTTAGGAATATTGTGATGTATCTCCGCTGCCCCCGAGGGACTTACACTAATACAGCCTATTATCTGTCCTTATTACATAGAACTAAGTATGCAATTAATTGGCAATCTGTAGTGGATTATGGAAACATTCCAGATGGATGGGGGTTTATCACAGTATTTTGCAGCAGCAGCTCCTCTAATTTCCTAAGTTTGGGACACTGACTTCACAGGAATTTATCTTTTTGTCAGATAGGTCTTCTGAGCAAGAATTTCCATTTCCTTTTACATCAGAGGCAAGGGCTGAAGATGTAGCACAAAGCACCCGTGAGATAACACAGTATTGCTTCAGCAGACTGTGTGCTCAGACACAATGGGATGTGTGGGCTGCACCTCCCTCAAGAAATGAAAATGCAATCAAGTGACTTAGTTAATATTTTGCTCTGTGGGAGAAACTCCATCAGACAGTCTGGAGTTGTATTAACCCGTGGCATTGCATGAGGTGTGACAGCCTAAGCAAGAGCAAGCCCTTCCTGGTTTGCCAGCCCTCCTCAGCAATTTTGGGGGTGAGGGGTGCTTGTTAACCTCTCTAGGCTTGCCTTTCTCTGCCTCTGTGGCTGGGTAACACAGAAAAAACCTGGGATGACGTGTCTGGAGCTGTCAGAGGTGGTTCCACTGTCACTAGGGCCTGTGCCTGTTGGGAAGGAAAGCTCACCAGGAAGCTGAATCCAGACAACAGCCAGAGCAGACCAGCAGACCTTGGCAATGCATCACAGACCAGGGAAGGGGTTTGGAACACGCCACTCTCTCAGGGACTGTTCTTTAAGATATTCAAATAAGATGTTATTGTGCAGAAATCTCACCAATGTATTATTTTTCTTTAGGGAGACAGAAAAGAAATGTATGGAGAGATCCTTCTGCCCTTGATTCTTTCAGCTGTTTTGAAACCCCCAGAACATGAGTTCCTGTTCCAGTGCAGCAAACAGAGGGAGAGGCCATAGGAAAAACCCCTCTGGTAGTATCACATTTTGGGGCAAATTCATATATTTTCCTTTCTGCAGTGGCAGTAAGTATCATTGTTCATTAGACTACCTAGGCCTGTGTAGATAAAAAGTCACCTTCAAATAGCACTCATGTTAAACAGCAGCTCTTATTCCATGGTCTCCAGACTTCTGTTTTCTCCCCTCAGCATAACCACACAAGAAAGCTACAATGCATGGATAAGAGTTATAATCTTATTTGTCTGGTATCCAGTTCCCTAAGAGTGAGCAGCTCACTGCTTTTGCTATGCTCTCAGCAAGTATCAAAATTCTTGTGAACGTTTATAAATGCACATTTGCACAGACCACAGCTCAGCCAAGTAACCCAATTCTCATGTGAACTACATGCCCTGCTGTAGGAATTCTCACTTTAATGTAACTTAAGATACACATCTGACTGTAAAATAAAATATGTTTTATCCTCCCAGCTATACCTAAGCCTCCTGATTCCCCCTCCTCTTCAGTACTTGCCAATCTCATTTATTTTCAAAATGATAATTGCCCCCTTTACATTTCCATCAACAGACCCCCACACATCCAGTGAATCTTCAAATTGCTTTTGCCATGTGTTAGGATTAATAATTAATGAAGCCAGCTGATTGTTCCAAGTGACCCATTATCATGTCAGGGCAGAGATGAACTAGAGAGTAGATAGGATTCATTTATGAACCTCCAATTTCAATATCAAAGTTCAAAATCAAAACACCACCAGCAACATAAATCTATTTCTCTCGAGAGATCAATTTTTTTTTTCTGAGAGGTGACCAGAAGAGCCCCCCAGCCTAGAAAGCAGATATTGCCATGATCAGGGCTTTTTAAACAGAAACTATTGTGTTCTCCAGTTTGTGGCATTTCTCAGGGCTTTTCTGACATTTAAGTATCATCCAGGCATTTAATGATAATCAAGAAGAGAAAAGAATGGGAAAGGCAAATGTGCATTAGCCTGAAAGATTAAGGGAAATGAATATGTATAGCACACACAAAAGAATAAAATGCTGCTATGCAATGGGATGCCACAGAGCAGAGTGGGAGGGCTTCTGTTCATTAAGTGTTGATATAGTGGATTTAAATAAAATTGAATAAAATCCAATTTAAATGCCAGGATAAAAAGACTTGAATGATCAGGCAGGGAGCAGAATGGATTTCTGTCCCTCAGAGGTCAGATCAATGCCTGACCGACAGCAGCTGCAGATGGTCAACAGCAGAAGCCTGCAAAAATAAAAAATTAAAGGGTTAGATCAGGTCTGCTGGTCCTTTTAATCCCATTCTTTGCTGTTCCTGTAACACAGTATTTATCTCTAATACAAAAAAGTACCTATCACAGAGTTGGTATCTTAGTTTTTATCAAACTACATTATCCTCTACGTGCAGAATCCTAAGACAGTACTATTCAATTTTACAAGAATAATTGATACTTCAGCAGGAAGACAGTAAATTCACCCACTGAGAAAAAGCAAACAAACAAATAAATGACAGCTCATCAATTTATTTGAAGTCATGAGCAAGGCTTTACTGGAGATAGCACTGCACAGCTTATTATCAGCCTGCTGTTGATGTAGGGCTCCCTGCTTTGAAATTATTTAAGGATGACTAACTCATGTTACATTTATTTCCTCTAAACTTGCTCCGGGCTATATGAAAAGCAGGAATCAATTAACTATTTGCAGGAACTTCCAGACAGTGCTACAAACAAAATTTAGGATTTCAACACAATACTTTTGTGGAGTGTAATATCACATGAGGTTGTACCACAAGAAATGAAGAAAAACCCAGAAAAGCAAAAATTATTTTTTCAATACCCTGGGTTATAAAACCACTGAGGTGTTTTAAGTGTGAGAGCAGTTTAGAGACGGAAATGTGAATATCTGAAAAGTTTAAAGTGCAAGATGGAATTGCATAGGTTTAACTGTTTTCATTTGTGCCTACTTTCTTCACCACTCTTATCATTAACCTTTACAGAATGCAAGGGTTTCCTTAAGAGCCATCCTACCGCCACAGGATCAGTATTTTTTCCAGCCGATGACTCACTTTTTTCATCCCCTCCATGTCATGATAGGGCAGAGAAGACAAGGGTGCTTATATTGTCTCTAGTTGGCTGCACAGCTGAAATTGTGCTGCTGTGACTTCCTTGTCCCCAAGGGACTCGCTGCTACGGCAGGATGGGCAGCACGTTTTAGTCATGACAGAAGGGAAGACCCGTGCGTGGTTATTGAAGGCAATCACTGAATCACTTTTGTGTTGTGCCTGCTATTGATTCACTCTAAACCGAGCTTGGCTTTCAGCAATAATCTCACTTTACCCTGAGATGTGTCAGGGACTGCACAGGCGAGGACTGCGGAGTCACAGAGGAGCCTCTAAGGTAAATTACAGACAGGTTACACAGTGTGGATAAAACGTCCTAAATGAGATAGTCCTGCCCTCTGTCTTAATGGGGAATACCTGACCTACACTTGGATCTTCTGCTTCTAAAGATGGGCTGGAAGCTCCAGCATTAGGTTTAAACACTGGGAGCAATCCTGCACTGGTGTAAGGAATGGGTAAATGAGATTATAATGCCATAATACAATGCTACCTTAGACACTGCGGTTCCATAACGTCTTTTACTCACATAAATTAAGAAAACCCCAACATTTCATCTGCAACCTTAGTGGATGGCATATTTGAAGGTGCTTATTACCCAAAAGGATGTAGGTACATTTTGCTTCTTCTCTATAGGAAAAAGGAACCGAGGGATTTTCTGAGGAGTTTGCAAAAACCGCCTTTTTATCATTTGAGAATTGCAATTACTAAACCACTTCAGCCATGGAGCACCAGCAGCTGTCTATCTTCATTTTTCCTGAAAATGCTAAAAGTGCAAAAAACCCACTAGAAAGATCCTTGCAGAGCAGCTGTGGGCTATTTGTGGTGCCATTACCACCCATGGTCTCAAATGCACTGTTCCACACTGAAGGAATATGGTTTACCCATGAATGATCTGTGAAACACACACTCCTAGCAGTCCAGTGCTTAGAATGGGATGTCTTGAGGGGAAAAAATAGAGATAGTGAGAGTGTTTTTCAAATAATAAAGCGCATTCAGTACTAATTAATCCGTAGAGTGACAATATGAGCAGATTGGCTAGATCCTCTTTGTCTGGTTGTTTTGCTGCGTGCCAACACAGTGCTATTCAGGGCTACCAGAGCAGTTTGTTAAGTACATGACAGGGTGGTATATGACTAAAATTTCCTGGGATTACATATGCACTTGACTTTCTGTGTCAAAAAAAAATCTGACTCAAGCCCATGCTAGGTTTGCAGTGCCATTCTCCTCATGCATTTCTCACTTGTTTTTCAAGAAACTGGCTGAAGTTTCTGCTTTCAGGTCTGCAGATTTTCCTTCAAGACAACTACTTTATTTGCCCATTGCACTGCTACTGGCAGGGGACAGGAACTCTTCCCCACCCAAGATGAAGCAAGGGGAAGAAAGAGCCTCAAAAATCAAACCTGTTGTCATGGAAACCAGAATAAGGATTTTCGAGGCCAAAATGGATGCATTTATAAATCAGAGACGAGGAAAATCCTACCCATTTATAAAAATTCACTAAGTGGAAAATGTCTTTATCATAGGAAGTCAGATATTTACTAGCTCAACAAATGCTGCAGTGTAAAGCAGTATGTAATTTTTTTCTGTAATACAATAAGATCTCATCAGCACCAGTGGTTCATGTATTTGAGAGAAAGGCTGTAGTAGCCATAGAAACAGCCTGCTCTTCCTGAGTGGCAGAAGGTATCGTGTAACACCCAGTTTTGGTGGTGGCCTCACACTCTGCCAGATTTGTGGCTGCTTTTGTGTGTGAGGTTTTTTTTCTGATGCACCTCAAGCCACTGGAACCTATTTTATTCTGTGCAATTCCACTGCTTGGCAGGAGCATTGGCTCTGAAAAGAGGTACCTAAGGTAGGGAGATTCCTTCTGCAGGATGGGAATAAAAGGTGGTTCCAGGGGTGCTTGTAAAAGCAGGGCTGTTACTTTTCTTCCCTGTGTTGTTAGAAAGCATGTTGCTACAGCACTGGCGTAAAATTAGGGTCATTACACCCTGCACTCTTACAGATTTGTATGGAGAGATGTACAAGTGAACAACAAACCTGCCTGAGGCTATAGAGCAAGACAAGGACAGACCTTGGGAAAAAAAAAGGTTTCACACAGAGCATTTCACCACTTCACCTTCTTTTCCCCAGCAATTTGAATCTCCCCTTCCCCAGCTGCCAGCATAGAGCCCAACCTAAAGGCAGAGCTTGGTTTGGACTCTGATCTCCCATTCCATATCTCCTGTTTGGTGCTGGAAATCACTGCTTTAAACTGCAACTTGAGCCCTGTCTGGGGACACACACTCTGAGTCACCTCTAGCAGCAGATGATTTATAGGCAGCCCTTCAAAGCTGTCCCAGCTCACTGTTATTATCTTGACCTCACTGGTACCTTACTCAGAATAAAAGCACATGTTATCCTCTTGCTTGTTTGTAATGCATAATTGGGCCCAAGCTGTAAAGAGCCAGACTGACCTTTCACAGCTCATTGTGCTGTGAGAATGGCCGGATTTGCAGTTCAGGAGTAAATGTTGTTAATGATGGTTTCACTCTTATGTGATAAAGTACAACTTGAAAACAGACAATGCAGAGAAAGGTGCTATGTTCTGCTCTGGAGAGTATCTGTGGGAGACACATCTGCCACCCTTGTTTTATGCAGGTACTGGACTATCCACACATGGAATAAGCACTGAGATGGAAGCAATTTATTGCCCTAACTTCCTCCCACAGCTTATGGTTCCAGTAGGCAGCACAGCTGGATCACACAGGAAGCTGCTCCAGGATCATGTTTTCATAGCCCACAGTTTGGAAAAAAAACCCCAGCAAAACAACCGTGTAACTGACTGAAGTAACCTGGCAATGCTGAGGTGTGCAGGGACATAACTGCATACCATATACAGTATTTATGCATATACATACACCCCAGGGAAAGGCGTGAGGCAGGAACAGCTCCCTCTCTCACACTTTAATCTGGTGTCTCACCTTTTCCCGGATACTCTCGGAGCAGAGATCCCAGCACTGAGCAGTCAGCAACTACTGGGTGCTCCCACAGTCTGCACTGGTTTGGCAAGTCTTGCTTTGGGCAATAACCATCCCGTGATGGACACTCGTTTGCTCAGTTTAAGGTAAGCCAAAGATTTTGAACTCTGGGAGACACACTCCATACCTGGACAGAAATATGGGAAGCAGTAAAATAGATGAGCTATGGAAAATAAACCATACTGCACAAAAAGAGAATAAATAGATCAAATCCAGCCCAGGTGGTAGGGAAGAAGCTGTGTGGGAAAAGCAGTTGCACATAACAAAGCAGTGCAATGCCACTTGCACCGATCCCTGAAATAGCAAGAAATTTATTAGTTTATTCAATGACTCTTGAAATCACGCAAGACTTGATCATGTTTCCATCACTTATCTTCAAAACCTTGGAGTTTTCCATACAACAGAGGACAAAACACTGGTTTCTTGTTACATGGTGGGTCTAAATACTGCACACTGCCACAAAACACAGCTGCCCTGCTGGAAAAGACTTCCTTCACTTCTAACTACAAATATAAGATGTTTCAAGAGGTTTTCTCCCACTGTTTGGAGAAAGAGAACGAGTCTGTATGCATTAACGAGGTGAACAAGGGTGAAAATGAGTTCAGGAGTGTTACCGAGATTTTCCCATCTCCTACTCAAACACTTTTTTGTTTGCCAGATGCAGTGCTCTAAAATAGTTTGATGTTTTTCACTGTATTTCCACCTTATTGTTCCTGATGGTGTTAGCACTTCCAGGGTTTGGGGTGGTTAGACCAAACAGTCTGACCACGAGAACACAACTGTGATAACACACTGTCAGGTGATCCATGTTCACATCCACTTCAAAAAATCTGGGCCACAGTGCTACTTTGTGTAGTGTTGCCCACATTACAATGGAAACAGATGGAATGCAGGCTGTGCTCTGAGGAAATGAGACCTTCTGTTTCCATCCGGAGCAAAGGGATCCTCTGCTTTCCATCCTGAAGTACTATATATGGAAACAGCTAAAGACTCTAGGGAAAACTGCCTTATTAGAACAAATACCCTGAACAAATTCTAGAATTCCTTCATGGAAAACAGCCTTAAAACAAAACAAATTCAACCAACCAACCAACCAGAGAAACAAACCCAAAGACTGATATTCAGTGAGAGACAGAATTCTACCATTTGATTACTTTACTCGGTTACAGACTTGCTGTACTCCTTTACAGTTTCACTAAACACTGATTACAATCCTTTGCGAACAAAACAAAAGAGTTGGGCAATGCACTAAGTCATCTGGCCTATTTAATTCAAACTAGGTTTGGGATAAGCAGAAAATAAACAAAAGGGGCTGTGTAGAGTTTCTAAGCATCACAGGTTGCATATTTCATGGAGAAGGTTCCCTTATTATGGATTGTTTGTTATGCTTGTTAAATTGGCTCTGGTTTATATGAAGATTATAGCAGATGATTTCTTAGAGGAAAAGATCTCATAACTCCAGCCTGGGCCATAAGCCTTGTTATGAAATAAGTTCTAAGTGCTGTATATCAAACTACATCAAAGGCATGTTAAAAATGGCCAACATGAGCATTCCCAAAGTGGGAAATGCCAGAGCTCAGGACAGCTTGTCAAGCAGTCTACCACTGGATGAACCAGGAACAAACTCTCTCGGTTTCAACAGGTACAGAGCAGCACTGAGCGTCACACACCTGGGGTGTGTGAAGGCCTTCACCCCCCCACAATACAACCTGCAGAAGAGGAGGGGACTTCAGCCCTGCACCCTGGCTAAATTCTCTCTGCCAAGTGAATCCCCCTCAGTCGGCAGTAGATGGATAATTCTTCCAGGTGGATGGACAAACATATTTCCTCATTTTCACTTGTTAAATTATATTAGTCTAGCTGGTAATTTGCAGTGTTTTCATAAAGAAAATCTGGACAACAAAAGCTCCAAATGCTCGCAAAGGGGAAGCAACAAAAGTATCTCTTCTCACTCCAAACAGCTTGTTTGTAATTTCTTTTAGTTTTGTGGAGTCCAGAAGTCAGCATGGTCAACATCTCATATCTTCATTAGTGCTTCAAACGTAAGATCTAGAATATTTTTGTACATAAATTATCCTATCTTTCAACTATTTGATCTAGCCATGTAAGAATTCCACCTGGTTCTTCCCAAGAAACAGCTCGGAATCAGATTCATATCGGATCAAAAGGATCCTGGATCCAAACACCACTGAAAATGCTACAGCATTTCAAGGAAGACAAAGCCAGGGCAGTCTAGGAGAGCTTCATATTCATATTCTCCCCTCACCATGGTTCATGCATTTTTTCCAGTCACCTGGATCTAGTCCAAAACACAGAGTAATGTTTATGATCTATAGACCCTCAAGATATACTATAATTTAATTTAGGAAAGTTAGGCATTGCAGTTTTGCTGTAGATATGGTGGCTGCATCTTAGCAATGATATGTTTTCTATGACAGGATGCTTTTATCCCACTGTAAGTACATTTTCGAAGATACTGCCTATTATAATCTCTACCCATAATCATAGAATGGTTTGGAGGGGACCTTAAAGATCATCTAGTTCCAACCCCCAACAATCAGACTCATCTGTTCTCTACACCCTTTCTTTCTCCTTTTGTAGAAGGGAGTCGGTTACTGGCAGGCAGAGGGGGTTGTAAAGGGAAGTACAAAGACTTGCAAAACCCAGAACTTCCTCTGTGACTACCTAAGGACTCAGTTCTGGTGAGAGTCAGACTCTTTCTTTTACCCATATATGGCAATACCACAAAAACCCGAAGGCAAATCAGGTGAGGAGCTGTGAAGGTACAGCTGCTACAGCAGCCACTTAGAGGCAGAGCTGAACAACACGGATATAAAAGGGCATCAGGGTGGAGGTTTGGCCTATACCTTTTAAAGTCAAAGGAATCTTGTGCTGAGGTCACCCTACCAGATGATCAGTGGGCTGGGCCTACAGCTTGTTCCATCGAATAATATTTCTGCAGGATTTCACTTACTGTGACTGCAGATGGCTTGTAAAACTTCACATATACATCAGAACAGGAATCACAGAGATTAATGGCATTAAAAAGAGGTGAAATGACTTTTATGTTCACTGGACCCCAAAATGTGGATGAGGGTCTTTTATAATTTAACTCTGCTGTTTTCAAGAGGTCAAATGTGACCTCTTTTGCACGGGCCAGAGGTCTGCAACATAATGTAACTAAAATGCTGAGTAATAACTGGGAAGTGAAAAGCATCAAACGTGTTTCCTCCCTGTGACCTACAGTAGTGCTTATCTAGACTACAGGCTGCAAGAGTGTTGAAACCTAATGGCTTATTTTCAAGTACAGTCCTAATCTCCCCTTCCCAGAAGGTGAATATACCCCCAAAACACCCTGCTGAAAAGTGCTTCCGATGTCATATTCCGATGTCATATCACCATTCTTTGGAGCTCTCTGATGCCTGTGCCTGAGAGGGCTTGTGTTCTGTTCATTGCATGTGTGAACGCAGCTCATTATAAACTCTTTGGAACAGAAATCCTGTCCCTGTCTGCACAGTCTTTGGCACAGCAGGGTCCCTTTCTCAGCTGTCCTTCGGTGAGAACACAGTGCAAGGTATGAATCACATCAAAGGTGAACCAGAATGATTCTCTGCATCACTCACACCAGTGGGTAACAATCTTAACATATGTATACAAGGCTGATGAGCTGCAAAATTTCTCTCTGTTCTAACTCAAGAGAGGAGAAAATATAATTTTAAAGCAACTAAAAGCTAACCTATGTAAAACAGATGTACTTAATATAAACACACATCTGCTTAGCTCATCATTTACATTCTATATTGTTATCTTGAAATAATTTATTTCAACTGAAGGAGACTTACCTGAAATGAGAAGCTTTAACTGAAATGAGAATTACCTGGAACTAAGGCCATCTAGGTTTTTTAATGATTTTGGCAAACTAATAAACCAAGCCTACTCCATTTATTCAAGTAAAAAGTATATAGTCTTTTAAATAAAATAGTTTGGGGTTTTGTGGGTTTGTTTTTCATTCTGCAATCAGACACACGTCTATCACCAGTTCACAAAATTAGCCACAACGGTTTATAGAACTCTCTTGCGTTTTCTTCCTCTTTTTTATACACCAGCATATTCTTGAATGTCCTTAAAAGGCATCTTTGTGTATTCTCTCCTTCTTACTGGTAGAAACAAACCACTGAGACACTTAACTAGCTCTGCTGAGTATCTGAAAATGTACATGAGGAAGTGAAGACTCATTCAAGGAGTGCTGCGAATTGCTGCCCTTATGCATCAGGTTTCCAGCTTGACTTTGTGCACTCTCGGTGCAAAAAAGGCGATGAAAGGGTGTTAGCCTGTGACCTGGAAATTCCCCCGCAGCAGGAGCATAATCTATGCGATTTAGTGCGAGTATCTTGTGGCTTTGAGAGCACCCTGCAGTTTACAGCCTAATGTCACAGGCAAGTGACAAAACAAGCGACAAAATGCCATCCAGTAGCGGCAGGAAGCTCGGTTTAGATTGACAGGCAGGGCAAAGGAACCCACAGCTCACAGAGTCACCTCTGTCACAAACGGACAAGACTTGAACAAAAGGGGCTAAATTGGAGCTGAGGCAGGCCAGGTACCCTTCGCTAGCTTTTGACTGGTTCTGACCTCAGTAGTTGGAGAGAAGAGGTCATGAAATCATCAAATGTTTGCGAGGATGATACTGGTCAGTCAGCCTTAGCTGGCTGGTCATCAGTCTTACTGCAAGGTCAGTTAGGCTAGA
Organism: Atrichornis clamosus; assembly: GCA_013400975.1. NCBI lineage: Eukaryota > Metazoa > Chordata > Aves > Passeriformes > Menuridae > Atrichornis > Atrichornis clamosus. The sequence continues at coordinate 69,534 of WBMZ01007458.1, forward strand.
ATCTCTAGTCTTGTATTTCCAGACTCAAAAGTGATCCTACAGACAGATCTAAAACATGAAACATAGTCCGTTAAAAAAAATTTTAAAAATTTTAAAAATCCAATGGCATGTGAAGAAATACATCCAAAGAAATACTAACCTTCAAAAATAACTTAAAGAAGAAACAGTTAACTTGAATGAAGAAAATTCCTTTTCTCATTCTGTGTTTCACTTTTCTCCTTAGGCATCAACTGGAAATTCATTAACACTGAAAGAAACCAAACAGGAGCTGTTTATGTAGCCCAGTGAGGGAGCTCCACCAAGAACCCAGTTTTGCCCTCGTGGTCATTATGTTTGCACAGTTAATGGGAAAGGGATAAAACTAATTAGTTATGCAAGCTTTTACTGCTAGTCGCATACAGAGTGTAAACAGGGGCATCTGAACTCACTTTGAGCAGTGTTGAAGGCCCGCAGCGTGGGCTCCACAGCGAACTTCCTAAACGTGCGATGCCATCGTGTGGGCAAAAACGTCTCCAGCAGTTTCCAGAGGAATTCGCTGAATTTCACAGAATCCCACAATGGTTTGGGTTGGAAGGGTACTTAAAATGATCATCTCGTCCCTGCTATGGGCAGGGACACCTCCCATTAGTGCAGGTTGCGTTTACATTATATGCACATCTCATTAGTGCCCTCACTTTGACTTGCTATGTCCTGGCTCCTCTGGCACAAGCTGGGTAACTCCGGTTCCTCTAGTGGTGACCAGAACAAACCTGAAACTGTATCCACCTTGGAATTCTGGTCAATGTGTTTCTAGCTCTGAGCTGGCAACAAGAAGCATATTCTACAGGTTTTTATGAAGTTTTGCATCCATGAAGATTATACCTCACAATTATACCGGGTATTTTTGGCCTTAACTTTATCAAGTTTATTTTTACTCATTCTTGCAAAAGAACAAAACAATGGGAGCTCTGCCATGCCTAGCACAGATAGAATCATAGAATCACAGAATGGTTTGTGTTGGAAGGGAGATTAAAGCTCATCTAGTTCCACCCCCCTACCATGGTGAAGGACACCTTTCACTAGGCCAGGCTGCTCCAACCTGGCCTTGAAAACTTCCAGGAATAGAGCATTAATAACTACTCTGGGCAACTATTTTTTTTTTTTTTTTTAATTCTCCTTCTTTTGTATTTAAAAAGGAACATAGATGCTTTCTGTTGAAAATGCACTGATCAGACCACAATTAAAAGTTAAATGCCAAAGCTGCTAACCTATTCCATGGTGTCTGGTTGCAGGAACACTCACAGCAACAGCTTTGTGGGAATCTTCCCCCTGGCTGGAAGAAGCTTGGGCTGCAAGAAAACCAACCGGAGTCAGATAAAGCATGGACAAACAAGGTGTCACTGCCATGAAGGCAAAGGTCTTGGTGTGTTCCAGGAACCAAACCTGTGGCTGAATGAACACGAGGAGTGCTGCTGGGTAACGTAACTGAGATTTTCAGGTTGTTAGACTGAAAAAAAGTGAGTTCTGGGACCAGGTTTGCAACACTGAGGTTATAATTATTTTTCACAAGTATTCATGTCTGACTGAAGGCAAGGCCTGTGACCTTACATTTGTCCCTCAACCCTCATACAACCCTTTAACATCTCAGCCTCAGATCAGCCTGATTTCGCCAGTCAGGAGACAGAAATTGAACCTATCCATTGAGAAGTTGTTGTGTTTTCCCTCCACTCCCCACTGCCACCGGAATTCACCAGCGCCTGAGTGTTTACCCTGAAAGTGACCTGTGCGTGTGTATTTATTACACACAGGCACACACAGCTTCTTCCTTCCCAAAGGCCAGGAGCTGTTTGCAGCACAGAGCAGGGCCAGCAATCTCCTTCTCCCACAGATCTGCCCGGGATACTTTTTGGGATGCTTTTTAAAACGCCTCAGCGCGGGGGCACCCTGGCACCTCAGCTCTGCGAGGCGGTGGTCACTCTGTGCCAGCAACAGCTCTGGATTTTTACTTTCTGAAACACGTGTTAGGGCCAGGGCAGCTTGGGGAGAAGGGTCTCCTCAGGGAGGAGGGTATCCTCAGGGAGGAGGGTTGCCTGGAAAAGGAGAGGCTCTTTGAGGAGAAGCGTGCCCTCAGGGAGGAGGGTCCCCTTAAAAACGAGGGTCCCCTGAGGGAGAAGGGTCCCCTCCGGTCTCGCTGGTCTCGGGAGCTCTCACACTGCTTCCTCACCGCCTTCCACAGCAGCGTGCTACACCGACACATCCTCTCC
>WBMZ01007460.1:0-27920 GCA_013400975.1 Atrichornis clamosus
GGGATCCTGGCGTGGGATGATTCCACCTCTCCGGGTGCCTCCATGCACTGGGAGCTGGATCACAGCCGGGATGGAGAAGGATGAGATCCTTCCAGGAAGTTGAGTGGATTTTGGCATCATTTTCCTGGATATTTTCCTGCTAAAAAAGGAATCCAAGCCCACCCAGCTCGTGCCTCATCCCATTCCTGCGGCTCCACCTTCTCCATCCTTGTGCCGGGTGAAGAATTTGCAATTCTTCCCAAATCCTGCCTGCTCTCCCAACTTTTCCCATTAATATCTCACATCCATAGGAAAATCTGTTTTCCTTTGGAGCCCGAAGTCGCTGCCTTTTATCCACAAATGTGGAAAACACCGGCACGGCCCCAAACTGATCCCGGGTCAAATCCATTCCCAGAGGATCCTCCCGGCCACTCCCTGTGGATTATCCCTCACCAACATTCCGGCCTTTTCAAAGCAAGGATATTTCTTTCCCCCTTCCTTGGAAATGCCACCTCCCGCCTTTTTTAACGGGATTCCCTCCTGTGCTCTCCGCGCTCTGGCCTTGGAAGTGCCTCCACAGCCCCTTCCCTTGACATCCCTCTGTTTATCCCAAAAAAATGGCATGGGATGCTCTTGGCCGGGATAAAAGGCACCAGGGCGGGCTGGAATTCGGAGGAGCCTCCGGCAGCTCCGTGACTGAAGCCGGAGCGATCCCGGAGCAGCTGGGAATGCCGTGCTCCCGCCTGCTGGGATGATGGAGAGGAGGCTCCATCCCAAGCCCTCCAGGCCGTGGATTTGCAGTTGTCACATCCATGGAAAAGGTCCGGCTTTCAAGTGTCCGTCTGCTGCGGGAACATGAAAGGAAATCCCGGATTTTGGCAGCTGCTGAAATTCCCTTGGTGCTGTTCCCGGCCGGACTCTGCCCGAGCCCGGAGCTTCTGCCGCCTGTTCCAGCTCCCTGGGGAATGGGATCATTGTTGCTTCTGGAATCTTCTGGGCTGCTGGCCTGGCTCAACAGGTTCCCGAACTTCCAAAGCAGGCTCCTGGGAATTTTCCCTCTGAAAAAGGGAGGAGAGGCCCTAGGGAATGGTTCCGTTCCTTGGAAGTTTAAGGTGCTTGGAAAAGGCTCGGTTGTTCCCAAGGGCGAGTTGGGATGCTCTGGGATGGTTTTATGGATGGGGTTTGGGAGCTCCGGGAGACCTGTGGTCAGGGCAGGTGGGGAGTGGAGGGATCCCATGGGATTTTTCCTGTGGCACGGGATACTCAGGTGTGGGAATGGGGTGTCCGCACATCGGAAATGGAGTGGGAGGGATGGGAATGTCTTGGGATCTTCCAAAGGGATGGGAGCCTTCCTGCAAAGCTGCCTCCAGCCCTGGGGGCTGGCCAAGAGACTCCAATGAACTTCCAGGCAGGAAAATTATCCCGGGGAATTTGCCGTCCTTTTCTTCTCCTGCCCCATTTGTTTATTGTTCCATTCTTCCAGCCAACGTTGCGGGAATTGCCTTGGGAAGTTTTCACATTCCTGTGGCAGCAGGGATGGAAAAGGCGGATGGGGGGAACATCGTGGTGCAGCCTTCGCTGCTCCCAGCCCTTGGGATTTGCTCCGGCACCTGCTCCCAATTCCCGGGCACGGCAACGAGCCCCGGGCAGGGAGGAGCACGATCCTGCTGGGATCAGAGGCTCTCGGATCAAAAGGCAATTCCGGGATGGAAGAGTGCTTCCCGCTGCTTTTCTGCCTCTGGTCACTCCGTTGAGATCCCAGAGAAAGTCGGGAGTTGGAGCCGGGACGGTCGGAGCAGGTCCCTCTTGTCCTCTGCTCTCCCATCCCGTGTCCGTCGTTAATGGATGCTGAGAGTGGGACTTGTGTCCCTTCATCCATGGAATCCTGGAATGGGCTGGGATGGGAGGGACCTTAAGGATCATCCCATTCCACCCCTGCCCTCCGCAGCGACACCGCCCGCTAGCCCAGGCTGCTCCAAGTGTCCCTCCTGGCCTGGGACACTCCCAAGGATACAGGAGCTGCCACCGCTTCTCTGGGAAATCCATTCCAGCCCCTCCCCACCCTCAGAGCCAGGAATTCCTTCCCAATATCCCATCCATCCCTGCCCTCTGGCAGTGGGAAGCCATTCCCTGTGTCCTGTCCCTCCCTCCCTTGGCCCAATCCCTCTCCAGCGCTCCTGGAGCCCCTTTAGGCCCTGGAAGGGGCTCTGAGCTCTCCCTGGATCCTTCCCTTCTCCAGGTGAGCATTCCCAGCTCTCCCAGCCTGGCTCCAGAGGGGCTCCAGCCCTGGGAGCAGCTCCGTGGCTCCCGTGGCCTCTCTCCAGCAGCTCCATGTGCTCCTGCTGTTGGATGCAGGGCTGGAGCAGCTCTGCAGGTGGGGTCTCACCTGAGCAGGGCAGAGGGGCAGAATTCCCCCCCTTTTCCAGCAGAAAATTCCAACCCAAACCCATTTCCTTGGCCCAGTGAGGCCATTCCTAAAGAGCTTCCTTCTGAGCGGTTCATCCCTTTAAAAATCCACATTGAAACCAAAAAACCAGGAACTGCTTCCAGCTCTGCAGGAATTTTTTCCCCCCTCTTATTTCAATATTTGAAAGAGAAATATCCCGGGAGTTCCCATAAAACTCCCGCTGAATTTATGGCTTTCGGGGAGCAGAAAATGTCCCATAAAAAGGAATTTTCAACAACAGCCCAACCTCCCACGGCTCTTCCCGGGCTGGATCTGCGGGAGAGGGAGCTGGAAAAAAGAAAACAACATCTCGGAGGCATTTGGAGATTGGAAATGGAAGGATAAACAGCAAATCCCTGCCTTTGTTAATGATATTTTTCCTCTGGGAAGGACTGAGGAAAAGTGGAAGTGGGATCAGCTCATCCCACCCAGGCACCACCAGGAAAGGTTTGCCGTGGTTTTTCCCGGGAATGTTTCATTTCCAGCTGCCTGGCTGCGGGATTTGGACCTATTGTTCCCTAAAATAATGACATGAAGGGAAAGGAGAGGGAAGAACTCCACGTTCAGCTGCGTTTAATGGGGAACGATGGATCTTTGGGAAGCTGGGAGTGGGTTTTGCCCCGGGAATCCTTGGCAGAGTCCTCACGGCTTGACGTTTTCCAAAGTCAGGATCCTCGAGGCACTGGTGCTACCGGGAATTTGTCCTTCAGGAAGCTGAGGAGCGGCTCATGTGTGGAATTTCTCCAGGACCTGTCCGTGTCTCCGCATGGAACAAAACTCGGGAGCGCCGAAACGCTCCAGGGCAGGATTTGGGGATGGGAGGAGAAGGCTCTTCCCACGCCTGTCAACACTTGGAGTTAAGGAAGAGAAAACCTTCCCAGTTGGATTCCGTTGGAGCTGGGGTTGGGTCGTACCCGGGAAGTTTATTAATGGAAATGCCTGGAAGTCTCGGGGAGGCCTGGAATAGTAGGAGAAGGTTCTCCTGTTTTCCCAGGATGTCCCGGGGTGCAGCTACTCCCGGCCGGACAACTGGGCAGGTATTTGGGCAGTGGGAATGTGGAAGGTCCCTCTGGAAGTCCTGCTGGAGGTCACTCCAGGCCTGTGGGCACGCACGGGGAAGGTGCAGCCAAACGTTTCGATTTTCCGGGATAACGTTTTAGAATAATCCAGTCTCACGGCCAACGGATCATGGGAATTGCCTGGAGACTGACGGTGTTCGTGGCCCATCCCTGGAAGTGTCCAAGGCCCGGTTGGACGGGGCTTGGAGCGCCCTGGGATAATGGGAATTGTCCCTGGCCGTGGCAGGGGTGGGACTGGATGATCCTGAAGGTTCCTTCCATCCCAAGCCATTCCATGATCCTTTTCTATGATCACTTCACTTCCCAAAACGCCTCATCCCTTCTTCCACAGGATTCGCTCCGTGCTGGGGAGTCACATTTCCCAACACGGCTCCTTATGGAATTAAAAATTCCCTCCAGTTCAACGCGGACCCCACAAAGGGGTTGGTGCCTTGTCCCTCTCTCCCTGTCCTCCCACAACATTCCAGAGCCCAGGAATCCCGGCTTTGAGGTGTCTGCATCCAGATCCTCCCCTTCCCGTTAAAACTCCTCGAAAGGAGCTCTGGACAATAAAGCAATTCCCAAATCCTTCCCAGCCATCCGGGGATGCACGGAGCTCCCGCCTCCGACCGGAGAGAGCCGAAGTCAAGATGCAAATTTATGCAAATTGCCTCATTTTGCCGTGGAAGCTTTTCCATTCCTGACTCTGCTCCAAGCAAAATCCCATTAAGTCCTAGAAATGGATTTCAGGCCCGTTTTCCCGGTTGTTTACAATTCCCCTCTCCGCTAATTCCAGCCGCGGGCCGAGCCCCTCCTGCTGCTCTCCCTCGTTTATTCCAGCCTCACTTCCCGCCTCCCCACGGTCGCTTGGTGCTGGAAAAGCAGCAGATCCAGAGGCTTTACCCCTGGATAGCCCTGGGATGAGGGTCTGGGATGTGCTCGGATTTTGCTGAAGTTTACCCTTTATCCAACGAGAAGATGAGAGTTGGGAATGTCCGGGAGCAGCTCCCGTTTTACCTCGGTCCCGGGAACAACAGAATTCCAAGGCACGGAGTCCTTTTCCATGCCCGAATCATCACAGAGTCCTGGAATGGTTTGGGTGGGAAAGGACCTTAAGGATCATCCTGTTCCATGGTCCTCTGCTACTCCAGCCCAGTCAATCCCAAATCCTTTCGTGCACCATCAAGCCCAAAAATTCCCAAGAACCGCTTTCCCAGGAGAGCTGGGAACTCTGTTTCATCCCAGGGGGAAGTCCTGGTCCTGCTGTTCCTGGAGATGTCAGGTCCCACTGGGAAAAATCCAGCTGGATCACCTGGCTCCTGCTCTGGTGTCCTTCTCCCAAGGTTTTTAGGAATGGTGGCTGTTCCAGGATTTGCTTTTCCAGCCAAAATCGCATCCGCTGGGATGGGATGTGCTCGGGCTGTTCCCAGATTTTAGTCAGTCCAAACCATTCCCTGATTTTCTGATTCCATGTTAATCAACATTTCAGGGAGAACGGAAGGGAATGATGAAAGGAGAAATCCACCAAATCCTGGTGGATCCTCAGCCGAAATGAGGAGGAAGCTCAGGAAATCCTGGATTTGATCCCGTCTCTTCCCCTCTTGCTCCCAAGCCTTGGGAGGTCTCTCCTGCTTGGTAAGAGCAGGAAAAAAGTCAGGAAAAGGAGGAATCCCATGTCCTGAATAAAACAAACTTGTTCTTGGAGCCTGATGTGGCCATGGAAAAGTCTGATCCCGAATCCTGGTGTCCGACCTCGCTGCTTTCCTGGCTTTGCTGGAGCTTTGCCTGCAGGAGGAAAGCAGCTTCCTTGGAATATTTCATGGGAGTGGATGAATTTATCCAATGATCTGCAGAGGGCTCTCTCCACACGCCGACGGAGCAGCTCTGGATTCAATCCCGGGAATTCCGCAGGGTAAAATAACCGAGGCTGGAGCCGCCGTCAGCAGCTGGGCTTTTATGATCCCGGGATAATAAAACTTGGAGGCATTTACATGGAGTGAAACACGAATCCCAAATCTTGGAGGCAGCTCTGAAAGCAGCCACGGATGAGGTGCCAAAGCTCCAACATTATTATGGAGCTACTTGGGAGAAGGGAAGGTCAGATCCCGAGGTTTCTGTGAATCCGGGAATGAAGGGATGGAAGTGCTTGGGGTTGGCTTTGAGGACAAAAATCCCTGGCTGTGGAAAGGGGAGATTTATGGGAAGAATTGGGGGAAGATTTATTGGAAGAATTGGTTTGTCTAAAAGGAAAATTAATTTTTTTTTTTTGGGAAAAACTGCTCAATCCTGTGATTCCATGGTCAATCCAGCAGTGAATCCAGTCCCAGTCCGAAGTGGGCCGGGATGGAGGGAAACGCCTCCGGTTTGATTCCCTTCCCTATGGAATGAGGGTTTTTTTCCCTCTCTGGTTCCCTCTGAGAGTGACAAATCCCAACAGAAAAGGGAAAGGGAAAGAGGAAATCGATGCTGTGAGGAAAAGCACATTGGATTTTGGGAATATTCCAGCTTTGCCAAGCTCGGGACACAAGATCGGTGCGGCTGGAATGACAATGTTGGATATTTTTAATAAATAATTGCTGTGGGAATTGAGTTTTCATTTCCTTTTTAATATTCGTGGTTTTCCACAGAATCCCAGAATGGGATGATCCTTAAGGTCCCTTTCATCCCAAACCATTCCAGGATTCCATGAGCAGTTCTCAAATACCAATCCATGGTTTCCTACGGAGGATCCATGGTTGTGATCCATCGGTTTTCCCGCGCCTTGGAGGATGTGGAGGCAGAGTGGGCAGCGGTGCCAGAGGGGCTCGTGAACATCCTGGACAAGGAAAATCTGGGAATAATCTTCGGAACAGGACAAGGAGATCCATCTATCCCACAGGGACTCAAATCCCAGATGTAACGGGACGGGTGGAATTAACTCCTTTGGGAACCTTGGAGAGCAATGAGAAATAATCCTGGGAAACGAGGAGCAGTGGGGGCCAGCAATGGGATTTTCCTGCTCCGTTCCCAACACTTCCCAGGTTGGGAATGGTATTTTCAGTTCCCCGTTCGGGATCAGTGGGAAAAATCATGGCGAACTCCCTTTCCCTGTGTACAGCATCCTGGAAAACTTTGGGCAGGAAGTCAAATGTTGTGGATTTGGGAGCCTGGACCAATCCATTGAGGATAAAAAGGTGTTTTACTGGGAAAACATGGGAGACTATCCATGTCTTTTTGTAGCAAATCTCGGGAAAGGCAATACGGCTGGAATGAAACTTTTATTTGGGAAGAAAAGATGGGATTCACTTTTCTCCCATGGGAAAAGGGAGGGAGTTGACCTCTTCCAAGGCCGGACTGAAATTCCAGTAGGCTTTAAAAATCGCGGGGAGAGCAGCAGCATCCAGCCGGAGCTGGGGAAGGGAAAACCGGGATCAGTCACAGCCAGTCCCTGCTAAATCCATGCCTCAGGGCTTCGGGAGCCTTTCCATAGGGATTAAGCAGAGCTTCGGCCAAATGAGTCCGGGTTCCAAGGGGAGTTTATTCCAGGGAACGCCGAACTTGCCGTGCAGATCCACGTCTGGAAAGAGCTTCCAAAGGAAGAGGGAATGTGCTGAATCCCGCCTGCAGTGCCTCCAGCCTTCGTGAACCACATTTCCCTGGAAAGGGCCTGGCCCGTTCCCTCGGTCCTGCCCCAGTGAGCAGGAATGCGGAGCCCTTGGAAAGGCGGAATTGTGCTGGATCGGTGGCTCAGGCAATGGGAGCAGTGACCCGGATCCCGAGGTCCTGTCCCTGCTCCCGGGACATTTGTGCGACACTCACGTCTCCCGTGTTAACCAGCCTTTGGAAAAACCCTCGGGAATAGCAGGAACTGCCTGACCCCGGTTTGGACTGAACGCAGGGAAGCAAATCCATAAAAATCCAGCCCCGAGCGAGGTCCTGCTGTGGCCCGGAGCTGATGCACGGGGAGCTGGCACGGGACAAAGGACTTTTCCAAGGTTAATTCCGGGGAAAAGGAAGGAAGGGTGAATTGTGTGGGATCAGGGAAACGAACTGCAAAGTCTGGAAGTGTCACCTCGGCTGGATTTCCTCGGGATAACGCGGATGTCTCCAGGTAAATTCATTGTCCCTCTCTCCACAAGGAACGTGGGGAAAGAAACATTTTTGGGATTTTCTCTCAGCCCTGGTTTAGGTGTTTGCCGTGGGAAGAGATGGATCTCTCCATCTGTTTGGGAATTTTCACTGGATTTCATCCAAGATCCCGGAGGAAAGGAGGATCCCGGGGGACCTTTTCACTCCACAATTCCCTGACAGGACGGAGCAGCCGGGAGGATTCGGGCTCTGCTCCCAGGGAACGAGGGATGGGATGAGTGGGAACAGCCTCAGGCTGTGCCAGGAGAGGGTCAGGTTGGAAATCAGCAGGAATTTCTTCATGGAAAGGGCCCTCAAGCCTTGGAACTGCCCCGGGCAGTGGAGTCCCATTCCTGGAAGGATTTACATCCACGTGGATGTGGCACTTGGAGCCACGGTTCAATGTTGGAATTGAGGATTTGAGAGGTCCTGCCCAACCTGAACAAATCCACGATTCCATGAAAAAGCAGGGAAAGTGCTCTGGAGCCGGGCTCGGTGCCAGCAGCACAGCCAGGGGTGAGTGGAAAAAATAAAAATCAGGGATTTCAGTATTTCCGGAACATCCAAGCTCTGGAATGCACCGAGCCTCCCGAAGGGTCACCACAAGGATCCAGGTGTGTCCATGAGGATGGATCCCATGGATGGGCGGCCACAGGAGGGTCTGGGGAGGAGAGGGAGCACCCAGGAAAAAGCAGGAATGACGTGAGAACTGCAAATCTGGGATGCAAAGGGGGATTTTCCAAAGCTTTTATTTCCGCCGGCTGTGTGTGAGTTTTGTTTGAGGAAGAGACAGGATTCCAAATTCCAATTTTCCCTTTTTTTTTTTTTTTTTTAATTTGGGCAAAGTAAAATACTCTCCTTATTTGTGGAAACTCCTGGATCATATTCCCATTTTTATTTAAATCAAGAATCCCTTCCCAGGCTCTTTCTTTTCCCTCAATTCAGCCTCAGCAGGATAAGTTCTGGTATTCAAATCCCAGAATCCCAGAATCCTGGAACGGTTTGGGTTGGATCAGCTCATTCCAACCCCCTGCCACGGACAGGGCCACTTCCCACTGGAATAAAAGGGTCAGGAAGCCTTATCTGTGTTGGAAGTGTTCAAAAACAGGGAAGCATTTAAGGAATGAGGCCTGGTTTCCATGGCAACCACTGATCCCTGCTCCCACCATTCCCGATTCCAGCCTCTGTTTTCCTTCATCCAGCCAACAACAGCTTCCTGCACTTCCAATGGCTCGGCCCTTCCCTGTCCCAGGCTGTCACCTCGGGAAAGCCAAGGAAAAGGGCAGCTTCCCTGATCCTGCCCAGCTTCTGGAATATTTCCCTTTTCCTTTCAGGATTTGTCACCAGGAACTGGGAATTTTAAAACAGAGGAGGTTTAGGTTGGATACCGAGAAAAATTCTTACCTGTGAGGGTGGGGCGGGGCTGGAATAGAATTCCCAGAGAAGCTGTGGCTGCCTCTGGATCCCTGGAAGTGTCCAAGGCCAGGCTGGACGGGGCTTGGAGCAGCCTGGGATAGTGGGAGGTGTCCATGGAAGGGGGTGGGATTGGATGGGATTGAAGGTCCTTTCCAATTCCAACCATTTTGGAACTCCCTGAAGATAAGGAAGGGTTATCCAACAGGGCCCTCTGGCTCTGCCTGCACTTCCAGCCAACTCCAAGCCCTTCCAATTCCAAGAGTGCCTGGAGGTCCCATTCCCAGATGGAGCTGCTCCTCCAAAGCTCTCCAGAGCAGGGAAGTGAAGCAAGGAATGAAAATCGGGACAGCAGAGCAAAATTATCTCCCCGAAAGTACAAAGTGGGGCAGGAAAACATCAAAATCCTGGAATCTCCTGAGTTGGAAGGGAACCAGAAGGATTATCCAAGTCCAATCCAGTTCCTCAATGCCCCTCATTCCAGTGGAATGGCCTTTGGATCTTCAAATCCCGTTCCGCAATTGGAACCTGTGGACATCAGCTCATCCCAAAGCAAAGCTGCTCCTGTGTTTTCTCCGTGAAACCTCGGACCACAGAATTCCAGCACTCGGGAGAACAAACTGGGCAGAACAGGAAGGGAAGGCCAGCAATCCAGGCTCCATGAATGCCCTGGAAAATGAAGCGCAAGGATCTGGAGAGATCATTGAAAGCCATAATATTGTCCAAAAGGAAAATGGTTTAAAAGGCTCCTGAATCCCGAAGTTTTCCGGGCTCCGCAGGGATGGGATGTCACCAAATCCAGAGGTGTGTCCTTCCCACATCCCTGCTTGTCTGGGAACAACAAACCCTGGAAAAGGGATGACACAACCAAACAGAAAATCTAAATCCATTGGGAAAAATCAGAGACAACTTTTAGCTGAGGTGGAGACTTGGGAAAGCTTTTTTTGAGGAATCCAAAAAGTTTGGAGCGACCAGGAAATGTCCACGACACCAACAATTGTCCTCCTGCAACTCCAAAACAAAGCCTGGAAAGTTCCCTGCTGTTCCCAGCATGGATTAATCACCTTCTGGGAAGGCTTTGGCAGCTCCCGGTGCCTCTCAGTCCAACAGGTGGGGCTGAAATTCCAGGGACTTGAATTCATCCATTGCTCTGCCAACAGCGGGAATATCCTTCCTGGGAAAGGGGGGGTGCAAATCACACAGATATCCCAAAATCCCTGTGTCCAGGGAGTGCAAACACACCTACAACGTTCCCGCAGCCTGGCAAATATTCCTTCCTCTCCCTGCTTATTTGGGATTTTAATGGCATCCCATCTTTTCTTATTTTTTTGTCCAAAAAGGGGTGATAATTCCCATTCTTTTGCTTGAATTCCAGATTTTTCTTTCTCCTTTCATTGCCATTTGATGGAATCCTTTTATTTTTTCCTTAAATTTGCTTCCAAGGATTTCACAGGACATTCCAGCAGGGAGTGACGAGGAGACGAATTTGAAAAGCGGAAGTTGAAGACACTGAGCCAAATTTTATTTTTGGGAGCAGGGATCCGACTGCTCCCGGTGCTCCCAAGACATCCAAACTTCTGCAAACCTGGGAACACCAGGAAAATAAAAAAATCCTGTCCAGTTCAATTCCATCTTCAACCAGGAATTCCTGGTGTGGGTTGGGAGCCAAAGTTGTAGGGATGGATCCATGGCTGAACCTCGTATCCACACAAGGAATGTCTCAGCCAACATTCCCAAAGCACCCACGGGCTCATGGATCACGAATCCCAGCTCTCATGGATCACAAATCCCAGCTCCTCCTTGGTCCCGCCCAAGAATTCCTCCCCATCCTGCGTTTTCCTCCGGCTCCCTGCCGAGCTGATGGAACACAATAAACGACACAATCGTTTCTCCTCCATTCCAGGTTGGATTCTTGGATGTTTCCCATGTTTTCTCACCCCTGGAGGAATTTGATGGACACAAACCTGGCTCAAGGAAAAAGGTGGGATTGTGTGGCTGGAAGGGTGGTGGGAGGAGTGAGCTGTGCCTCATCCATCCGGGAGTTGGAATGTTGGGATCTGCCCCCCAGACCAACCCAGACTTCCAGCTGGGAAAGAACCATCCAACTCCAAATATCCCAAGTGCCTCGCTAACAATAAACTTAATTTCCCCTTGGAACAGGCTGAGTTATCAGGGACACCTCCCCTATCCCAGGTTATTCCAAGCCCCATCCATGGACACTTCCAGGGATGGGGCAGCCACAGCTGCTCCGGGCAACAAGAAACTTTTTCCAGCATGAAATGCTCTGGGATAATGCTGGGATATCCCGAACTCTGGAACTTTCAGGTCAGTATCAATGAAGCAACTGAAAAGAGGGGAATTTTCTCCTCTGAACAGTGGGATGTTCACAACTGACCTGAAAAAATGTGGGATAAGGTCAGGAAATGGGACAACAGAGCCAGTGCTGCTTCCCATATTCACAGGGAACAATTTTTATGGGAAGTGAAAGAAGAAACCAGGTGGGAATCCTTGAAAAAACAGGCAGATCCATGTGATTTTCCGCTTTTTTTTCCCTGTTTTTTCCCTCATGGAATGGTATCTGTTGTGTACAAAGGGCTGTTCACTGTGGAAAACGTGGAAATGATGCAGGAGAATTTTGGCTGCCCGGCCTTCCATGTGTGAAAAGACTTAAGAGGTTTGGATGTCTCCTTGTTTTTCCTGCAGTGAGGAATCTGATCCAATCTCTCCGCGAGACTTTTTCCGCTATGGAAAAAAAATCAAAAAAGAAAAATCTTTGGAAGTGTTAGAAATTGTTTTGCTGGTGATTATCCCATCAGTGGATGAGGTTCTGCATCCCTAAATAGGAGTGGCAGATCAATCCCTGCTTTCCTGCTGGCACTTGGGAATGGATCAGGTTCCCAAAATGTGGATTATGAGCCCAAAAATAGCAGGTTGTTACTTCTGTTCCTCAGGGAAGTGGATCCTTGGAGAGGCAGAGCCGGGTGGTTCAATCCTGAGGATGTCAGGCACAGGGAGATCCTTCTTTGGATACATTTCCATAAAATCTAACTGGAAAATTTACTCCATCCTTAGTTTTTAGTGTTCCCCGTGACACCAAGGCCCTTGTGTGGCCTTGCTGCCATCATTAGCAATAATTAAACTTTTCCGTCAAATCACTGAGCCCATCCTCCCACCACTTCTGGAATGATGAATCAGGATAATTTTTGGGAATTAACGTGACCCCCACCCCAACCTTTCAGGAAGGGATTTCTCAGCCACAATATTTTTATTTCCTGAGGGATTTGAGTGAGGACAACTCTGAGGTCAAAGACCAGGCCCTGACTCCAGGCCCTGACTCCAGGCCCTGACTCCAGGCCCTGACTCCAGGCCCTGTCCTGCCAATTCCTGGCATTCCCAGCGCTAAAACTAAAATCCAATTGGAATTCAAAGCCAGCAATGTGCAACAACCGTTGGGAGTTTTTTGGACATTTTGTCCTTTATAAAAGAGAAAAGAGAAACCAGAAACCAGAGCTTGAACAGGCCTGAAAGGCACCTGTGGGATTTTCCTGAAGTACATTCCGCCCGCAGTGTGGGGATTTTAGAACCTGGAACAATCGGGAGTCTCCCAAGTTTTTTATTCCCCCTCAGTTTCCACTCTTCCAGCCCCAAATTGACAGTTTTTCCATGAGGAACTTGTGGAAAACACTCCTAAAAGCCTGACGTTTATGTAAACAATATCCGCAGGCTTCCTCTTGTCTTCCAGGCCTCAAATATCCTGGGAGAAGTTGATGGGGTTGGTCAAAGACAACTTCCCGTTATGAAATCCACGCTGACAATTCCTAATGATGTTCCGGTCCTTGATGTCCCTGGAAAAGGTTTCCAGAATCAGCTGCTCCATCCCCTTCCCAAGGATCCGGGTGAGGATGAGCAGCCTGCAGTTCCCTGGATCCTCCTGAAAATAGGGATGACATTTGCTTTCCTCCCATTTTTGGCCTTGTTCCAGTCCCCAGGATTGATCCAAGATTATTAAGTGTCCTTGGAATTTTCCAGCTTTCCCAGCACTCATGGATGTATCCCAGCAAGGCCTGTGGATTTATACATGTCCAGCTTGTATTCCCTGAGTGGATCCTGTTCCCCCAAAGGCACATCCTTTTCCCAGCCTTTTCCCTTGATCCCTGGGACCTGGGATTCCCGAACTGAGGCAAGGAAGGGGTTCAGCCCCTCAGCCTTTTCCATGTCTTTGTTCCAGCCTTTTCCCTTGATCCCTGGGACCTGGGATTCCTGAACTGAGGCAAGGAAGGGGTTCAGCCCCTCAGCCTTTTCCATGTCTTTGTTCCAGCCTTTTCCCTTGATCTCTGGGATCTGGGATTCCTGAAGACTGAGGAAAGAAGGGGTTCAACCCCTCAGCCTTTTCCATGTCCTTGTACCCAAGTCCCCTCTTCCCTGAGCACTGAGTTCCCATTTTCCCAAGTTTTCCTTTTGTCACCTGTGTCCTTCTAAAATCTTTTCCCGTTGTCTTCGTTATCCGTGGCCAGATTCAATTCCATCTGGGATTTAGCTTTCCTACCTGCATCCCTGGATGCTCAGATGAGGTTTCTTCCTTCCTCCCAGGCTCCCCATCCATCTTTGTAGGATTCCTTCCCATCTGTGAGTTTGTGGGATCTCTCCGTTCGTTCATGAGGGCCTCTGGGAATTTTTGCCTGCTCTTATTTGTTGGGATGGGAAATCCTTCAGGATAACATCCCTCAAAACCTGCCTGCTCCCTCTGCTCCTCCTGATGATGATGTCATGGTGCCTCAACCTGCTGCTTCCAGGTGTTTTGTGGCAAAGAGATATTCCAGGAATCCCTAAAACAGGAACAAGCAGCAGTGTCACATCCACCATTCCAGGCTTTGGAGGAGCATCAGGATCCTCCTGTTCCAAACAGGGAAATTCCAGACTCCCTTGGCACAGAATCAGGTTGGAAAAGCCCTCGAAGTCCAACCTTCGGCTTCTCCTCGAAATTCAAGGAGATTTTGGAGGGAAACAAAACCTGGAAAACTTTTCCTTCCTTGTGATGGGACAGTGGGAAGCACCTCAGGTGGCTCCGGCCTATCCAATAAAGGAACTTAAAAAACTGGGAATAATGGCACATTTCCTTCCCTGTGTGTGGTTGTGTTCTCTGTACATCCTTCATTTATCCAGCCAAAACCCTGGATGAACTTTCCCTGTCCCACTGATCTGAACTTTTCCTGGATTCCTAAGAAAACGCACCTTTCCGTAATTCCCTGTCCACATCCCCTCATCCCGCCATTCCATCCTTCCCCTCGGCAATTAAACCACACCACTTAATGACAAATAATGGATTTGAGAGATGTCATCCCAAAAATCCCAATTCCCTGGAGATTTCCCAGCCAAAGCTCCCAAGACAGAGGAGAGCAGGGTTATTTATAACTCCCTAAATGTAAGGAAAAGTGACTTTTCCTGTTGTATCCATCTGGTCTCCGGGAGCCAGAATTCCTTCGTTTCGCTGCTGCTTCAAGCCCGGCGTCTCCAAATTCCGACAGGGCCCCATTGTTAATCCCAATCCTGGAAGTCATCACCGCACCATCCCTGGGATCGTTTTCCAACACATTCCACCACCTCCTCATCCATAATTTTCCTCTTTAAGTGCAGCAATTTCAGATCCAAGCCCTTCCTGCTTTCCCTGCCGAGGCTCTTTGGGGAAACTCTTCACACGTTCACGTTCCAGAGAAACTGGAGCTCCTGGAATAACTTTGGCAGCCAACTGGCACTTAAGGAAAGTTTCCCTTCATCCCACAGAAATGCATCCAAGAAAACAAGAACAATCTTATGGACTTTTCTTCTGGCTGCTGTTGCCAGTTACATCCAAATATTTTCGGGCTTTTTCAGCTTTCCCTGCTTTTCTCTGGATAATGTCGGGTGGTCGTTTTCTTTTCCTTTTTCCCAATATTTTCCCTGTAATTGGAGAGCTTTTGAAATCCATTCATGGATGTGAGGAGTTGTTTTAATTCCGTGACTTCCTCAGGGCCAAACACTGAACAAACAATGCCGGGCTTTGGAAAAAGAATCAAAATTTCCAGGTAAGTATTCCAGATTTATGGCATGAATGGGAATCTTTTATTCCAATAAAAGTAGTAAGAAAATGCAGGGTTTAATTATTTTACTATTTCTGAGTAAAATTAGGGACTTAATTCCCACCTTTTATAAACAACTGGAGCAATAGGTGGAAAATCCCACCCAAATCCTTTAAAAACTGCTCCTTTTTTTCCTCCTTTTCCCCCTTCAGCATTGATTTGATCCCTCCCAAATAATTGCATATTTAATTAATTAATGAATGGCAACTTAATTAATCGTCGTCATCTTTTCCGAAGGAAAATGAATGATAACTGTATGCAAATGAGGTCTTGGTTCCCTTCTGTAGGAATCCCAATTAATTGTTTTAATTGGTCTAATTAATGCCATTTTCTCCTGCTCCTTTGCTCATCACTTCTATTCATTAATTAATGGATTATTTTAATCAGGTTTTTGGGATATTGATTAATTGGCTTTATTTGTCCGGCCTGGGAAACTGCAAAAACCTTTGTACCGATTTGAGATTAATTAGCTTTAAATTAATGACCTTTAAAATTACAAAGGGATTTCAGACGGCACCCAGAATGGGAAGGAACATCCAGACGTTTTAAACTCCTCATGGTTTTCCTTTGTTGGGATCTTTTGGGAGACAAAAGCACCCGGAGATGGATGGATGGATGGAAAAGCATCCAGATTTTCCAGGAAGAGCCTGACGGAGACTTTCCATGCTGGGAGATCAAAGGCTTCTGGATCAGCATCTGGATTCTTGGATTTTTCCATCTAACTCTCCATCCAATCCTTTGGAGATTCTCCAGTGCCTTGCAGTGTCCGCTTAAATCTGAGCTTCCTCTCCGGCTGAACAAATCCAAGGAGTCCTACGGATCCAGCCGCTCCTCTTTTCCAGCTTGGAGATCTCAGTCCAGCTGGAGCTGGGCCAGGGAGCTCCTTGCTGCCGGACAAGTGTTTGGCAGCAATCCCAGGAATGGCTCTGCCTGGCAGCTTTCCTTGGATAATCTGAGCACGGGGAGGAGAAGGGCAGCTCCCGTTGGGTGGTTATTCCCTTGGAGGAAAACCAAGGATCTCGAGGATTTGTCACTCCATGATTTTAGGGATGCTTCGAGGGGAAAAGCGACTTCCAGGGGCAGGAAGGAGCAAATCTGCATCGGCTGTCAGGGAAAATATCCCAGAAATCCGAGCAGTGTCCAGCCATCCCTGTATTCCAGGTCTGAGGTCACTGATCCCTTCCCTGCCCTCCGGCTCGGATGGCCTCATCCCGGAATAATGAGGAGACAGCTTGGATCCAGGCAGGAAAAGAGTTGATTCCATGCTGGGAAACAAAACAATCCAAGCCTTGGAGAGCTTGGAGAACTCCCCCAGCCAGGAATGCCAGGCCAAGGAGAAACTTTGGATTCCTGATAAACAAATTCCCAGATCCACTTGGAGACAGCAGCAGCAGCCTCTGGAAAAACTGCCAAGAACATCATCCCAACAAAGCTTCTTTTCCTGGAATGATATCCCACCCATTTCTCTTAGGATGATGTTTTGTTCCGTGGCAGCGCCGACGAGAGTTTGCTCTGATTCATTTCAAATGTTCCTGGGTTTTTTTATGGATTTCAAATCCTGGGAACTCTCTGGTGGAGTGGGGAGTCTCCTGAGAAGTTTGGGAGTTGCCTAAATAGGGAAAACATTCCTTGCTCCGAGTGTCCAACCTGGCCTCGGACACTTCCAGGGATGGGGCAGCCACAGCTTCTTTGGGAATTCCATCCCAGCCCCTCCCCACCCTCCCAGGGAATTATTTCTTCCCAATATCCCATCCAGCTCTACTCTCTTCCAGGTTGAAGGCATTCCCTGTGTCCTGTCACTCCAAGTCCTTCCAGAGAGTTCCTCTCCAGATTTTTTGGAGGTCCCCCTTCAGGAGAATTCCAGGGATTTTGCCATTTTCACCGGGCACAGGAATAAGCTCAAATTGATAAAATCCGAGGGTGTCCAATTAAAATCCATCCCTGAAGGCAGCTGGAGGAGAGGGAAAAGCGTGGACACAGAAGCAGGAAAAGTTTTTCCTTTAAAAATAAAGAAATCTGGATATTTGACCTGGATTGGGATCTCTCCCTGTTTTCCCTTTCCCTCGCAAACTCTGTTTTTTCCATCTCTTTGTTCTTCTCTCCTTCCCATTCCCAGAATTACACTTGGATTTCATTTACTCGCCTTTGGAAAAGCAGGATTGAATTCCTTGGGAAGCCTTTCCAAAGGGAGTTTTTGATTCATTTGTGTCGGGCAGGTGCAGAGCTTGGCCATAGGATGGCATTCCTGGATTTCCACACGGATCCCTGGCCTGTCTCCAAAGGCTCCTGGAGCTTCCCGGCTGGAAGAAAACGCTGAGCTGAGCTGAACACGACGCCTCCATTCCCTTGGCAGACCTCACATCCCGAATTTCCTGCTCCAAATATCCTCATTTTGGAAAATTACAGCCTGTGGCTCGGCCTATTTTAATTCCCCACCTGAATGGCTGCTCCTCCCTCCTTAATTCCCGGCTCCAAAGGCTCCTCACCCCATCCCAGGAGCACTCGGGGTGTCCCACAGAATTCTATTTTCGATCCCAAGAAACGTCCCTGCCCGGCTTTGTTTGCTTTCCTGGTTAACCGCCGTTCCTGCTCCACCTCCTCGGGGTTTTTCCGGGAAGAACGTTCCGTGCTGACCCCGCAATTAAATTCCAGCCGTCCCATGAATGCGGAGCCGGGGGAATTCTGGGAAGGTTCGGGTGATTATGAAAGGCAGACCAGAAAATAACAACCTTTGGATGCTTCCAAGGAGCACAGACCATTCCCGACCACCCAAACACAAGGAAAGGATCCTTCCAGTCAGAGGGAAAAAAAATTAAAAAAATAAAAAAATTCCCAAATTAAAAAGCTGCCCTCAGACGTTGTGGGAGCCTCGGTTTTTTGGGAAAGGCTTTTCCAAACCAAACCCAACCCAACCCGGAGCTCAGCCCAAATTCCGAAGGCGAGAAAAGCGACGTTTGTGGTTTGCTGCTTTTCACGAGCTCCCACCTGATCCCCGGGGATGTGCTGCTATTTTAATTCCGTGTGGGATACGGGATCTCCAGCACGGAGCGGGAATTTGCTAATTAGGACGTCTAATTGGAGGGAATTAAACCTGGATTTAGCTGGAGCACAATCCCAGCACTGTCTGCTCTCAAGGGCTTCTTTATTCCCGGCCGGAGTCGCCTCCAAAATCCACTGCAAAGCCAAAGCATCCCTTTGGAAACTCCAGAGGGGGACAGGACAGCGACACTGGAATTGTCTTCCCCCTAAACATCCTCCCACTCAGAGCTGCTGTTCCCAGAATTCCCGGAAATCCTGGGGAAAAGGGCCTTGGACTTTGTCAGGAACCCGAAGCTGGGCCAGCCCTGCCGCGGGGAGAGAGGTCCCACCGGGATGGGGAGTTCTGAGGGAAGGAGACGGGAGAAGAGCAGATCCCTTGGGAAAACTGCTCCACCTTCCCGAGCAGATTCCCGGCTTGGCCTGCACACAGACACGGGCACAGCTTCCCAAATCCTAACCGCGGCATTCCACGAGGGAAAACAGGGATCTCACAGTGCGTCCTTGATTTTCCAGCCGGCTGAGAGACTGGGGTGCTTTGCTCCTGAATTTATTGATTATCCTGGATGGATTGATTATCCTGG
This sequence comes from Atrichornis clamosus, assembly GCA_013400975.1. NCBI lineage: Eukaryota > Metazoa > Chordata > Aves > Passeriformes > Menuridae > Atrichornis > Atrichornis clamosus. The sequence goes on from WBMZ01007460.1 coordinate 18,740, forward strand.
GGTGGATTGATGGTCCTGAATTTATTGATTATCCTGAATTTACTGATCATCCTGAATTTACTGATTATTCTGAATTTCTTGTCCTGAATTTCTTATCTGGAATTTATGGATTATCCCAGATGTATTGATTATCCTGGATTTATTGATTATCCTGAATTTACTGATCATCCTGAATTTACTGATTATTCTGAATTTCTTGTCCTGAATTTCTTATCCAGAATTTATGGATTATCCCAAATGTGTTGATTATCCTGAATGTATTGATTATCCTGAATTTATTGATTAACTTGAATTTACTGATTATCCTGAATTTATTGATTAACCTGAATTTACTGATTATCATGAATGGATTGATTATCCTGAATTTATTATCCTGAATTCATTGATTAACCTGAATGTATTGATCATCCTGAATGTATTGATTATCCAGTCCAATGCCCCTGCTCACAGTGGGATCAGCCACGTTCCCAGGGTCACATCCAGCTGAATTCTGGATTTCTCCAGTACAGAAGCTTTTCCTTTTGATGGAGCAGAATATTCCGGATTCCATTTTTTATTCCCGATGGACCTTTCCCAGTTGTCTTCACCCCCCCCATCAGTTATTCCTAAAAATTCCCATCCCTCCTGAGCCTTCCCTTCTCCAGGCTGGGCAGCCAAAACTCTCCCAGCCTTTCCTTGGAAGAGATGTGTTGGAATCCCTTAGAATTCCACTGGATCATCCGAGATGGGACTTCCCAGTGCTGGGAAAAGGATAAGGATCCACTCCCTGGAGCAGCTGGGAACGCTCTGCCTAACGCAGCCCAAAAACCTCTTGGATTTGCTCCATAATTAAGTGGGAAAGAGAAGGAGGTGGGATCATGTATGGTTGCTCAATAATAATAGTAATAATAATAATAATAATAATAATAATAATATTAATATAATGTGGATTTTTTTCCCCCTGGGAAGAAATGATAGCAAAGAAGGAGTGAATCCTGAAAATTGCCAGGATTCCTCTTGGAAGAGCTGAGAGTTTAGGATCCTCTGAGAGAGGAAGGAGAACAACCAATCTGTTGTTTAATTCCAGGGGAGCTGAAAGTGTGATCTGATCCCGGGATTTCCATCCAGCGTGATAAGAATTGGATCCAAACCCATCCCTGACTGGCTGCAAACCATTCCCAGGCCATTCCAGGGAGAGGAGGTTGTGGATGTTCCCTAATTGCCATCAATTAATTCCCCCCGCCCAGGGTGGGGATTTTTTGGGCATTTCTTGGATGAGAAGAAGACCAGAGGTAAGCATGGGACGGGAAGGAATCATTCCAAGCCTGGAATATTTATCCATCCTGGGGCAAACTCCGTGTTTGTCTGGCTGGCCACATCCCCACGGGATTTTCCTTTTTTATCTCTTTTGGTTGTTCCTTTTTCTCCGGGAGGGATTTGCGGGAAGTCGTGCCCTGGGAAGAGGAGGGAAGGAGAGGGGAAAAACGGCTCTGCCCTTTGTTTATCCAGGGATTTGGGACAGGCTGGGCACGTTCCCGCCTTGCGGCAGATCCCAAACAAACTGGAGCCGACCTGTCCTTGCTGGTGGCACTGGGGAGAGGCTGGAAAAGCTTTTTTTGGGAGGCTTGGAGCTGTTATCCTTGGCTCGGCTGCCCTGGCTCCAGACGCTTCCCGAGGTTTTGGTAGTTTATGGATTGTGCCGGACTTGAGGCTCTCCCTGGGAATTGGGTTTTGTTGGAGTCACCAAAAGTGAAGGGAATGGAAAAAATCCCGGCCTGAAAGTCCCTGCTCCACAGTGCTCCTCCTGGGAGCCTCCGGAGTTCCGATATCCCAGAGCAGTTCCCGGAATAGACGGGATTTCATGGATCACAGGCAAGTTCTTTTTACCACTTTGTTTAAAGAGTTTTCCATGGATATCCCGGAGATTCAGCTCCCCTTTTCCCACCTTCTCTTTTCCAAGGGGAAGGCTGGAATTTCCCTTTTCCTTTGTAGGGAGAACTTCCTCCTTCGGGAGAGCTCAGGCGGAGCAGGATCAGAGCAAAAACCTCTGGAGAAATATCCATCCGTGTTCCTGACAATTCCAACCCCTTCCCACAGGGATTTTCCCGCTTGGATGAGTGGACCAGGCACGGACACAGCAACACCTGGACACAAAACCTCACCAAAGGGGTGGGAAATTGTCACAGATTTGTCAGGATCTCACTCCAAGAAATCCCAAATGTCTGGATTCTCGTCCTCTAAAAAAGAGGAGATGTCCAAGGCCAGGTTGGAAAAGGTTTGGAGCAACCTGGAATTTCCCCCGGTGATCCTAAAGGTCCTTTCCAACCCAAACCATTTGGGAATTCTGTGGTTCATTGTGGAGAAATGTTGGCTGTGGATGTGTGAGCTGGGATTGGGAATGGTTCCCCCCCCAAGTGTCCCTCAGGGAATCCCAGTTTTTTGGGGGATCCCATCCCTCACCGCGTGCCAGGAAACAAAGGCAGAAAGCTGGGAAAATCCTTAAAAAATTGATGTGGGAAAGGTCTTCCATGGGGTGACAGGGAGCTGCTGGAATTCCCTCCTCCCCACACCGTCATTTCCTCATGAAATCAGGAAGGGGAAGACTTTTCCAAGCTTCTCCTGCTTGGAAAACCCACAGGGAAAAGAATGGGATCCAAACCAGCGGATTCCTCGGAGCAAAGCATCCTCTGATTTCGGTCCCATTCTTTTCCTTGTGGGTTTTCCAAGCCGGAGAAGCTCCTTAGACCTCGGAGGGGATGTGAGGATCAAAGCTGCTCCTCACAAACCCGCTGGCTCCAAGGATTCCGCTGTGTTCCCAGGAATTGTTCCCATATATTTCCATCCTGGGAGAGCTCGATTTGGCTTTTTGGACGGATTTGCCAACGGATCCCAGGGCACCACCTGTGCCTCCCACAAATCCGGACGCCTCCAGCCACCTCTCACCTTGGAACATCCCAATCCAGGATTTTTGACTTTTCTTGGAAATAAACCCCAGTCCCCTGTGGAACATATTTCCATGGGTTTTGGTTTTTCTGGCAAACTGGGCACTGGAGCAGAACTTGGCATCCTGCTATCCCTGGGATGTTCCTTAGTGTTTCTCTGGTGGCGTTTTTTGTGGGATTTGTGTCCGTAAATCCGGGCTGGGCAGTGGTCAGAATTCCCTAAATCTTTTTCCTGGCTCTGAAGGAGACTTGACCTTGGAAAGATCCACTTGAATCCATCAGCCCCGATCCAAACAGCAGCAGGAATTTGGCTCCCATGGGAATGTTCCGTGCCCTACAGCAGAGGCTCCTGAATTCCCAACCCGCTTTTCCATAAGCACCACATCCTGAGCTGTGGATGAGTCCCTTTGGACAGAAACCTCCGGGTTTTTTGGGATGAGGAGAACGTCAGGGTGGGCTCGGATGTTCCGTGATTCCCTCAGAAGCTGCAGCATCCTAAACTTAGCCGCTCTGCTGCCAATTATTCCCAGGAAATCGTAAAATCCTGGAGTGGCTTGGGTTGGAAAAGGCCTTAAAGCTCATCCCGTTCAACCAACCTGCCCTTGGACAATTCCAGGGATTCTTCTCTGGGAAAGCTGGGCCTCAGCATCCTTAAAGAACTTCCCAAAATCTGATCTAAATCTCTCCTGGTTTAATTTAAATCCATTCCCTCTTTTCCTGTCTCTACCTTCCCACAAAAAAAGCCTCTCCCTGTTTTTCCGAAGCTCCCTTTAGGTCCTGGAAGGTACCTAAATATTGCTGTGAGGAAATTCCCGTTATTTGTTTTTATTAAGGAATCTAAAAATGTGATGGGAATGGGATGATCCCAAAGATCCCTTCCCACTCAAACCCTCCAGGATTCCAATGATCCCAAGATCTTCCTGCGCTCACTCTTTGCATTTCCTTAGGGATTAAACTCCAGGAGCTGGAGGCAGCATCCAGCTCTCCCTGCTGGTTTTTAATTGCAGTTATTCCATGGCACAATTCCTTACAATCTGTGCATCCATGGAATTTGACAGTTTGTGTTCTCTCATCCACAGCAATTCCTGTCTGTGGGAATTCCCTGACCTGCACAGTTGTACTCCGGAATTCCAACATTCCACCGATTATCTTTCCTCCACTAAGCTTGGAATTTGTCTGTTCCCGGACTCCTGCCTGTCCAGATCCTTTGGCATTTCCCAACAAACTGCACCAGCTCCCGGCATCTCCTTTTTCCAGCCCCAGGGGAATTTTTCTTTCCTTACTTTTGAAATTATTATTCCCCGGAAAATGACCTCTCTTAATCCATGTGTTTTTCCACGCTTCTCAGCTTTCCTTGGCTTCTGCTGAGGTTTTTCCCAGGATTTCTTTCCCTTTTCCCCTTCCCTCACACGGACACAGAAACAAGGATGAAACAAAAACATGGAGAATCCCATTTTTTACTGCAAAAAGCTCCAGGACTAAGATATGTTTACTCCAGTAATTCCCAATTTTCCTTTGGGAAAGACTTTTCCTGGTGTCCTAGCTCGGACTGTTGGAATGGGAAGCAATCCTCATGGAGAAAAGATGGATTTTAGGAAATATTTCGTTTATTTGGGGATTTTTTACTTTTTTTTGTCTTTTATTTTCCATCACCCAAAACCAAGAAAAAAAGTTGGGAAGGTTTGATTTGTTCCTAAATGCTGGGAATTCTGCTTTTATGGTTTTTCCCTAGGGAAGAAGAATATTCCTTGCACACATGGGATTGATCCAACTGGTTCCCTTTCTTTTCTCCCTTCCAATAAACACAGGGAGAAAGGTGGAATTGTTTGGGAAGGAAAAGAAGGAGGGAAGGATGTGGCTAAAGGACATTTTTGGATTGATTTAATCCCAGAAGAAATTCCTCCTTTTTTCTCCCCTCTCCCTGAACAATGTTGCGTTGTTGCTGACATTCTGCATCCCAAAGAAATTCCCAGGTTTTCATAGTTCAGATTCCAGGTTTTTCAGTCGGATCTCCCTCTTCCCATGGAGAACCAAACCCAAACAAACAAAAAAAAATTCCACTTATCCAAATATTTTTAGGGATAGAACATTTTGGAGCTCTGTAATGGGAATCTGCGCTGAAAAAGGAGGAGAAATCCCAGCACATCAAAATCCAAGGGCAGCATCCGGAATTCTTGGTGCTTCTCTGATCCTAAAAGACAAAGTGATTTTTAAGGATTGGAGGAAGGAAGAAGGAACAAACAATTCCTGTGGGAATCAGCCTCGGCCATCCTCAGCTTATTGGCAACCAGAGCTGAAAAACATCGGGAATCCATCCCAATCCCACAATCCCGTGCTCAGTCACGCACAAAACACGGGAAGCAGTGACATGGAGAGATGTTACGGCCATGTCACGCACAAATCCAGGGAAAAGAGTATTTCCAGGAAAATACTGCAGTTCTTGAGCCTCCAGACTGTTTTTCCCACTTTTTGTATCCCTCCATTTCCTACTCCCAGTCTCCCATCAGTGACATCTGAGGGATTTCTCCCAGTGAACACCGAGATTCCAGGCAGGATTCACTCCCTAAACCAGAAGCATGGGATGCAGTTTGAGATTCCCGAGGCAGTCAGGACGTTCCCGTACGGATTGGGAATGTCACTTCATGTTTTGGGAAGATTTGTCCCCTCTCCCTTGGCTGACTCCTGGATTTACACCCTTTCCTTGGATCAGGTGAATCCTGGATGGGACATTCCAGGATTTCCTGCAGCCACGGGAGAAGCTCCAGGTTTCCATTCCCTTCCCACCCCTCACGGCCCCTCCTGGAGCCACTGGAGATATCCCAGACCAGGCACAACTTCAGCCCATCCATGGATTTATCAGACACCTGGAGCATCCCAACACCACCGGGAAGGGGCCTGTGGGATACGGAATGGAGCCTCCGTGTCCACCCCATGGATTGTCCCTCTGGCTCCACTGCTCCACTTGAACTTGGATGTTGGAATTTCAATCCCGATATTTTGTGCCACAAGGTTTGGATTGAAAGAGAGCTCTGGACGACTCGGACAACTCGCTCCCAGATTTTTGGCATGGGAATGGGAATTTCCCACGGCAGTGGGTTTGGATTAAGGATTGGAAACACCTCTAAACAACAAACAAGGGTCGTGGATTGGGATTACACGGAGGCTCCTGTGTTTTGGGATAGAACAGTGGGAGCCAACGTTGGAAAATTCTTAAGTTCGAAGAGAAATGCCTTAGGAAAGGAAAATGGAAATAACGGGAAAAATGGAAATAATAGGAAAAATGGAAGTCATCGGGGAAATGGAATAGGGAAAATGGAAATAATGGAGAAAATGGAAATAGTAAGGAAAAGTGGAAATAATAGGGGAAATGGAAATAATAGGAAAAATGGAAATAGTAAGGAAAATGGAAATAATAGGAAAAATGGAAATAATACGGAAAAGAAGGAAATAAAGGAAAAAACCCCTCCAAAAACCCTGTTATCCTTCTTAGCTTGTTTGTATCTTGTTAAATTTTATCTTGGAACAGAAATCCCCAAAAAACCTGGATGTGATTCCTACTTAACCGGGGTGCCAGTGACCAGGATCAAAAGCACCGCTCCACATCCAGGTCTGGATGGGTTGGGATAACGGCAGCTCCAAAAAAAGAACAAAACCGGGAGCAGGCAGGAAAACAGAGCGGAGCAGAGGGAAAAGAATAAAAACAAACAAAGGAAACCCAAAATATCCCGAGGGAATCTGAGAGGAGCCGCTGCTTTTCCCGGGTTATCGGAACAGACGGAGTTGGGCAACTCCTTCCGCAAGAGCTGAGCAAGGAGAAAAAAGTGGGAACAGCGGATAAAAGCAGCGGGCACCTTTTCCAGTAAAAGAGGAATAAACCAGGAGCAGGACATGCTGGGAACAAAGCTCAGCTCCTTTGGGATGGCGGGACAGGGATTCCCTCATGGAGCTGTGGTTTGGAGAAGTCGGCCGGAGAAAGCCAAGGGATGTGCTGGACAAAGCTCCTGGCTTTTCCAGGAAATCTGATCGCATTGTCAGGAGACGTTGGGAGCCAGATTTATGGAAGATCAGATTTATGGAAGAGCAGATTTATGGGATACCACTCATTATCCTCCCAGGGGAGGGCCAGTGGTGTAAACATTCCGTATTCCTTCTTTTTTCCCTGCTGTTTCTTCCCCTCTCCCATCGGCTCCGTTCTCTTTCCTTGCCTTTTTAGAAGTTTGGGAGCACGTGGAAAATATTTCTCCTTTGAATTTTCCAGTCAGTCGGAAAGGAATGAGGATTTATTCCTTGGAAATCAAGGATCAAGGTGGAGGAGACTCACCTGAGCTCAGTTAGCCATGATGTGTTTCACAAAAGCTGGAAAAAAATAGGAAAAAGAAGGATCGTTTATTAATCCCTTCCACTGAGCTCTTATTTGAATTCCCTCTTCCGTTGGAAAGAAGATTCCAGGAGAAGAAAGTAAAATTAAATCAGATAAAACCAAAATAAATCAAAAGAAATGAAAATAATGAGTTAAAATAAATAAGGGAAATAAAAGAAAAGGAAACAAAAGAAATTAAAATGAAATGAACGAAATAAAAGTGAAATAAAACAAAATGAATAAATCAAATGAAATAAAATGAAATCAAAGGAAATGAAGCGACAGAAAATGAAATAAAATCAAATTTAAAAAGACAAGGAACACACAACCCCGGCTCCCGAAAGGAGCAGGGTCACTGCGTTACGGAAAATAGGATTCACCTTCCATGAAAAGGATTTCTCAGGAGAATTACAGACTCCAAATGGCCTAAAACTTGGAAAAGCACGTCCTGCTCCTGATTTTCCATGGATTCAAACTTTCTTGGGAACAGAAGGCCTTGGGAGTCCCACCCACCTTCGTAGTTGATGCAGCCGTTGGCATCTTCCTGCCCAGCCATCAATTTATCCACTTCCTCCTCCGTCAGCCTCTCTCCTGCATGGAAAACGAAATTCCTGGTCCAGGAAGGGAGCTCCAGGAAGGGGCAATGAGGGCATCCCAAAGCTTCCCTTCTCCAGGCTGCCCAATCCCAACCCTCCCAGCCTTTCCGCCATCCCTCGGATCATCCCGGTGGCCTCTTTGGCCTCTCCAATTGTTACTTCAGCTTTTCCCAAAAAATTGGCTCCAACGGAATTTGGGAAGAGTCACTAATTGAGGATTAATTGATGACTCTGGGCTATCAAACATCCGTAGCACCTGGAGACAAGCCAGGTAAGGAAATTCCATAGGAAACGATCCCAACAATACACTCAGGGAATCGGGAAAAAAGGAAAGGCAGGAATATGGATCCCTCCTTTTGAAACAGGAGCCTCCCATTCCAGAGCCACTGCTGGTCCTCAGCGGAGTGAGGAAGAAAAGCTTCACCTCCAAACTCCTCCTGGAAGTGCGGAAAAATGGGAATAAACCGATGGAATGGGTGGGGTTGGGAATGTTGGGATGATTTGACGGTGATGGGAATCGGATATTTATGGAGAAATAAAACACGAGAGGAAGGGAGGGAAGGAGGGAGGGAGAGGAGAGGGAAGGGATGGAAGTGCCTGAGGGAAGGTTTTCCCGAGGAAGAAAAGCTTCACCTTCCAACTCCTGGAAGTGCAGCAAAACAGGGACAAACCGATGGAATGGTTGGGGTTGGGAATGTTGGGATGATTTGACGGTGATGGGAATCGGATATTTATGGAGAAATAAAACACGAGAGGAAGGGAGGGAAGGAGGGAGGGAGAGGAGAGGGAAGGGATGGAAGTGCCTGAGGGAAGGTTTTCCCGAGGAAGAAAAGCTTCACCTTCCAACTCCTGGAAGTGCAGCAAAACAGGGACAAACCGATGGAATGGTTGGGGTTGGGAATGTTGGGATGATTTGACGGTGATGGGAATCGGATATTTATGGAGAAATAAAACACGAGAGGAAGGGAGGGAGAGGAGAGGGGAGGGATGGAATTTCCCGAGGGAAGGTTCTCCGTACCCAGCGTGGCCAGGACGTGGCGGAGCTCGGCTCCCATGACCGTCCCGTTCCCTTCCTTGTCGAACACTCGGAGCCCTTCCACGAAATCCTCGTAGGTTCCCGTGTCCTTGGTCTTGGCGATGTGCTGGAGCATGGGCAGGAAGGTCTCGAAGTCGATCATCTTGGAATTCATCTCTGCAAGGAACGGGAGGGAAAGGAAGTTTGGGCGGATTCTGGGAGAGGTGGGGATTAATTGTGGGATATCCACCATGGGACATCCGGCATGGGGATAAATGTTGGGTAAGGG
>WBMZ01007461.1:1819-13424 GCA_013400975.1 Atrichornis clamosus
AGACTTTTGGGATCAATAGCTCTTCCCAGAGATTTCTGGGATCGGTAGTTCTTCCCAAAAACTTGTGGGATCGGGAGCTCCTCCCAAAGCTTTTTGGGGCTGGTAGCTCTTCCCACAGACTTTTGGGATCAGTAGCTCTTCCCAAAGACTTTTGGGGTCAATAGCTCTTCCCAAAGCTTTTTGGGGTCACTAGTTCTTCCCAAAAACTTGTGGGGTCGGCAGCTCTTCCCAAAGATTTTTGGGGCTGGCAGCTCTTCCCAAAGACTTTTGGATTTGGCCGTTCTTCCCACAGACTTTTGGGATCAGTAGCTCTTCCCAAAGACTTTTGGGATCAATAGCTCTTCCCACAGACTTTTGGGGCCCGTAGCTCTTCCCAAAGACTTCCCAGACTGGCCGGGAATGGTCCGGGCAGTGCCACCCCCGCGGATTTCCCGGGATCGGAGCACCTGCCGTGCCCGTCTTCCGGGGGCTATAAATAACATCCCAAATCCAGCCCCTCCGGAGCCTCCGGGCGCTCATGGTAACGGGGCCACGGTTTAAAAATAATCCAGGGGGGAAAACATCTGGGAATTCTCCGAAGTAGGGCACGGCCCAGGCCCTCCTTCCCACCGGGCATCCCAGAGGCTCCGTGCCGGGTCAAACTGGGATTTTGGCCGGAAAAATCCGGGTTTTTGCTTGGGGCGGAAACGTGGCGTTGGGTTTTTTCGGGATGGTTTCCCCTCTGTCCTCTTCCCTCCCGCTCCATCGTGGTCCAGATCCCTGGAAAACAGCAGCAAGGGGCTTAAATCCCGGGTTTTTTCGTATTTTTATGGGATGAAAGTTGTTTGGGAGCGTGGGAGCGGCCGCGGTTGGGGCCGGAGACGCCGTCACCGTGTCCCAATCCCGGCGGGAATGAGCTCATCCACGGGCAATTCCTCATTATTCCGGCCCGGGAATGGCTGTGGATGGGAAAATGGAATTAACGTTCCTGCCAGGGCTCCTGCGGGGCAGTGCCAGAAAAAAAAATAGGGAATTTTCGGTGGATTAACAGCAAAACCAGGACTAAGGAAAACACTTCGGTCTCTTCCCAAATAGGGGTGGGGATAAATCCCAGGGATTTCATTCCCTGACCCCAAATTTAACCCCGGATGGGGCTGGAGGGGCACAACCGGGAGAGTGGGAATCTCCCGGTTGGAATCTTGGAGCTCTGGAGGGATCCCAGCCAAGGAGAAAATGCTCCCATTTCCTGGAAAGTCGAGGAAAAGGTGCCCCAGGTAATTCCAGACCCGTCCGGTGCCTGGTAAATTATGGAGAAGGGAATTCCGGGAGTTACTCATGGAATTGTTGACCAAAGCCAATGCGGGGTTACTTTTCCCGAGTGGAAATTCCTTTGGGATGAGGTTACTGAACTCCAGGGACGAAGGGAAGGGAGTGGATGTGGTTTTTGGGGAACTGGTGGCACTTTTCCCGTTGGATCCCTGTTTTCGGGGAACTGGTGACGCTTTTCCCATAGAATTCCCTGTTTTAGGAGCACTGGTGGCGCTTCTCCCACTTGGATCCCTCTCCTGGAACCGGTGGCACTTTTCCCACTTCCTTAATTGGGAAGGACAGGTCGCTACGGGCAGGAAGATCCCTCAGGAATTTTCTCAGCATCCAAAAGCGGGATTTTTTGGGATTTTTTCGGGACGTTGTCTCCTGCTGAGCCGCGTCGCTTTTTAGGGAATTAAATCCCAGTTTTATCCAAAACCCGGCAGGGAAAAAAAAAAAAAAAAAAAATCCGATGGGGCCGAAAAACGCGGAGCTGGAGGGAAAACTGGGATGAGTCCCTGGATAAACATTCCCGGTCTGGGAGCAGGCGGGATCGGCTGGAAATTTGAGCCGGGATGGATCCAAACAAGCCGGGCTTGCGACAGAGCCTGGACGCCTTTCAAGGCGCTCCCGGGAAAAGATGGATTTTCATGGATTGCCGAGGAAAACTTTTCCTCTGCTGCCGGTCCCGCAAATCCCGCGGGAAAATCCAGAGGGTGGATTTGCTGGGAGGGCTGGGAAGTCTTTAAGGGAGATAAAAAAAAAAAAAAAAGGGATTTCACGGATCAGCTGGAATCGCCTGTGAAAAGGGCCAGGAAAAGCCGGGAATGAAGGGGTCGGCCCCCCCTTCTCCGCCCTCGGGCGGGGCTTTTGTTCCCGAAATTCCCTGGGAATGGGGGAAATGCAGATTTGGAAGCGCCTCCGGGAGGAGAAAGCTCCTTAAACAGGGATTTTTGCTCCTCGCTCCCGGATTTTGGGGGAGCTCCGGGGGTTTTGAGAGGTGGAGGGAAGGACTGGGATTTTTGGGAGCGTCCACGGCGGCTCCAGCAGCTCCCAGGAATACTTTGGGACACGGGGTGGTGCCGCTCGGGGCTCCTCGGGAGCGGGGATGGATCGGGAGGGCTTGGAAAAGGATGCGCTGGGGAGGGTTGGAGGTGGTTTTTTGGGATTGGGGGTATTTTTGGGAGGGGTTGGAGGTGTTTTTCCAGGACTGGGGGTATTTTTTTGGGATTTGAGATATTTTGGGGGAATTGGAGTTATTTTTGGGAGGGACTGGAGGTATTTTTTTGGGATTCGAGGTATTTTTTGTGGATTGGAGTTATTTTTGGGAGGGATTGGAGGTATTTTTTTGGGATTCGAGGTATTTTTTGTGGATTGGAGTTATTTTTGGGAGGGATTGGAGGTATTTTTTTGGGATTCGAGGTATTTTTTGTGGATTGGAGTTATTTTTGGGAGGGATTGGAAGTGTTTTTGGGGGATTCGAGGTATTTTTGGGAGATTGGAGTCCAGGGGCACAACCTGGAGTCTGGGATCATGTCCTAGAGCTCGGGATCATGTCCTGGAGCTCGGGATCATGTCCTGGATCCCTGGAGCACATCCTGGAGCCTGGAATCACGTCCCGGAGCCTGGGAACAATCCCTCAATCCCGGCCCTCGGGCTCGTACCACCAGCTCTTCCATTTTTTCCAGGAGGAAACACAGCCCAAAGCTTTCCCCGGAGTTTTCCGGGTCACTCCAGGCTCCGCATCCCCACCCGGAGCTCCCGGAGAGCTGAGAAAACCCTTGGAAAGCTCCGTCCTCGGGCTGGGAGAGGCTGGGAATGCCGAGCTGGGAAGTGTCGGGTTCCTCGGGATGGTGCCAAGCCAAACAGGCCCCTCCGGAGGGCCACATTCCCGCCAGGAATCCTGTTCCTCCCACCTGCTCCAGTTTCGGATCAGGTCCCTCCTACTCGGGGCTCCCACTCCCGGACCCGGCGTTTTGGGGAAAAACGGGGATTTTCCTCCTCGTTAGAGCTGCTGGAGCTTTTCCAGGAGGTTTTCCAGGCGTTTTTCCAGGAGGTTTTCCAGGCTGCTCCCAGCAGGAAGTCCGTCCTGTTATCCAGGAGCTGCAGGTGGACGGATTTTTCTTTTCTTCCCTTTTATTTTTCAGTTTTCCAAGTTTTTTGATGGTTTTTTTCCCCGACCTCGCTGTGGGTGACTCCCAGCTCCCACGTGATCCAAGTTAAGGAGTTTCCCATCCCCTCCAATTCCCGGGATTTCCCTGGCAGTTTTGGGCATCAATTCCCATCCTTTTGCCTCGGATGTTCCACGCTGAGGGATCTTCCCAAAGCACCCTCTGGATTTCGGAGCAGCGCTGGGATTTTTCCGGGAGTCTCCTCGGTGCAGCCCCTCCACGATTCCCTCTCCATGGAATCTTTGCTTCCATGGATCTGTTTTCCCTGGCATTCCATAAACCTCCCTCTGCCTCCTGGATCCCTTCCTCCGCTGGATTTGATGCTCCTGGATTTCTCCTCCTCCACCTGGAGCAGGTGGATCCTGGGGGGAGTCTCCAAACCTTTCCCGAACCCCGCTGGGGTCCCTCCCGATGTCCCTGAGCTGTTTGGAAAACATTTGGGAATGTTTTTCCAGCCCCGGCGGTCATGGAAAGGGTGCGGCCCTTCCTCCCGGCCTCTCCTGGCTCCGCTCTCCGGGAGCAGACCCCAGGTTGGGCCTCTTTCTTGGAAAAGCAGCGGAGCAGCTGTTCCTGGGAAGAGCTCGGTGCCCAAACGGGCTCGGGACGAATCTAACGGAATTTTTCGGGAATTTGTGTCACTTGGGAGGCCCTGGAAAGTCCTGGAGTGGCCGTGTTATCCCAGGAAAGCTGTGGCGTGGTTCCCATCCGGGCGTTTGCGTCTCCTTTCCATGCCAAAGGGATTTCTCCAGGCCCAGGATGGCTGGGATGCGGCAGCTCATTCCTGGCTCCGTGGTTTCCTCTGAGGTCAGAGCTCGGCAGAGACCGGGAATCTCGGAACGGCTTTGGTGGGAAGGGAGTCACTCCATGGAGTTCTGTCTCTGATGGGGACATTCCAGGGATTCATTCCATGATGCCACTGGCTCTTCCATGGATCCATGTCATTCCATGGAGTTCCTGTCTCCAGAGGAGGCATTCCAGGGCTCACATGGGATTAAAGAGTTGGGTTTAGTTGAGCTGGGTTGGGATGAGTTGGGTTGGGATGAGTTGGGTTGGGTTTGGTTGAGTTGGGTTTGGTTGAGTTTGGTTTGGTTGAGTTGGGTTGAGTTGGGTTGGGTTGAGTTTGGTTGGGTTGAGCTGGGTTTGGTTGAGTTGGGTTGGGTTGAGTTGAGTTGGGTTGAGTTGGGTTTAGTTGAGTTTGGTTGGGTTGAGTTGGGTTGGGTTGAGTTGGGTTGGGTTTAGTTGGGTTTAGTTGAGTTTGGTTGGGTTGAGCTGGGTTGGGTTGGGTTGGGTTTGGTTGAGTTGGGTTGAGTTTGGTTTGGTTGAGTTGGGTTGGGTTGAGTTGGGTTTGGTTGAGCTGGGTTTGGTTGAGTTGAGTTTGGTTGGGTTGAGTTGGGTTGGGTCCAACTAAGGTTGTTCCCTGCCTTTCCCGATTGTTCCCGTTGGTGGCTCAGGCTTTCCTTGGATCCCCCTGGGTTTTTCCAAAGTGATGAAAGTGTTTAAACTCTGGGATTTGAGGAGGGTTGGAATTCCCTGTTTTTCCCAGCGTTCCCATGGGTGGCTCAGGCTTTCCTCGGTCCTGGATCCCTCTGGCCTTTTCCAAACGGATTTGGAAGCACGGAGCAGGGATAATGGGAATGTGGCTCCATCCCGGACACTCCTCCATGGAGCATGACCCTCAGGAATGTGGCTCCATCCCGGACACCTCTCCCTGGAGCAGGGATAATGGGAATGTGGCTGCATCCCGGCCACCTCTCCCTGGAGCAGGGATGACAGGAGCCAGGCCGGCAGCCTGTGCATCTTCCCATTAAACTCCTTATCCCGGGAATGATCCCACAGGGATTAAACGCTCTTAAGCGTGCCTCGGAAATCCGCCCGTAATCCGGAGGGACGGACGGGGTCGATGTGCTGGGAAAGCTTTGGGAATGCACGCAGCGATCCCGTTCCCGCAGTTTTCCCTGGGGAAAAGCCCCACTTGGGCCTTGCTGACCTGGGCCTTTTCCTTGTTTTCCAGATGAGCCCGATCCCGCCCTCTCCGGCGCCGTCCCGGCCGCGGCTCACAGGACACAGCTCGGGTGAGTTCCCAAGGGATGGCACAGCCAGGGAATGTCCTGGATGTGCCCAGGGAGGGGTGTCCCGGCTCCGAGGGCCCTCCGGAGCCACCCCTCGTGTCCAGCAGTGGGAATTCCACCCGTTTGTCCTGCTTCCCAAGCAGCCATCCCGCTTCCCAGCCAGCTTCCCAAGCAGCCATCCCACTTCCCAACCACCCATCCCGCTTCCCAATCAGCTTCCCAAGCACCCATCCATCCCTCTTCCCATCTCACTTCCCAACCGACTTCCCAACCTTTAACACCACAATGCTCCCTCCTTTTCCCAGAAATATTTGTGCGTTATCCCGTAATCCTGTGATTCCCTCTCAAAATTCCCTTCCAGCCCCACGGATGAGGAGCATTTGGAATTCCAGAAGGCCCTGTACAGGACGGACCTACGGAATGTGTCCTGGGATGCGTCCGGCCTGGAGCCGAGGGCGGGAGAAGGGATTGAGGAAAGCACTTTAGAGAGACTCCCTGGCTTGAAGGATTCCAAGGAAGCGACGTTTTCCCTGGAGCCCCAGGTGGTCAACACCATCCAGGTGGATCCCGAGCACCTGGAGAGCGACCCGGAGGACCTGGACACCGGAAACGTGGTGCTGGAATCTCCCAGCTCTCACTCGGGGGCTCCGGAGGAGAAATATCCCCAAAACGAACCAAAGCAACTGGAAGGGCTCGGCAAGGAGCACTTGGAAAAAAGCAGGAGAGCGATCCAGAGGGTGGAATGGATTCCCACCAGGAGCCCCAGCCCTCCCTACAAAGACATCAGCAAAGCTCCAGATGTAGCATCCAATTTATCCTTCCGGAGCCGGGAAGTGCCTCCCCCTCCGCCGGCTCCGGCGGCATTCCGGAAAACCCTCCACGCCGTCCTGGGCAAAGCCAAACCCTTGGAGAGCTCCTCATCCCACCGGAAAGGCCTGCTGGTGGACACGGACTTGGCCGAGCTCAATCCCGTCGCCGCGTCCGAGTGGCCGATCCCGAAGCCGGGCGTCCGGCTGGCCGTGGGAAAACAGTCGTGGACGGTGAACGCCGAGGATTCCGTGGAGCGGCTCCCGCTGCTTTCCCTGGAGCCGGCGCCCTGCAGCTCCTACGAGGTGGAGATGAGGCCCTACGTGTGCAGCGTCCTGCTGGAAGAGCAGGACAAGGAAGAGCTGGATCGGGAAGAGGATCCCGCTGTTTTCACCTGCATCGAGTGCAGCATCTACTTCAAAAAGAAGGAACATCTCATGGATCACATGCTCCAGCACAACCGCGGGCCGGGAAGGGACCAGGATCGGGATACCCTGGGAGGGCAGTGCCAGTTCTGCTGCAACGAGTGCGGCTGGGCCTTCGGAGACCCCGCCTCCTTGGAGCAGCACAAGAGGCTCCACCAGGAATCCCGGGAAAAAATCATCGAGGAGATCCAGAAGCTGAACGAATTCCCGGACGAGGGCCGGGACGCGCGGCTCCAGTGCCCGAAATGTGTCTTCGGCACCAACTCTTCCAAGATTTTCGTCCAGCACGCCAAGATGCACGTCAAGGAGAGGAAGGATCACGGCGCCAAGAGCTCCAGTCTCTTCGGAGAAATCCGGGAGAGCTCCGGGCACGGCCTCTACAAATCCTACAAATCCAACGAGCACCCGGCGGCGGCTCCCGGGAAAGGGCTCAGCACCTGCGTCCTCTGCAGCTTCCCGGCTCCCAACGAGCACATCCTCAAGGAGCACATGAAATACGCCCATTCCCACTTTTCCTGGGAGCCCGAGGGCTACGAGGACGATCCCAACCAGCCGGGAACCAGCAGGGACGCCTACAGCCCCGCCCGGCCCGGCCGCTTCGCCGACGCCGATTTTTTCGGGAAAAGCGAGCGGCTCTTCCCTCCTTCATCCCGGGAAAGCTCATCCCACTACGATCCCAGCCCTGGCTTTGGCCTGGCTCATCCCAGGCTGGACAGGAGCAACGGAGCCGGCAGGAAGGACTTCCAAGGGTCAGGCTTCCACGCCAGGAAGGCGGCTCCGTATTCGACGCCGCACAAAAACTTGGGATTGTCCGGCTTTCCCTCGGCCAAGGCGTATTCCCAGCTGGCCCTCCAGCAGCTGAGGAAAAAAGCGGCCGCCCAGCACCTGGAAGGAGACGGAGACGGCCTTCGGAGCCACCCCCTGGGGCTGGAGGAGCTCCGGCAGAAATGGATGTTGGCCAACGACGGGAGCATGGAAGAGGAGTTTTCCATGGGCGCCGAGATGGATTTGGGGGAAAACCGGAGCTCCAAACCCGTCGTGGTCCCTCAGGCTGCCCTGGAGCTCAAGAGGACGTTCAGGGACACCCTGAAGGCCACGGATTCCTCGGAGGAGCAGCAGCAGCAGCTGAGGATGATGGTGCCCATCGTCCTCCTGGAGGAGGTGTCCCCGAAAGCCACCAAGCGACCACGGGGGAAACCCCTCAAGAAGAAACCAACGCTCCCACCCCGGGATTTCCTGATGGAAGAACACCTTCCCTTGGACGTTCTCCTGCTGGATGCTCCCTTGGAGGGTCCCTTGGAGCTGGATGAGCTCTTGGACTCGGAGTCCAGCATGTTGAAGAATGAGGAGAGGAAGTGTCCGTATTGTCCCGACCGCTTCCACAACGGAATCGGCTTGGCCAACCACGTCCGGGGTCATCTCAACAGGGTTGGGGTGAGCTACAACGTCCGGCACTTCATCTCGGCCGAGGAGGTCAAGGCCATTGAGCAAAAGTTTTCCTTCCAAAAGAAGAAGAAAAAAGGTAGTATGTAGTCAATTCTTCCTGGTTTTCTTCTTGGGGGTTGGAAGTGGGGGTCTTCTCCTCCCACCCAGAGTTGGGTACGTATGGGGGACTCATCTCGGGGAGGTTTGGTGGTTCTGAGGGCTACAAATCCATCCTGGAGCTCTGACTTGGGGTTCTCCTCCCACCCAGAGTTGGGTACGTATGGGGGACTCATCTCAAGGGGTTTTGGTGGTTCTGGGGGCTTCAGACATCCCTGGAGGTCTGACCTGGGGTTCCGGTTCAAGCCTTGGGGGTCTTCTCCTTCCACCCAGGGTTGGGTACGTACGGGGGACTCAACTGGGGTGAGTTTTGGTGGTCCTGGGGACAACCTTGGAGGTTCTACCGGAGGTTCAGGTTCAAGCCCTGGGGGTCTTCTCCTCCCACCCAGAGTATGGGGGACTCATCTCGGGGGGTTTTGGTGGTTCTGGGGACTTCAAACCCCTCCTGAGGGTCTGAGCTGGGTTCTTCCCATCCAGGGTTGGGTTCATTCAACCAGGGTGGGTTTTGGTGGTCCTGGGGACAACCTTGGAGGTTCTACCGGAGGTTCAGGTTCAAGCCCTGGGGGTCTTCTCCTCCCACCCAGGACTGGGATTATTCAACCAGGGGTGGATTTTGGTGGTCCTGAGCTTTACAAACCCCCTCCGTCCCACCTCGGAGACCTTCCCAGAGGTCTCGGTGCCATCCTTGGCTCTTTCTCCTGGTTTCCAGTGGCCAACTTCGATCCCGGCACGTTCAGCCTGATGCGCTGCGAGTTCTGCGGCGCCGGCTTCGACACCCGGGCCGGCCTCTCGAGCCACGCCCGCGCCCACCTGCGGGATTTCGGGATCACCAACTGGGAACTGACCATCTCCCCCATCAACATCCTCAAGGAGCTCCTGGCCAACTCCTCGGAGCATCCGGCGCTGCTCCAAGCGGCGCTGGGAGCGGAGCCGCCGTCCCCGAGCCGGGATAGGGACGGGCACGGATTTGGGACGCGGAAAAGTGGGACCCCCATGGGGTCATCGCTGTCCCCGTTCCCCCCGGCCTGGGGGGATGAAGCTCTGCAGTCCTACAGGGATGGTGAGTCCTCCAAAAAACTGGGAATTCCTCGGAGCGGCGCGGGAGGGAAGGGTTGGGTTGGTTGGGATTGAGCTGTGCTTGAGTTTTTATGGATTGGGGTGGTTGGGATTGAGCCGTGCTTGAGTTTGTATGGATTGGGATGGTTGGGAATGATCCCTGGTTGAATTTTTATGGATTGGGGTGGTTGGGAATGAGCCGTGGTTGAGTTGTTGTGGATTGGGGTGGTTGGGAATGAGCCGTGGTTGAGTTGTTGTGGATTGGGGTGGTTGGGAATGAGCCGTGGTTGAGTTGTTGTGGATTGGGGTGGTTGGGAATGAGCCGTGGTTGAGTTGTTGTGGATTGGGGTGGTTGGGAATGAGCCGTGGTTGAGTTGTTGTGGATTGGGGTGGTTGGGAATGAGCCGTGGTTGAGTTGTTGTGGATTGGGGTGGTTGGGAATGAGCCGTGGTTGAGTTGTTGTGGATTGGGGTGGTTGGGAATGAGCCGTGGTTGAGTTGTTGTGGATTGGGGTGGTTGGGAATGAGCCGTGGTTGAGTTTTTGTGGATTGGGTTGGGATTGATCCATGATTTAGTTTTTATGGTTTGGGATGGTTGGGATTGAGCCGTGGGTGAGGTTTTGTGGGTTGGGTTGGGATTGAGCCGTGGGTGAGGTTTTGTGGGTTGGGTTGGGATTGAGCCGTGGGTGAGGTTTTGTGGGTTGGGTTGGGATTGAGCCGTGGGTGAGGTTTTGTGGGTTGGGTTGGGATTGAGCCGTGGGTGAGGTTTTGTGGGTTGGGTTGGGATTGAGCCGTGGGTGAGGTTTTGTGGGTTGGGTTGGGATTGAGCCGTGGGTGAGGTTTTGTGGGTTGGGTTGGGATTGAGCCGTGGGTGAGGTTTTGTGGGTTGGGTTGGGATTGAGCCGTGGGTGAGGTTTTGTGGGTTGGGTTGGGATTGAGCCGTGGTTGAGTTTTTATGGATTGGGATGGTTGGAATTGATTCATGGTTGAGTTTTTATGGATTGGGTTGGTTGGGTTTGATCCATGGTTGAGTTTTTATGGATTGGGGACAGGTGGGTGGCGGAAGGAGGAGTCCCTCTGGATGAGGGGTCTCATCCGTGGCTTTGGATGTTGGGAATTTGCTGTCGGAAACGCGTCGTGGTCAGGGATGAGGCTGCTCCGGCTCCGGCGTCGGCTCCATGGGAACAGCAATGCCAGGGATGATGTGTTTTAGGATAACTCCCCAAATTTAGAGGGATTTTATCCCCATTAACGGGATACAGACCTTTATCAGGATATAAAACCAGGAGAATCCCTGAATCCTCGGAGCCTCCGGCCCCGGCATCGCTCCAGAGGCTCCCGGAGGCTCCCGGATACCTCCGGCCCACCGGCTGCCCCACAACCCCTTCCTGCTTCCTTCCCCTGCTTTTCCAGAGCCCAGGAAGTCCCCGCTGCCTCCGGAGCTGCTCCGAGCTCCCCAAATCCTTCCCCTCGGTGGTGGTGGTGGAGGGAGGGAGAATTCCCATTTTTTAGGGGGGATTTTGGAGCCGTTCCCGGCGATTCGTGGTCGAAGCTGCAGCAGGAATTTGGGTGTGGGGGGGCGAGGTTTCCGTGGCAGGAGTGGCCTGGGATTTGTCCCAAAGTTCCCAGATTCCCAGGAGACCTCGGTGGGACCTCATGGATGAAGGTCCCTTCCTGGAGGACGGGATGTGGGAATGGGATGAGGTGGGATAAGAAGGAATGGGCGGCGTTGGGAAAGGGTTTTAAACCTTCCCAGTCTCTTGGAAGTCCCGTTTTATTTGAGGAGAAAGGCCAACAAAATTCCCCTTTTTTTGAGGAGAACTGGAAGTTGGGAATGCGGAATTTGGGGTTGGATCCGTGGTGGGAGCGGGAATGGGCTGTGCCAGGGGTTTGGGAGCGGCGCAGCCAGAGGGATCCAGGTGGCACCAAAATCGCTCCGTCCCTGCCCTCTGCAGGAATTTGAGGGAATCCAGGGATTCTGAGGGAGTCCAGGGGCTCTGAGGGAATCCGAGGGCTCTGAAGGAATTGAGGGAATTTCAGGGAATTGAGGGACTCTGAGGGAATTGAGGGAATTTGAAGGAATCCCCCTATTCCCCCCCATTCACGCTATTCCCCCCGCGATTCCCGAGCCCTCCCATTGCTTCCCCTGCTATCCCCCCGGCTCTTCCCTCCCCAATCCCCTCTCTTCCCTCCCCAATTCCCACTATTCCCAATTCCCGCTATCCCCTCCCCAATTCCCCCCATTCCCA
>WBMZ01007464.1:0-17551 GCA_013400975.1 Atrichornis clamosus
ACCCATTCTGTGACTCTCTGAAGTCCATCAGTGACTGGGGTCACAGTTACCTGTTGGTTTTGAGGTAGGTGGGGTACATTCCCAGGAGAAGGAACTAAAAATGAACAAAGAGCTCTTGGGAAATGGAGGCTTGGAACTGTGAGAACTCCTGGATCTCTCCTGGCTGGTGAGTCACTAGACTGGGAACTACTGGGCCATCTGTTCCCCTGCAGCATCGTTGTGGTCTCTGCAGCTCCTCGGCAAGGTGATCAGTTTTTGTGGGTTTTGGGGTTTGAGCAGATGGAGACTGGGGGTGTTGGTGCTGCCCTGCAGCCTGTGCAGCCCCATGGGACAACACAGGGAAGTGTGCTGAACGTCTTGATGTGAAAAGATTGATATTCATCCACTATTTGTGCAAAATGTTTGTGGAAGTCCCAGCTGGAACAGAGTAGGTCTGTTTTAAAATATTTTCAGCAGTGATCAGGCAGTCTGACTTGGGTTAAGCTTGATTTTTGGAGCGGAGAGAGACAATAACTAGAGAATCACAAATGGTTTGGGTTAAAAATAATCTCATTCCATTCTCTGCCATGTGCAGGGACACCTTCCATTAAACCAGGTTGCTCCAAGCCCCATCCAGCCTGGCCTTAAACACTTTCAGGGATGGGGAATCCATCTGACCAAGTGCTGAAATTCGTTTTTCTTTAACTTTTTTTTTTTTTGAGGCTGTTGGATTTTTCTTTGAAAGCCCAAGTGTTTTTGTTTAGTGCCATTGCTGGAGTCTCTTCCATGCTGCCTTTTTTTTCCCCTGAGCAGTGAGAGAGAAAACAATGAGGAGAAATTCCTGTGGCACACTGGATGTAACTCAGGGCTGCTCACAGCTTCCCCTGCTGTGGAAATGTCACCACAAGCCCCCGTGGCATTTGTCTTTCAGAGCTGAGCTGATGCCCCTTTGATGTTCTCTTGGGAGAGTGTTGCTGGTGGCTTTAGATCCTTTATATGATGCTGCAGGTCAGCTCATGGAGGGTTTGCTCTTAAAGCTCCAAATCTGCTCCCTCAGGATCTTGAAGTACTGGCAGACAACCTGGCCACTACACAGACGTGGTTACTCCACTTAAAAACACAGTGGAGTCACTAAAATCAGGTTTTTTACAGCTTGGGCAGTTGGTTGTAACCATTTCCACGACCAGTTAGATCCCAGCTGGTACTGGTCCCACACAGGGGATGGTTTCAGGGTTGAAGGGTGTAGCCTGTGGTCACTGCGTGAAGGAAAAAAGGCTCTTGGCAGGCGGCTCCTTCAAAGGCACAAGAGATACAGGAAATCTGCTTCCTGCTGTCTCTTTCCTGACGTGGAGGATGTTTGTTGTGATGCCTCAACAAGGTAAGTGCAGCAGGGATTTTTCTGGGTTTGGTTTGTAAGTCCTTGATGGAACAAAATAAAAATTTTGTGTCAGGAATAAGGATCATTTCAAGAGTTTGGGGTTTCTTTGCTGAGCAGAGAACTGCTTGCCTTTTCTGTACTGTGCTCCATCACATCCATTTTTTGGGGTCCAACCTGGTCTTGAACACTTCCAGGGATGGGGTAGCCACATCCATCAGTTATTTTGGGGACAAAGCAGCAATTTGTACTACAATGGGATAAATACATGGCTCTGGTTTCTCAATTTCTTTCAGTTAGGGAATGGGAAAAAATAAAAGCTGTGTCTTACTGGGAAAAAGCTTTTCTTCCACAGCTCCTTAAAGAATGTTTGTGCAACATCATGGAGTGTCCTGGCTGGGCTGCCAGCAGTTGGCAAGGCTGTTGTTTCACAATGGGGAAGGCTGTGGCAATCCTGAATTAAAATTTTGTTCTCTTCTTCCCCACCTCTTTTTCCTCCTCCCTTGTGCTGGTCCAGCTGTTTGTGATTCCACGTGGCACATGGGATTGCAGAAAAGTATGGAAAAGTAACCCAGCCAAGAGGGAAGAGCCCTGCAGGCTGAGTCAGCATGCGTGGTGTTAAAGGTGGCACCGATGCTTTGAGTAGTGAAGTCACAGGGAGGATTTGTGAGGTGAAAACCCACATGACCCTTCTGGAGTGAGTCCAGAGGAGGCCACGGAGATGCTCCGAGGGCTGGAGCCCCTCTGCCCTGGAGGCAGGCTGGGAGAGCTGGGGGTGTTCACCTGGAGAAGAGAAGGATCCAGGGAGACCTCAGAGCCCCTTCCAGTGCCTGAAGGGGCTCCAGGAGAGCTGGAGAGGGACTTGGGACAAGGGATGGAGGGACAGGACAAGGGGGAATGGCTTCCCACTGCCAGAGGGCAGGGTTAGATGGGATATTGGGAAGGAATTGTTCCCTGTGAGGGTGCTCAGGCCCTGGCACAGGTTGCCCGGAGAGGCTGTGAGCTAAAAGGGGAGAAGAGAGGCCACACCTCATCCTTGCCCACTGAAAAACCTGCACTGAGCATCTCTGGGATTGTCAGAGGGACTAAAGGTCTGCAGCAATATCGCACCGTGGGCACAAGGCTTGTCCCCTGCAGAGAAGGAACCAAAGGGACAGCAAATCCCTATGGCAAGAGCTCTGTCGTGTCTCCAGGTGCCTTGAGAGGCCGGGAAGAGCTCCTTGCCCTGAGCTATCCCAGCACGGTGGGTGGTGAGGGTGTGCAGGTTCAGCAGGGCAGAGGAGGAGACCACAAACCCCCTGTGTGTAGGAGGGGGTGGGAGGGAGATCAAGCCTGAGGCTCTGGGAGAGGCTGCTGCAGAAAGCTTTAAAGGAGCAGCACTTCTGGATGGGAAAGGAGAGGAAGGAGGCAGTGGTGGAGAGCGGGGAGAGTAACAGGAACCCTTGGAGCCACCGGAGCAATGGCACCGTGCTGTTTGTGAGAGGAAGGATGTTGGAACCTGTCCTGCTCTCTTCCCCTTGGTTCGCATTTCCAGTATTCCTCCATCAGCCTGATTCTGAACTTCAGGCTGGCTTTTCATGTTTGCAGTCGTTTGGACATTTAAAAAAAAACCCAACAAAATCAGACAACCAACTAACCCATAAAACCTTAAAATCCAGGTAACATGAAAAATATAAGCCATATGAACTTCTCAGTAGCCTGTGACCCTCCCTCTCTCCCTGGAGCACTTTTGGGGGCATCTGTGGACACGTGTAGAGATCCTGTAAGCAGAAGTGGAACAAGCTGCCCAAGCAAGTGGTGGAATCACTATCCCTGGAAGTATTCCAAAGGTGTGTGGATGTGGCACTTGGAGACATGGTTTAGTGTTGGGCTTGGCAGTGCTGGGGAATGGTTGGACTCGATGCGCTTAGAGGTCTTTTCCAATATTAATGATTTGAGGATGCACACAAGTGAGGACTGTCAGAATCACAGAATGGTTTGGGTTGGAAGGGATCTTAAAGCTCATCTCATTCCACCCCCTGCCGTGAGCAGGGACACCTTCCACTATCCCAGGTTGTTCCAAGTGCTGTCCAACCTGGCCTAGTGAGCTACAAGTCTGTGCTGACCACAAAGAAAGACACCCAAGGTGTCTTTGCTGCCCGCAGGGGTGTTCATCAGGTGGGAGTGTCAGCCTCAGCTGCTTGTTGGAATGGAACCTCCACATTGCTGAGATCCCATCATCCAACTGGGGTGGAGTTTTCTCCCTTTTAGGATTTTGTCTTTCCACGTTGACATTTTTCCTCTTGCCTCCTTGAGCTGCTGCCTATCACATCCCGACAGTCCTGCCTCTGTCCTCGGTTTTACCTTTCTTATCTCGCAGGGCTCTGTGCTGTTTCTCACAAGCTGGCAGTCTCCTCAGCTCTGGGAGGAGGGTTTTCCAGCTGGGCTGTATCCGGGAGGCCTTGGATTGCAGCTGAACCCAGAGGACAGAGCAGTTCACGGCCAGCTCTGCTGGACACTCCATCCTGCTGATTTTGTGCCAGTTTAATGCTCCAGGTGGTTGGCTTGGTGCTGGAGATGGGAACTGGTTTATGAAATCACTCCTGCTTCCTTGTCAGCCTGGGGGATCTGCCATCCTGGCGTGGTCTGGGTCTGGGAGAGAACTTTACTTTGTGTCCAGGGATGGGAACGGAGCTGGGGAAGGGGCTGGAGCACCAGGAGCAGCTGAGGGCGCTGGGGGGGCTCAGCCTGGAGAAAAGGAGGCTCAGGGGGGCCCTTCGGGCTCTGCACAACTCCCTGACAGGAGGGGGCAGCCGGGGGGGATCAGGCTCTGCTCCCAGGGAACAGGGACAGGAGGAGAGGAAACAGCCTCAAGCTCTGCCAGGTGAAGTTCAGGTTGGACATCAGGAAGAATTTCTTCTTGGAAAGGGTTATTAAACATTGGAACTGCACAGGGAGGTGGTGGAGTCCCCATCCCTGGAGGTGTCCAAGGAACCACTGGATGTGACACTCAGTGCTCTGGTCTGGGTGACAAGGTGGGGATCAGGCACAGGTTGGACTTGATGATCCTGGAGGTCTTTTCCAACCTAAATGAATCTGGAATTCTGTGATTTACATTGAGTCAGGTGAGCAGATACAGTAAAACCACTGGTGCTCCATGCACTGTCCTTCCTGAGCAGAAAAATCCCTTTTGCTCAACTGCACGCATATGTCAGGGTTCTGGGAACAACAGGATCTTTTCTTTTTACCTCTGCAGAATTCCAGGTGAGCTCTGCTTGCCCTCCCTGCAAGGCTGGATCCACAGTGCCCTTAGGAGAGCAGCCCTGGAGCCATGCTGGAGGCTCTTACCTTCCTTCCATTTGGTGCAGACTCCTCAGCCTGGAAAAGGGATTGCTGAGGGGATGATACACTGGAGGGCTAAGATAAACTGGCAGGGAGAACCGTGGAGTCACAGAATGGATAAGGTTGGAAAGGACCACGGGGAACCGTTTCTGTGTAAGAAATTCTTCCTGGCACAGGTTGCCCAGAGAAGCTGTCGCTGCCCCATCCCTGGAAGTGTCCAAGGCCAGGTTGGATGGGGCTTGGAGCAACCTGGGATAGTGGAAGGTGTCCCTGCCCAGGGCAGGGGGTGGAACTGGAAGAGCTTTAAGCTCCCTTCCAACCCAAACCACTCCATGATTCTGTGTAGTCCCACCGGGCTGCTGGTGGCTTTGAGACACCACACGGGATTCAGACGATCCTTTAATCTGACCATTTTTTTGAAGCTCCTGCTCAGTCTGCAGCAGACGGAGCAATCCTGCTGATACTTCCCCTCCCCAAGGACTTGAAATGCATTTTTCCAGGCTCTGCCGTGAAACAGGAGGGTTCTTTGTGTTTCTTTTCCTCCTGGAGCTTTCCCTCTTTTCAAGAGAGACATCTGCTCTGGTCAATGGTACTTAACAGTCCTTTCAAACTCAATTAGGCACTTGAGAGCCAGGAGCTGCGAGCACTCAGCTTCCCCAGCCAGCAGAGGATTTTCCTCTCTGCAGCTCCTGTTATACCATGATTTTCCAAGACTTCCACACTCTGCGAGCAAAGCTGTTGCTCACTGGCCATTTGTTAGTCGCTGGAATCCTTGGAAATAGTGGCCAGTCCTGCTTTGGTTGATCTCTGAACTTTGAACAATTTCATTCAGCACTTTTTAAGAAGAAGAAAAAACAAAAAAAAACCCCAGTCTTTTCCCCGACCCTGAACTGACTGGAGTCTTATATCCACAACCAATGCCAGGGATTTTTTGTTTTTGCAGGTTTGACAACAAACCATTCCTGCATTTGAAACGGTGAAAGCCGTGTGTATTTTGCTTTTGTCGAGGTGCTTATCAGGGCACAGGGTTTTTGTAGGGTCTCCTCCTGCCCCGGAGCTGTGCCCACGTCCTGCCCAGCCAGGCAGGAGGGATGTGATTAATCGCTGTCAGATGTGGTTGGCTCTGCCTCTGATCTCCGGGCCGGGCAGATCTGTGTGTGTGCACTGGAGAGTTGGATTTTGCTTAGCAGAGCTCTGGGAAAGGTTTTCCCTTCTCAGGAAATTGCTTCTGCTACTTTAATGTTCATCTTTGTCCTGAATGAAAATGATGACCTGAATTTTTTTTTTTTTGGTATGGCTTCTTTTTTTTCTTGGTTTGCTTAAGCCCCTCTGAGTGTTTCCTGTACCTTTAACAAAAGTATTTCAATATTTCAGGATTCCTTTTTGGGCTGCTGAGCTAAAGGTTCCAGCTCACTGAGCTGTGTGCTCAGAGGGGCCTGGGATATTTTATGTGTCACAATTTCATGCTCTTGGCTCCTTCCCAGGAGCTTCCAGGGGACACAGAGCTGAGCTGGCTTCGTGCAGGCGTGTAAGGACCAGGCTGGTCAGAGCAAAGGCACCAGCATCTCCTTGCTTGGTCTGCAGCATCCATAATCCGTGGATATTAGAGAGAATATAGGGAATGGGATCAGAGCAACCTGGTCTAGTGGGAGGTGTCCCTGCCCATGGAAGGGGGTGGAAGGAGATGAGCTTTAAGGTCCCTTCCAACCCAAACCATTCTGGGATGTCAGGGATTTATTTCCCAGACTCCAGTCATTTCTGATTTTGATTTAAGATAGAATTATTTAGGCAAAACCCCTTTTTGTGCCCAAGGACAATTTTTCTTTGCTGAGGTTGCTCTTTTCGTGGATGGAAAATTCCCAACCCGCTGGAGTTGGCAAGCTCTGGTTTTCAGCTAAAGCATATGCTGATGTATGTTTATATCCTGCTCCAACAAAAAGCTGTGGATAAATCAAGAGCTGAAGGCAGGAGGCAGTTCCCATCCCCATTCCAACAGTCCTCATATTGCCAGTATGGGGGGGTGGGAAATGCCAATTACAATTTGGTCTGCAAGAAAATGAAGGCAAAACTCTACTAATGAAATAAAATATAATTCCAATTCTCTCACCTACGGGGGACCTCACTGAAAATTCAGGAAGAATTTCTTCACTGAAAGTGTTGTCAACATTGGGTGGGGCTGTCCAGGGCAGTTTTGGTGCCATCATCCCTGGAAGCGTTCAAGGAATGATTGGATGTGGCACTCAGAGGTTTTGTTGATAAGGTGGGGATGGGTCACAGGTTAGACTTGATGGTCTTGGAGGTTTTTTACAACCTTAATGATTGTATGAAATGCAGAAAGATCCAGAAAAGTTGGCCTACAGCACCCATTGCCTGAGAAATGTCACGTGAGAAGGAGTAAATAACCTCCCTTTATTTCAATCAGAGAACTATTAAACTTCAAGAGCAAAGTCTGTACCCTCATCATGCTAAATTATAGTGATTATCTAATAACACTGGATGGAAAATGGAATTATTAAATGCTTTTGCCTCTCTCTGGCTCATAACACGATGCCTTATTCCCCTCCAGCAAAGGCAAGGAATTCTAAGCTGATTTTTCAGTGACACTCTGGGAGCTCCTGCCGTGGCTGCTCCAGTCCTGCACAGCTGTGAGAGGCTGGGGAGGCTGTGGGAAAGGTGCTGCCTGTTCCTGCAGGCATCCAGCACTTGATAAATGATTTTGCAGCTGTGGCTATGGCTCTGTTTTGCAGGGGTGGCCGGTTTAGATTTCATTTTAAATGCATGTCAACTTCTCTACCCCAAAGTTTCCATCCACGGCTTTCTGCCAAAAGTCAGCTTTATTTTAGCGTCTGAGTTTTGAGGTTAATTGAACAAGGCACTTGAGGGATGAGAGGTTTAGGTCTGTGAGACCTCATAGATTTCATGGAATTCATGGATATGTTTTTAGCAAGCTTTCCTCAGGTTGGGTCATGGGGATTACACTCTTTAAGACCAACAATTCCCTGGACCATTAGGAGCTACAGCCTTCCAGTACTTACGAAAGGCTGGACACGGACTTTTCACAAGGGCATGGAGTGATAGGACAAGGGGGAATGGACTTAAAATGAAAGAAGGGAGATTTAGATTATATATTGGGAAAAATGTCTTGGCTGTGAGGGTGTGAGGCCCTGGCACAGGTTCTCCAAAGAAGCTGTGGCTGCCCCATCCCTGGAAGTGTTCAGGGACAGGCGGGACAGGACTTGGAACAACCTGGCATAATGGAAGGTGTCCCTGCCCATGGCAGGGGGTGGGACTGGGTGATCTTTAAGGTCCCTTCCAACCCAAACCATTCCCTGATTCTGTGACTCCACACTGAGCAGTTCTGTATCTATTCCCAGATCTGCCAAGTCACACATTTTACAGGGATTGAGCCCCTGACAGTGAAGCTTTATGAGATGTTATCAGATGAAACCTGAGTCCTTATCATGAACTCACTATTTATTCTACAAAGTCTAATTAACAAATGTGCTCAGTAAATAGAGTTGGGAAAGTGGCTTTTCACAGATGATAGGGCTTTCCCTCTCTGCCTTGTTCCCTGGCAGACAATGACCCCGATGAATGGCACTTCCCAGTGATCTGTTTTCTGAGTATTCAGTGTTTCAAGGCTGATTCCTGGTGTTCAACAGGTTCCCATCTCTTGGGCAGATGGAGATGGATCACAGAATATCCTGAGCTGGAAGGGACCCACAAGGATCACTGAAGTCCAATTCCAAAGGAGGGTGGTGATTTTCCACTCTCCTTGTCCCAGGGCATCCTGCTTGGTCAGTGCTGTGATTTCTTCCCCCGGAGTGTTCCATACTTGCTCCTGCCAATCTCTTGTAACCACGGGAGTGCAGAGGCGTGGGGTTTGTGTCAGCACTGTGTGTTTCTGCTAATTACAGGGGCTGTTTTGCACCAATTAGTTAAATATTCCTGAGAGACCTTGTGTACAGGGAGCTTATGATGTCAACCATGCTCAAAGTCCCTTGTCACTTCTGTCCAGCTCTCTGTGGGGGACTGGGTGATGCAGAACCTTTCCTACTCAACAAATGTAGATTTTAGTTATAAATGTCAGTATTTTAGTTATAAATGTCAGTATTAATTGCCCTGTGCATCTGACAGCTCTGTGCTTACCAGCTAAAAAGCCTATATGTGCTGCTGCCTTCACCCAGAAACTCCACCAGCATTCCAAGGAGAGTAAATCCCCACAAACCCCACAGTAGATCCTGACTCCTTTTGGATCAGATGGTCACTTCCCATTTTCTTGCTTCCCCAACTTTTTAGGAAGTTGCATCATTGCATTGATGAAGCAAAGTTATAAAAACCACGGCACAAAGATGTTTTACCAAAACCTGGTTTGCATCCTGTGCTTTCCAAACCTCCTCCCCTGCATCCAAGGGGTCCATCCATACACAAAGGCTGTCAGAGTGGTCTTAGCTGAGCATCCCAACAATGGCAGGGGCTGCCTCAGAGCGGTGCAGCAGATGCTGCCAGCCTTGGATGGATGTTGTAGGGACTGGAAAATTCTTTCCATTGAAATACTTTTCTCATGGCTCTTGAAACTTCTCTGTGGTTTTGGGTATGCACAGAACAGCCCAGCTGTTATCCTGGGAGCCCAAATTCAGATGAGCCTTGATAAAGGAGGACAATTAAATTAATTGCATTAATGACTATTGTTCTTTGTGGCGTGTGGGGCTTTGTCTGGATTTTTAAACAGTCTGATTTTCACAGAGTACATTCCTTAACCTTTACTGTGCAACATCTGCTCACCTGAGGGACCTGAATGAGCTTGTTTGCACCTTGGTTTGTGCTGTTCAGAAGGATACAGACCGTTGGAAAAGCAGGCCATGATTTACTGGAGAGGGAAGACTTACAGTGAACAAACTCTCTTCTGCTGGCCTGGGAGTGTCTGATGTGCTGCTCCTGCTTAGTCTGGAAACTCATCCTTGTCATTAGCTGCACTAATTATGCATCTTGTTTCCATAGCCTGCTTGAAATGAATCCCTGTGTGGAAACCTGCGCTGTCAGGGCCAGTAAAGAAGGAAGAAAAATGGATGTGTTTTCCCTCCAGATACTGTTAGTGAATCCAGTTCTGCAAAACCAGCTGCTGAGGGTGTATAACATTTCCCTTCTGCCTTTTTTTTTGTTATAGGGTGAATGTTTTTGGCCTTGATGACCAAGCTGTGAAGGGCAGGAAGACTGGTTTGGTTGTTTCTTTTCAGAGACTTCCATGTGGTTTTCTCAATGTGCTGCAGGAGCTCTGCTGGAAAACTGGGAATATCATCACAGACTGGTTTGGGTTGGGAGGGACCTCAAAGCTCATCGAGTTCCAGTCCCTGCCATGGGCAGAGACACTTTCCAGGTTGCTGAGAGCCCTGCCCATCCTGGCCTTGTCAGCAAAAGAGAAGTGAAAGTTATTTTAAATTACAGCACTGTCCCTTGTGAGCTCCCTGTGTCCACTCCCTGTGAAATCCCTGCTTAAGGGCAAGTGCCAGCTTGCTGTGGATTTCTTAGCAGCTTTATGGCCCCTGTGCAGGCACATGTTCATGATGGGTATGACTTAGGGCCTGATTTTTTCCTGAGAAATCCCTCATTTCCCTCAATGATCTCAAGTCATTGTTATAGTTGGGATGCACCCTTCATACATTGTTTGCTGAGATGTGAAGCTGCGAGGCAGTGGATAAATGGGTAAGTCTAGGAAAGCCTTCAGGGAACAAAGGAAGCTTTTTCCTTCCCCAGAATAACAAATGTATCTGTCTGAGGTCTAGGAATTCCTCCTGGCTGGCTGCAGTGAAGGTCAGGGGTTTTTGAGGATTGTGTAACCCTCAAAACTGTTATCAGTGACCTTTTTGTACATTCTCAGGACGAACAACTTGTTATTTTATGTGTTCACTGGAGAAGCGGCAAACAATGGGGAGAGATTCAGGTGCTAAATCTGGAGACAGGAGGTTGACGAGCCTCTCTCTTTGCCCTGAGAGGATCCACTCCGTGCACATCTCTGCTGATGGTCCTTACCTAACCTGCTCTTAAACCTCTCTGCAACACAAACTGCCCCCTCCCGAAGTGACCTTTTCCACGGCTTCCTTACAGCAAAAAGTTTGTCCTAATGACTAATCTTGCTACTGTTGGAGCACAGGCCTTCAACTCAATATATTTGGGGGTTTTTAGTTGTTGTGATGGTTGTGCTTCATGCTGTAAGATTGGTCCCTTGTCCCCTCCAGACACTTCGACTCTTCACAGGTTTGTTTCCTTTCCCTTTTCCGAGTTTTTTTGATAATTTTTCTAGCTGTGGACTGTATTTAATTGTGCTTCATCCCTCTTTAATGCCTGGACATGCTCTGGTCTGGTTGACAAGGTGGGGATCGGTCACAGGTTGGACTCGATGATCTTGGAAGTCTTTTCCAACTTTAATGATTCAGCGACTGTAAAACCAATCAGCATGAGGGTGGAAATTAGAACTGTGGATATAAATTTATCTGCCATCAGTGCATTAGCAGTACTGGTGTGTCTCCTGAAGGGAGATCCTTGCAGGATTGCTGTCCCATCGTCACAAAAAAAATGTTGATTTTAAGAAAGCAGCGACACAGAAGCATCTGGGGGGCACTGAAGGTTTCATCCCAATCCATTACGGTGCAAGATGCCACAGGGAAATGTGGCTGCAGCCACTGCAGTCCCAAGCTGTGACACCCAGGGCTGGAGTTAACCCTGCTGAGAGGCTCCTTTCAGGCAGGGATCTCACACCCAGTGTTGAACACCCAGGTGGAAGATGCCAGCAGCAACAGCTTTCCTCCTGCTCAGCCTACCTGGAGGGGGAACACCTGTGTTTCCACTTTGCAGGAGCTCACAAGGAGGGGAATGGTTTAAAATGTGTTTAAAAACAAGGCATCTGTGGCCCACACGGTGCTTTCACTCCTCATTAAAAAAAAAAAAAAAAAAGGACAAGGCCAGGCAGATCTAATTGAACCAAAAACCATCAAGCTCATTGTTTTAATCAAAAAGAATGACTTCTAAATAAAATCTTTCCCTTTTTTCATCTCCAAGGAAGCAGCAGTGCAGTGTGATACACATGTTTGGGTGCAAAAGCGACGCTTTCACTCACAGAGGGAAGATGAGGCCTGACTGTGATCAGTGTGAGGCTCTCCTCTGCTGCCAACACGATGTGACACCTCCCTGTGCCCAGACACAGCCTGTGTCACATCTGCTGGGGATGATGGGTGTCAGGGTCAAACCAGTTCAGCACCACAGGGAGAAGATGTTTCTTCTTTTCACGTTCTGGGTGGCTGAGCTGTCACCGAGGTCAAGCTCAGTCTCCCTCCTTGGTGACTCTTCGTGGCTGCTGTGGACACAGCAGGAGCTTCTATCAAGAGCTGACACTTTGCTCATTAGGGCTCAGGTCTGAGGGACAGAGAGCTGCAGAAAATCAAGGCAAAAGTCCACTTCCTTACTAACCTGTCTCTGGGCAGTGGCAAAAGCTAGTAGAAAAACCATGGGAATGCAAACTGGCAGAGATTTTGGGACCCCCTTGTAGTAGGGAAGCCAGAGAGGGGCTCTTCACCAGGAACTATAGTGACAGCACAAGGAGTAATGGGTTCAAACTGAAAGAGGTGAAATTTAAGTGAGATATGTGGAAGGCCAAGTTGGACGGGGCTTGGAGCAAGCTGATCTAGTGGAAGGTGTCCCTGCCATGGCAGGGGGTGAAACAAGATGATCTTTAAGGTCCCTTCTGACCCAAACCATTCCATGATTCCAAGAACTGTGGTGGATTCCCGCCCTTCTCAAGCAGGCATAGGTCAGTAGGGCTCTACAGGTTTACCCGGGTGAGTGATCTGCTCCTGGAAGTATCTGCTGNGCCCTTCTCAAGCAGGCATAGGTCAGTAGGGCTCTACAGGTTTACCCGGGTGAGTGATCTGCTCCTGGAAGTATCTGCTGTCATCTTTACATCTTTACTGTGACCTGGAAGCAGTTTCCTGCAGGAAAGCTATACTTATTCCCTCTGCTTCCCATGTCTGGTTCAGTCCACGTGCTCAAGGGCTGTTGTGCAGCATCCACATTCCTGGTCAGGACTGCGGGTTATCCCAGAATCCCAGGATGGGTCAGACTGGAAGGGACCACAGTGGGTCACCTGGTCCAACCGCCCTGCTCAAGCAGGACCATCCCAGAGCACAGGGCACAGGGTTGTGTCCAGAGGGTTCTGGAGTATCTCCAGTGAGGAGACCCCACATCCTCTCCGGTCTCTGTTCAGTGCTTGGTCACTGCAGAGGAAAGAAGTTCTTCCTCATGTTCAGGTGGAATTTCCTGGGCATCAGTTCCTGCCTCTTCCTCTTGTGCCATTTCTGGGCCCCATGGAGCAGAGCCTGGTCCCTGCTCTGAGCCCTCCCTGCAGACAGGGACAGACAGGGATGAGGTCCCCTCAGGAATAAATAAAGTATTGGATGTTTGCCTTTCTACATGGAGGAAGATGAAAAAGCAAAAGCTGGAATGTGTTGTATCTTCTCTTTTTCCCACTCTGAACAGTTTAAGACCTGTTTATGGCCAGAAATTAAGCAAGATGGAAAACTATTATCTGCAAAACACAGAGAAATTCAACAAACTTCAGAAAAGATAGGCAGCGTTTCAAAAAATATGTTTAAATGTGAACCCCACGTCAAAGGAGGAGGTTGCTTTACCTTCAGCAGCACCTTCAAATACAAAGTACTGCTGAGAGGGAGGGTAAACATGACTGAAGCACGAGTCATTTTTTAAATAGAGACTGATAAGCTCAACACCACATAAAACCAACTCCATTGTGTGAATAACAATCAAGTGGGTCCAGCAAACAGAAATGACCCGTGCTTCACAAACATGATTACTGCACTTGGCTTCTTTATGGCTCAGTGCTCTGCTTATAATAAATGGCCTTGAAAACCAGCATTTTCATAGAGAGTGGTTCATGTGTAGAGCTCTGTGAGTTCCTCCTCTGCTCCTTGCTGTGGTGAGGCAGGAATTGCTCATCACTCAGGGAACCCAACTAAGAACATACAAGCAACCCCAGCAAATCAAGCCAAGATCATCCTAGGCCAGTTCCTTTGTTTCCAACAGCAGCTCTTTCCCCACAGAGCTCTCACAGACTCTGGGATCTACAGCTGAAGGACTTTCTGAACCAGACACTGTCCCTGCACATTCAGGATATTTACAGTCACTCATCATTAATGTTTTTCTCCTCCACAAACTCAGCCACGTGCTTTTGAAACTCAGGTAAGCTTATACCATCCACACTGGGTAATATCCATATATAATTTTGTGCCCTTTAATTACATGTAGCTAAGCTGTTACATAACTATCCCAACCTGCCTGCCAAGGGGTGGAATTCATAAGCAGGCGGGAATGGAAAAAAAAAAAAGCTTAAAAACACCTCTGTGGCAAACTAATCTTATCTCAAAGCCTTTGTTCTTTGAGATTGCTCAGGGAGTTAATGTTAATGGTTGTGAAAGATAGTGTGTTTGGAATAAGGGGGGGAAAAACGTAGTAACTTTGTTTGCTGGAGGTATAGCTCAGCAGAAGGAATCCAGAGGAGAAGGATCTGGAAGCTCTTAGCACAAATGCTGCTGGGAATGAGAAGACTTGTCAGGATCAACACAGGGAAATGACAATTTGATCAGCTTCTGTCTGAAAACTTGCTGTGGTCCATCAAATCAATGGTCCATCAAATCAATTGTCCACCAGACACAGAAGTCTGTCAGCAGCTTGTCACTTTGTCCTCCAGAGGACATCCCACTGATCCACACACCCACAGTGCTCCCCTGAGAAAGGCAACAACACACCAGCCTCCCCTGTGGGCAGCACCTTGTGCTGTCAGAAGTCACCTACTCCCTCAGCCAGAAACAGCAGGAGAACCTAGATGGTCTTTAAGGTCCCTTCCAATTATAACCATTCCAAGATTCTATGATTCTAACCTTGATTTAGGAGGGGGATTCCCATATCAAGCCCTGCTTCCAAGGCTGCAAAACCCCATCACGCCAGGACGCTGCTTGGAGATTTAGAAAGTGTGACATGGGATCAGATTTAAGCACAAATACTTTGCACAAACTGCTCCAGGCTCTCTAATCCCTCCCGGTTGCTCATTAAGAACTTCCCTAAGAACTTCCTGCTCCGTGCAGCTTTACTGGATGTCTGAGTGCCTGGACTGCATCAAACCATGACGTGTTTCTGGATTTCTGCAGTTTTGGCCAAGTAAGACCCCTCTTTAGAAGAACACTTGGCCAGTGCCCCCCAGGAAATGTGCAATGTTGTCCTTGCTGCTTCCACACAGGGTTGGGATGGAAGGTGCATGAAAGCTCTTCCCATTCCACCCCCTGCCATGGGCAGGGACACCTTCCACTATCCCAGGTTGCTCCAAGCCCTGTCCAACCCAGCCTTGGACACTTCCAGGGATGGGGCAGCCACAGTTTTCCTGTTAGGCTTCCAGTTAAAGCTGCTCCAGCAGGGATCCTGGTATCTCAGGTAACACAACACCTTTTGCAACCCCAGGGGAGGTCCAGGATCTCATTTTACACCCAAGGGAGCCCTTTGCCTCAGCTACCTGTACACCTCCCAGCCATGCAGAAAGAAGAAACACCAGTGCCAAGGAGATCAGCATTTCCTGATGCAAACTGAGACAGGGAGACAGTCCAGAGGTCATGGGTATCTACATGGGAATGACTTGGAAGGGAGCTGACCACCCAGATCCCACTTTACAGTGATGTATTTGGGGGTAAAAAGAGGATTTGCAGAAGTTGCCTTCTCTGTTGTTGATGTGGAGCACCTAAACAGGGGCTTCAAGTGAAGAATAGTTCCCCAGAAAGAAAAAATGAAGAGGCAGAGCTTCTAAGCAAGAAGCACAGCTCCAACACCTGAGCAGAAATAGCTCTGGAGGACATGGTAAAATGTAGGACTGCATTTTCTTCAGGAGGCTTCTCACCTCACAGGACACTTTTCCGTGGCTGAGATCCAAAAATGCTGAACCTGGGCTCATAACTGATCAAACATTCAGCTTCATTCATTAAGAATGTGCTCATTGAAGCACTCTTGTTCTCTAGAGAATGTCATTTTCCCAAACAGCATAAAAAGCAATTTATCCAATGGAAAGTGCCATCCTATCCCAGTTCAATATACCTGATACCAAGAGAATTCCCTTTCTAAGGCTATTTTAGTTTTCCCTTGTAGAGTCCAGCAGTACCTGAGTGTTAGCCTTAACTCAGGGTCTACTCAGTGGGATCCTTGTGAACATGCAGATCTACTAACTTTATTGTCTTCGTGGCCTCCTACTTAAAAAAATGTTGATAGGACGAGTTTTCTTCTCAGAATAGCTACACCCACCTCTTGCACACCGTCAGGCGCCAGACGCTGTCCTGTGATATGGTGGAAGCTGCCCAAGGGTTCGATGAGCAGCTGTGTGAGTGTGGGTGCTGATAGGAGGGTGTATCTCCAGCTTTGGGGCACGGTGCCACAACCGAGGCTGTGCTGACAGCACGAACACAACGATTCCTTCAGTCCCTGTCCCAGAAAAGAGCCTCTTGGCCGAAAAACGTTCCCCCTATGTTGGTTTCTGCACCTAAGACTAACCTGGTGGCTCATTCTGCTGGGCTGAAGCCTCAGTTAATGAAGACATTTAGGACTTTGCATATACATGAGACACTGGCCTTGATGGGGAAGGGGAAACATCTCCTTTTATTGATCGTTTAGGAAACAGCACAGAACCTAATGGGTCCTGCCCAGCCACTGTGACCTTAGGAAGAATGAGAGCACCAGAAACCAGAGTTTAAGCAAGGGAGAGTAAGTCTTAGCAGCTGTTCATGTAGAACAGCCACTGGAAGGATGCAAAGAGGAAGTTTGAAAAGCAAAAGTGATTATTAACAACTGAAAGATCAGCTGGGAACTACTCTCTGATGCCTGGGCAGTCAAGGAGCTCATGATACAGCCTGAGAGAGACAATTGTACCTGTGTGATGTAACGATGCTGAAGGGACTGGAGCATCTCCCTAATGAGGAAAGGCTGAGGGAGCTGGGGCTGTTCAGCCTCGAGAGGAGACACAGCTGAGAGGGGGCCCAGCAATGGGACAGGAGGAATGGGCAGGAACTGATGCCCAGGAAGTTCCACCTGAACATAAGGAAAAACTTTCCTGTGCAGTGACTGAGCACTGGAACAGAGACCAGAGAGGGTGTGGAGTTTCCCTCACTGGGGATATTCCAGAAATGTCTGGACACAATCCTGTGCCATGTGCTCTGGGATGGTCCTGCTTGAGTGGGGGTGTGGGACATGGGGAGCCAAGTGTGGTCCCTTCCAACCTGACCCATCCTGGGATTCTGTGATCAGCACTGTGTTGTTGTACCACAGCTTGGCTGGTGACTGCTTACCAACATGAGAGCTGGAAAGGGACTTTGGATAAGGGCATGGAGTGACGAGAGGGAATGGCTTCATGCTGACAGAGGGCAGGGTTAGATGGGATATTGGGAAGAAATCCTTCCCAGTGAAGGTGGTGAGACCCTGGCACAGGTTGTCCAGAGGAGCTGTGGCTGCCCCATCCCTGGAAGTGTTCACGGCCAGGTTGGACGCAGTTTGGAGGAACCTGGTCTAGCGGAAAGTGTCCCTGTCCCTGCCCACGGCGGGGGGTGGGATGAGATGAGTTTTAAGGTCCCTTCCCACCCAAACCATCCCACGTCCCGTGGTCGGGCCCCCTCCGCCCTCAGCGCCTGAGGCGCCACCGCGCCCCGCCCGGGACCGCCGCCCCTCACGGCGCATGACATCACGCCCGAGTGACGTCACCGCCCAATCCCCTGCCCGACCGCCGCTGACGTCAGGCCCGGCGCGAGCGGCCCCGGCTGAGGGACGGGGCGGCGGCGGCGG
>WBMZ01007465.1:0-37279 GCA_013400975.1 Atrichornis clamosus
GCCTGGCCCGGGCGCTGTGCCTGCGGCGGGGAGCGGGGGACGGCGAGCCCGGGTGAGGGCGGCGGGCGGCGAGAGGGGGCGCCGGGCTGGGCCGGGCGGGAGCGGATCAGGCGGGACAACGCGTGTCGCTTCCCCCCCGCAGCGGCGAGGCCGTGGTTGTGGAGCGGCAGGCGGGCGGCGAGGAGCCCTGCGAGCTCCGGCTGCAGTGCCGGCCCGGCGGCGAGATGGTGGCCGTGGGGATCCTGAGCCAGGCCCGGAACATGGAGGTGTACGTGGGCGAGGAGTACTGCGGCACCGGCCGGGGACAGAGCCGCGGCGCCCGCCGGGCCCCGGGGTGAGTGATGGGCGCAGGAACGGGCGGTCCTGGGTCCCGCACATTCTCCAGGCAGACTCGTGCTCTGTGTGTGTCACTGGGAGGTGCTCCTGCTGTTAAAGACCGACCTCTAGGGAGACCGTAGAGCCGCTTCCAGTGCCTAAAGGGGCTCCAGGAGAGCTGGAGAGGGACTTTGGACAAGGACTTGGAGAGATAGGACAAGGGAAATGGATTCACACTGATAGAGGGCAGGGTTAGATGAGATACTAGTGAGAAATTCTTCGCTGTGAGGGTGGGGAGGCCCTGGCTCAGGTTGCCCAGAGAAGCTGTGGCTGCCCCATCCCTGGAAGTGCCCAAGGCCAGGATGGACGGGGCTTGGAGCAACCTGGTGTCCTTGCCCATGGCTGGTGTGTGGACTTGGATGATCTCTGAGCTCTCTTTCAAACCAACCCATTCTGGGATTCTATGAAAGACTTCTTGTCACTTTGATAAGTAGTCATCTCACACTTCAAAGAACAAGAGAGAAAATTTTAAAGGGTTTGTTTTCCCCTTCAATACTTCCTTCCATGCTTTGCCGGGGGAAATAAAGCAGTGTTTCTGTTCTAAGTCATTACATGGCACGTCTGCTGCTTAATTAGCTAAATAGAAACCAACCGACTCAGAGCCTCAGGGAAGATGTGTGAATAATGTACTGAACCTCAAAAGCTTCTCTGGTACATAGTGCATGCACACATACAAATAATTTTTTACATACATATTTGATAAGATTCATTACAAGTTGCTTATAAGCGTTAAAACTGCCATTAGAAACTAAAAAGCTGCTCAAACTAAAACTGCCTTTAAAATCCATAAATCTGCATTAGAAATATGTTCCAGTCAGTCTTGTTTCTTACCTAAATATTTACCAGTGTAGTGTATTTCTGCAGAAAAAAAAAAAAGTACTTTGTGTCTCGATGTCACACTTTGTCTATTTTTCTAGTGAAACTGAAGAGGTTACTTTATACCACAAGTACCTTAAATTTGAATGCCCTGCAGCCTCCTGTAAAATTAAGGTAGGGAATTGAACAGCATTGTTTTATTTTTCTTTGTCTTTCTAATCACCTCATTGACCAATTTGCATTTCTCTTGGTCAAGTTATTGGTTTTATCCCTTTCATCACTTCATATAATCAGTTAAAAGTCTGTTAGCTGGTACTTTGTTGTGATAGCAGAGTTCTGCTTTTAAGTTTGTATCTCACTTTTCTTTTCATGAAGATTTTATATGATTCAGATAATTTAGTCTTAGAGAAGAAAAACATAAGCCTGATAAATTGCAGATCTGTGATAAGAACTGCTAACTCTGATGGAATTTGTATGGCCACTACCCTTAAATGCTTAGAAGATCAAGGCCTGATTGATCTTTGGGGCACTCCGGTACCTCTGTTCCTGTCATGAGTTTTATCGGGAGTAATAGCAATGACAAATTGGCTTAATTTTCCTGGAAAAGTGTTCAGCATAGTTTTTCCCAAGACTCAAAGGACAATGCATTGTTCCCTACATACAAAGAAAACGTGAAATGTTTTTTTCCTAACCGACGTATTTTTTTTCCTTCTTGCAATAGCTGCTCTCCTTTGGTGAGAAACAAAGAGTACTCATCAGTAAAATAATTATAGAAGTGAAAGCAGTGTCTGCAAAACTAGCAACTGATTTTCCTTCACTAGGCTCAAGCATAGACCTAGACAGAGTGCAAACTATAATGGAATCTATGGGATCTAAGTTGTCTCCAGGTGCTCAGCAGCTCATGGACATGGTCCGATGTCAGCAGAAAGTAAGTGCTTTTCCATAAACAGTCCTGATCTGGCACCTTACCAGTTAGGAATGTTCTAAAAAGATCTTAAGTTTTTAATCCACACTTGCTGCCATTTTAATCCTGGTTTAGCTGTTGCCACTCAAATGAGTGCAGTAAGTAAAGATTGTGTACTCCAGGAATCACTGTGCATACACCAAATCCAGAGTTAACTCTGCATTACTGTAATTTCAAACTTCACTGCCACCCTACTCTCCCTTTGTCTGTTCCCATTGTCACTGCTCCTTCAGGATGGTGGGCATGTTCCCTGGAATGTTTGGGGTGTAGGTGGGTGGGCTGGTTTGTCTTCTCTATGGTCATTGTAAGCATGTCAGCTTCAAGTAAAGGGAGTGTGCTCTTACAGAGCACTTTAGATCCTAAGCCTGCAAAGTGGACTGTTCCAGCAGAATCCTGAATCTATCTGATGCTAATAATGTTCAGTCTTGGGAGACACAGTGTAGTAAAAATCAAGTCAGTAAAGCTCTTTTCTTACTTGGAGACTGACAAGGTAATTAGCAGATCATATTTACAGGGAATAGAATTCAAAACTACTTTTAAAATCTTTACATCACGCTAGTAGAAGGCTGAGTTATAAAGTATCTGTTGTTATAATTGTATAATTTCCAGTATATTTTAATACTTAAATATTAATTGTGTTGGTTTTCTTCCCATCAGAACAGTTTACCTCTTGGAGACAAACTTAAATGGATCTTGGGGAAAAATTCCAATTTTGGAAGTGACCATGCAATAGATGGATTGCGCAGTGCAGCTCTTCAGTCATCACTAAGTCAATCAGCCAGTGACCCTTTGCCTGTTAGGAATCATTTAACAAGAGAAGCAGCGTGTAAAGACTTAAAAATAAGCTGTGATCTGAACACAGAGGTACGTGAAAGAGGGAATACCTTGGATTCTGAGAGACTTGCTACCCAGCAAAATGCAGTTGACCTCAGAAATGATTTGAAAGTTGTGGGATCTTTGCATGTGCAGGAACAAGCGAGTGAACCCCCAAACGTAGCCAACCCACAGGTGCTTCTTCCTTTTCTTCAAAACTTATGCACTCAGGTGAATCACCTTCGGCTCAAGGATGGAGAGAGGCACCTCGGGAAAAATGCAGTGGCTAAAGAGGAAGGTGTTCAGTGTATTGGGTGAGTTAAATTTGATGTACTTCTGAAAGTAGTAGCTTCACTATTTATTGATAAGTTTAAACAAAATCCATAATGTACGTATTTTGTTCTCATTAGCACCAATAGTGAACCTTAGAATATGTGGGTTTGAAGGCTGTGTGGTGATGAACACATCACAATTTTTCAGATGAGCTGCTTGAATGTAGGAGGTTTACAGAAGAAATCATATCATTTGTTATTACTAAACTCTTTGTCTTTTACCCCCATTTCATCTAGTTTAAAAAGTATGTTTCTGCATTTTCATACACATTTAGTTTGTCTTTCTCATCTGTTACTACTTTTTGACGACTTTACCCCTTAATTCGTACATCTTCCTTTTTATCCGCACAATGTGCCCACAACTTTCTGCTGTACTTGGTGTGTATCATCCCACTGATCTTTCCTGTTCCTGCTCATTTGTTGGCATTTACAGAGCAGGTGTCACAGTTACCCAGTTTGATACCTCAGGAACAGTAGTGGAAATTGTGAGATGTAGGAATGTTGTGTAGGAGTCAGGAGTCTAATAGAGACTGAATATCTCAGCTCCAGTATTTTTAAAGAATGCAGATGCAAAACCAGAGAGTTGCATATTTTTGGGTAACTCTTGAAGCACTTTTGCTTAGGACAGTCTGCCATGCTGACAGAATTTGAACTGTGTATATTGTTGACTTGTGTGGATTTTGTTTTGTGTAACTAAGCTCTCTAATGAATAATCGAGCCTTTGAAAATGCAAGATTGAAAGAAGATGACTACATAAAATAGTATGTTTATAAAAAATCCTGAGATTTAAAATGTGGCAGGCAGGGTATTTTACTTAAAATACCTAAAAACCTAATGCCTTCCAGAGTTTATTGCCTAATAAATGAGATTTTACATTTAGAAGAAGTTCAAGTGCCCATATCTCTATTATGCCCCTTATCATTAAGAAATACGTTATACTTACTCTTATATTTGCTCTTTTTACAGAATAGAACAACCACCTATTTGCTCCTATTTGGAAAAGATCATTTCAAAAAATATGGATCTGATGGAGAAGAAACTAATGGACTATATTGATTGTCAAATCCAGGCTCTTCAGACACACATAGACAACAAAATGGTTCTCTTGATGGACTTGGTTCAGAACTCAAAACCAAACAAAATTTCACAAGCGCACTATGATTCTAATGAGGGGTTTTCTAATGGAGAGAGATAGAGGAATGTAGAGGTAGGGTTCCAGTGTAAATACTTTAAGGGCAATTACACTTTACAAAGCTTAGTATTTATGGAGTTAAAACTGTAAAGAACCTCAGTGTTGTTAACTTGCATTTTGTTACTGTAATTCTATCCACTGTTGTACACAATTGTTAGTTTTATGAAAGATCTTAATAATATGTGTTTTTTCCTAAATATAAGAGTTTTGTATGCCCTTTGTGGCTTATTTATTTAAAGAACATTGCTGAAAGCTGTATGAACAGTTCCCCCATTTCAGTTTGAACAATGGAGTACTCTGAATAAACTGAGTTACTACATATCTTTTTACCTGCACAAAGTCAGTTCACTTTTGTTGTTGTATTAATTTTTGATGTTAATTGTGTTACCAGTAGAACAGAATGTAGTTTGTTTGTGCTTTTGCTTTATTTTAATGGCACTCCTGTTGAAGACATTTAGTGCTCCATCTATAAGAGGAAGGTTGGATTGTCATTGCCCAATTCAGAGACTTTATGGAGTTGTCTTTAGAGAGATGGGAAATGTGAACCCAGCCTGGGTTCTTTGAAAGCCTTGTAGGCTGTGCAGGCACCTAAATTAAGTGATACCTAAAACAAGACTGTCATACTTTCTTCCCTCCTAAACTGAGTGTGCAGAAACAGCTGAAATGAATGTATACTCAGCAGACTTACTTATCCATGTTTAATTATCCTAAGAAATGGCAGTATTCCATTCATGGTTCCTCTCGAGCAGATGTCATTCCCGGATGGGATGTGCTGGGGCAGGTCCAGAACACCAGAGAAGTTTCCTGACTGCATCACACTTCCTTTAACCTGTTGGGGTCAGTTCTGCTGTCCTATGGGGAGGGAGGAATGCGACTCCAAGTCCTTCTTCTGTGGAACGTCAAGTTCCATATTCCTTTTGTTTTTTGCTCTTTGATTCTGGGGTGCACCATTTAGCTTGGACTGTGTAGGGACTTTACGATAAACCCCTCAGTTGAATGCACAGACATTTTTGGCAAAGCTGTTGATGGAGAAGC
Organism: Atrichornis clamosus; assembly: GCA_013400975.1. Lineage (NCBI taxonomy): Eukaryota > Metazoa > Chordata > Aves > Passeriformes > Menuridae > Atrichornis > Atrichornis clamosus. The sequence goes on from WBMZ01007465.1 coordinate 5,528, forward strand.
AAGTGTTGGCTCAAAAGCAGCATAGGCGTGTACAATCCAGTATCTTTACTTAGTCTGCCTGACATTTTCTGCTCCAGGAAAACTGATGTCTTTTGAAGACTGAGATCCTTATGGTAGGAAACCCACAGGACTAGATTTGGAAGAGAGGATAATCTGCTTTGAAAAGACGTCTTGCAGTTGTCCCTCAGCTTAATTCCTGCCAGGTGTACTTATCAGAGTGATTCAAAATGATTTTTTTTTTTTTTTAAAGACGAAAGGACCTTAATTATCTTGAACTTTATACGTTTAAGGATACAAAGTCTATCCTGAAGTAGACACACTTTTTCAACTCGGTGACTGAAGATAGAGTACTAAGTTGAGAGGTTTTTGGTTTTGGGTTTTTTTTATAACAAAAGAAGTTGAAATATGTTTCTGAGTTCTGTTGGGTTCCAATGCTATTAATTTATTGATTTTTTTAAAGTTTTTTTCCTCTCTTCCCTCTTGGTGACAAATCTGAATAGGAGTTGACACTAAATAAAAATCTCCTGAAGTAGTTAAAAGTGACCTCTCTATTTTTTGATAGTGTCCTGCTTGGTGTTTGTTATGTTTTAGTATCACAGCTACCCCAATGAGAATATTTGAAATGCATAGTGTAGAAGTTGTGTTGTTGCAAGTTCGGTGTTTTTTCAGCATCTGCTTCAGTGAACGATTCTGTATAGAGAGAAAAAACTGTGTTTAAAGTTTAGAATACTTTATCATTTTAATGGAAATTAAATAAGCACCTTTTTCAGTTGCCTTCACTGAGTGTGTGGGGGTTTTGATGTGAGCAGGAATGTTATGGAAGGGATGTTGACGCACTCCCTTGGGAGACACATTTGCAGTTTTCTCTTAGCACTTGTCAGCAGGAGCTTGGTTTTTGCCACCTTCATTTGGACATCTTTAGGTTACAGTGGGCAAATCATTCCCTGTCCTTGCTGAGGATTCCTCAGGTGGTAAAGGGCAACTTCTGTAGTAGAGTTGTCATGAGTAAATACTGCTGAAACACCCAGGGATGAGCAAGGCCAGATTCTTGTTTGTCCCAGATTAAAAGAAGATTGCACTGCAGCCACTTTGCAGACAGAACTTTCTTAGTCCCACACTAGAAGCTACAAAAGGAAAAAAGGAATCAGCCTTTCCTTCCTCAGATGACAAAACGAGAACAGTCCTGAGATGTTTAAAGATGTTGCGTAGTGTTTGAATTCCCTTTGGCTGCTGGAAATGCTAAATTTGCATTTGCTCTGTATAGCCTTTTATTCCTTAAACCCACACGTGTACTTGCAAGGCATTTTCCAATGCTAACATCCTTTCTGTGACTGGATGTGACACATCTGCAGGGAATGTGTGAGCTGGCAAGTGGATCACTGCTGATGAATGCTGTGTCCATCAGAACCAAGAAGAAGCTGCCTGTGGTGGTGATAGCCTGGTAGTTTACTCTGGGATTTACATGTTGGTAGTTAAACTGTCTGGAATTAGTTGAGAATATTAGAGAGACAACTGCGCAGACCCCCAGCTCAGGGCAGGAGGAGGGGCAGGAGCTGCTCCAGGCAGCAGAGCCCCTGGGGCAGCCCAGGGTGAGGCAGCTGTGCCCCTGCAGCCCATGGGGGTCCATGGGGGAGCGGAGACCCACCTGCAGCCCCTGCAGGAGCCCAGGCTGGAGCAGCTTTGCTGGCAGGACTTGTGACCTCATGGTAGGGCCCCACACTGGAGCAGTTCAGGAAGAACGGCAGCCCAGGGGAAGGACTCACACTGGGAAGTTCATGGAGGACTGTCTGCCATGGGAGTGACCCCAACCTGCAGTGGGGAAAAGTGTGAGAAGTCCTCCCTCTGAAGAGGAAGGAAAAGCTGAGACAACGAGTGATGAACTGCCCACAGAACAGATTCCCTGTGCCCCTGTGCTGCTGTAGGAGGGGAGGAGGTAGGGAATTCAAAGTGAAGTTAAGCCCAGAAAGAAGGAAGGGATGGAGGGAAAGTGTTTTAGGATTTAATTTTTTTTTCTTCTTGTCCTGCTCTGATTTGATAGGTAATAAATTTATTTTTCCCTGTGTTGAGCCTGTTTTGCCCAAGACAGTAACTGCTGAGTAATCTCTCCCTGTCCTTATCTTGACCATGGACCTGCTGTTAGATTTTCTCTCCTCCACCCAGCTGAGGAGAGAAGTGATGGAGCAGCTTTGGTGGATGCCTGATGTCCAGCCATGTTCAACCCATCACATCACTCTGCAAATCTGAGCCCTCAAAATATTTTCAAATCTTGTGTGTTAAGCCCATGTTCAGGTAGCGTGATGTGTTCAGGTAGCACCTGATGCTGATATTTTAATTTCTCACACTTTTAATTTCCTCTCCCACTTCAAAAGAAAATGGCCAGCAAGTCTTTGTGAAAATCCTTTTAAGATGAGAAGAGAATGAGTGTAGGGAAGGTGGTTTACAACAGCAGCTCCTCAGAAGAAATGTGTACATTTTATTTCAAAGGAACAAGGATTCATCTGTTGTGACACTCACGCCTGCACCCAGGAATGCAACAGCAGTGAAAATGTGATTTCAAGCACTTGAAGTCATTATGTGTGAGAAGCAGAGCAGCAGGGTTTTGAGTGTGATGGACTTTTGTATGAACAAAGCACAATTAGGAAACACTGGCCCAGGACAGGCAGTGAGGTCCTGCAGGATGAGGACTTTGGCAGGAAACCTTCAGGTAAGAGATTAAACCTGGAGCCTTTGTAAGAGACTTGTGGGATTTGGGCATTTGAGAGCTGGCTAAGTTAAAATGGAGGAGCTGAGCTTCAAAATTACTCTTTTTTTCTGAAGGGATGAAGCATAAAAGTTGCTGAAAAAAGTGGATTTTTAAATTTTTCATGGCACAACCTCTGGACTCTCGGCAGCTTTATTCAGTACAGGGCAGGTCATGATATTCTTCATATGGAAACTGAGTATTGGCCTTAATTATGCTTTTCGTAGTTGAGCCAAATTTACCAGATGATCAAAATTTAATCCATCTTTTCCCCGATATGACTGCTGTGTTCCTGTTCACTTCTGCAATCAACAAGCTATTTTTCTCTGTTATGAACTGAAAATTATTAATTTTCAGTTTTTTCCCCACTGAATCATTCCAAGTAGGACAAATGAACATTAAAGTGCAGAAACACTTTAATGGCTCAAAGTGATATAATCTGAACACATACTGAAATAAAAAGGATGAAGCAAATGCTAATAGTGAAGTAAATTTAGGTGGATAGTTTTTTAATAGCTCTAATCATCACTAATAAAAGCTGACCTATGGGAAGATTGTAATAGCTTGTGTGTATTGCAGAGAATATATCTCAGTACCTGTACAATATGTTTTCCAAATATTTTAAGTTTTATTGTTTTTACCTATTTGAGGTAATTGCTCAGACGTTACTGGTTACAAGGAATGCTTTTCCTTTGATTTGTGTCTCTCTGTGAGCTCAGAAAGCAGAACTCTGACTTGTGGACTTGAACTGTAAGGCAGGTGAATCTTTCTTAAATGCCCAATTTTTGAACTTTTGGGTACAACAGGGAGAACTGGAAAAACATGGAGAGGGAAACAAAGTCCTGATGAGAAAAAACACCCAACTGCTCCAATTACTTTTTGTCACAGAGTATTTACTGACGTTTAGGCTTTTACAGATCTGCTATATAGATCCAAAAGATCTGAAATTAAGGAACCCAAGTAAAGTTAAGATTAAATACCTTTAGATTTACACCCCCTAGTACGTTGTATTTTTAGAAATCAGTAGCAGATCCTCCAATCCAGTGACCAACATAATGCCATGGTCAGAAGAAGCTTTATTGGGGCTGTTATTATTGGGGGACGATGACAACGACGACGCCGTCACTTGTGCTTCTCTTGGCTCTTCTCCTGTGGTCTGGGAAGCCTTGGGAATGAGGGTGCCTGTTGCCTGGGAAGGGTTGGGGAGGATGTGGGTGCCTATTGCCTGGGAAAGGGTAGGGATGAAAAGGAGGGAGCCTGTTGCCTGGGAAGGGAGGAGGAGGAGGAGGAGGAAGGTTTGTGTTGCACCCTGATACTTTGCACCGTAGGCAAATTCTTGTGTATACAGGAGCTTTGTAGTGGAACTGGACAAGCCTCTGGCCTGATGAACCATAATTCCCACAGGTTGGGTCCTTTGCACACCTGAGAAGGTAAAAACGGAATAAAACCCCACACATAAATTGTCATATAATAATTGTGACATGCTCACAAACCCCTTTCTTTCCCCAGTTACAGGAAACTTCCCTTCAAAGATGTCCAGCTGTGACATTAATCACAGCTCACAGCACTGAACTCCTGAACACAGATGTGACTACACGGAATTTAAATGTCCATTGGTGGAACGTGCCCCTGGACAGTCAAGACAACACCAACATCCCAGCCCCTCTGACATGTCTTTGAAACTCCCCCAGCATAATCTGGTGTCGCAGATCAGTGGCTCCAGCAAGAATGGCTCCAGGGACATCTGGATCAACAGACAGGCAGCAAGAATGCTGCAGAAATGGTGTGGTTTTGCAAAGTCTTAGTGTGATCAGTAATTGGTGGTGTGGGTGTGACTGACCAGTCAAATCAAGTTGTACCTGAGCATTTGAAGGGTGTAAGAAAATGATGTAAAACCACATTTGGGATATTCCAGCTTGACTGGGACACCTCACACATATGAATAAATACTTACCCTTCTAATGTTACGCTTGGCATCCCAGGTCTCCGTGGCTGGCACAGGCCATTTAAGTATTTCAGTAGCATCAATTGCATGTAGCTGGGCAGGGGAGTAAGTTTTGCTGGAGAGGAAGGAATTGAATTCAATAAACCATAGATAAACATACAGCAAAATGCAGCATGCATTCAATCAGTAAATACTAGCCTGCTTTGCAAATTTAAATGTGGGCCTGGGAATAACAATTGAGTGGAGAGGAAACAAATTTCTCTCTCTTTGATGGGGTTCCATTAAAAGCTTATTTCTCCTTCCTACAACCAACCCCAAGGTCACTCCTTGGTGTTGTTCTCTCCTGGGAAGAGAGGGAGCTCGCTGGGATCACGAGCTGTCTCTGTGCCTGCCAGCACATCAGCAGATCCCATCTTTGGTAGAGAGCTAAGGACATAAACTAGGGTAAGTCTGCATCACTTACTAGTGGCAATGGCTGTTGTTGTTCCAGGAGTTGGAGGCACTGACGGAGCAGGTGAGCTTGTCGCTGAGAGAAGAGAAAATAAGGAATTAAACATTGTCCATGTTCTAAATACATTGGTGACTCACATGAAAAACAGTAAACTGCTCAGCACAGTTGGAGAAATGACCAGAAATCAATACCTGGTTTCTCAGCTGTTGTGGGCACCGTCGTGACTGCCAAAGAGAAACAAAAGCCACACTTCAGTAACTGTTCCATTATTGTGTGGGCAAAGCCAGGGCTGTCAGAGGGGAGGGGAGCAGGAGTTTACTCAGCTAATGCTTGATCCCGAAATTCTGGCCAATACACTGAAGTCATACACACCTGCTGCTCCAGGTGTCGTGTTGGCTGCAGGGGCTGGTCAGGGAAATGGGAGAAAACAAGACTGCAGGTTAGAAACTGTTTTCTCAGCACTGGAAAAGTGAGAGGTGTCCCAAACTCAGGACACCTGCAGGCCTCACTCGAGGGCTGGATGATGGTGGCACTGCCCAGGGCAAAGTGCTGGAGTGGCAGCAGCCCCAGAGTGAGCAAAACACATCCCCTCTGCCAGGCCCTGCCAGGTTCTGACCACGGGAAAGGCCCTGGAAGCCTGGGGCTGCTTGCTAAACCCCACTGTGGGTGCTGGGGGTTGGTGGGATAAAGTCTCTAACACGCAGCACCCACACAGCGCCGTGCGCCTGCGCCTCAGTGGGCACTGAACCTGCCCATTCCCATGGGAAGCACATTCCAGCTGGGACAGTGTTTGGGATGCAGCTCTGGGAAGCGCAGGAAGGCTGGTTTTCTGGGGATGGGATGATCAAGTGCAAATCTGAGTTTGTATTGATGTAGTGTGTCTGCCCCTTCCCTGGTGCTTTCCTCAGTGCCAGTATTTCTCCTTTCTCTTTCACTCCTTTATTGTGTCTGGAAGCCAAGGAGGAGGCAGTTGGGATTATCTCTGATTCTGATGGTTAAATCCATGAGATTATATTATTATGGAGACAAGGGGCCAGCCAATACATGATCAGAGCGTGGGTAGGAAACTAAACATGTAAGCCAGAGTAACACTGCATTACTTACCAGTGGTAGTGTCTGCTGGCTTAGCAGTAGAAGGTGCTGCTACTGTGAGAAAGAAAAGATGAAATTAAATGTTGTCTCTATGTTAAATGTATATTTTCCCCCTGTCACTCACAGCATGTAATCTAGAGTAATGCTGTATTACTTACCAGTGGTAGTGTCTGCTGGTTTAGCAGTAGAAGATGCTGCTACTGTGAGAAAAAAAGNGCTGTGAGAAAGAAAAGATGAAATTAAATATTATTTGTACTTTAAGTGTGTATTTTTACTCTGAAACCTGTAGCATGCAAAACCATGTAACACTGTATTTCTTACCAGTGGTAGTGTCTGCTGGCTTAGCAGTAGAAGGTGCTGCTGCTGCGAGAAAGAAAAGATGAAATTAAATATTATTTGTACTTTAAGTGTGTATTTTTACTCTGAAACCTGTAGCATGCAAAACCATGTAACACTGTATTACTTACCAGTGGTAGTGTCTGCTGGCTTAGCAGTAGAAGGTGCTGCTGCTGCGAGAAAGAAAAGATGAAATTAAATATTGTTTGCATGTGAAATATATTTTTTCCTCTATCACCCATAGCACGTAAGCCATAATTACACTTTATTACTTACCAGTGGTAGTGTCTGCTGGCTTAGCAGTAGAAGGTGCTGCTGCTGCGAGAAAGAAAAGATGAAATTAAATGTTGTCTCTATGTTAAATGTATATTTTCCCCCTGTCACTCACAGCATGTAATCTAGAGTAATGCTGTATTACTTACCAGTGGTAGTGTCTACTGGTGCAGCACTAGGTGATACTATTGCTGTTAGAAAGATAAAATTAAATATTATTTGTATTATAAGTGCGTATTTTTGCTCTGAAACCTGTGGCATGTAAAGAGTAACACTGCATTACTTACCAGTGGTAGTGTCTACTGGTGCAGCACTAGGTGATACTATTGCTGTTAGAAAGATAAAATTAANACCATAGTTACACTTTATTACTTACCAGTGGTAGTGTCTGCTGGTGCAGCACTAGGTGATACTGTTGCTGTTAGAAAGATAAAATTAAATATTATTTGTATTTTAAGTGTGTATTTTTGCTCTGGAACCTGTGGCATGTAAAGAGTAACACTGCATTACCAGTGGTAATATCTGCTGGCTTAGCAGTAGAAGAGACTGTTGCTGTGAGAAGAAGAGATGAAATTAAATATTATTTCTATTTTAAGTGTGTATTTTTGCTCTGGAACCTGTGGCATGTAAGGCAGATTAACACTGTGTTACTTACCAGTGGTAGTGTCTGCTGGCTTAGCAGTAGAAGGTGCTGCTACTGTGAGAAAGAAAAGATGAAATTAAATGTTGTCTCTATGTTAAATGTATATTTTTCCCCTGTCACTCACAGCATGTAATCTAGAGTAATGCTGTATTACTTACCAGTGGTAGTGTCTGCTGGTTTAGCAGTAGAAGATGCTGCTACTGTGAGAAAAAAAGATGAAATTAAATATTATTTGTATTTTAAGTGTGTATTTTTACTCTGAAACCTGTAGCGTGTAATCCAGAGTAATGCTGTATTTCTTACCAGTGGTAGTGTCCGCTGGCTTAGTAGTAGGAAGGACTGTTGCTGTTAGAAAGAAAAGGTGAAATTAAATTTTATGTGTATGTTAAATGAATATTTTTTTCCCCAAGACTCATAGCAGGTACACCACAGTAAAGTTATTTTACTTACATGTGGTAACTCCTGCAGTTGCAGCACTTGGAGAGGCTATAGCTGTGAGAAAGAAAAGATTTAATTAAATATTGTGTCTGTTTTAGATGTATATTTTTTTCACCAAGACCCATAGCATATAAGCCAGGGTAATACTGCATTACTTAATACAGAAAGAAAAGGTGAAGTTAAATACTGTCTGCATTTTAAATATACACTGTTCCTCTGAGACTGAGAGCATTTCCTACTTCCGGGAAATCAGGGCTAAGAGGGCTCGGATATAATAATAATATAAAAGTGACAGAGGCAACTTTTTCCTGGGGTACCTTGCAATATAAAGGAGTTTGGCTGGGGTTTGGTTCTTTGCCCCAATCCTGCAAATACGGCCTGGTTGAGGCTCTCTCCCCATCCTCGCTGCCCCTCTGGCACGCCAGAGGTTGGCACAGCACCACTTCCCCAAACAGTGGCAGGGCTGTTCCTTCAGCCCAGGCCCACTGCTGAGAGCTGGGCACTTACACAACACTCCACACATTCATCTCCCTTTCGCAGGGAAAGGCTTTTAGAGATCTGAAGTTCCAAATTAGTTTTATGGGCCTGGAGTGTATTTTTCTTTCAGAGAAAGAAATCGGAGGCGCCGCCAACAGCATAATTGCGCTCCTCCTCGTTTGTGACCATCATGAACTGCACCACGTGTGCACACCTCTCTTACCCCTTGGTGGGCCAGGAATTACAAGGTTTTCATTTTGGGATGTTTTGCTGTCACCTGGCAGCCATTTGTATCCAACTAATGCACATCCATTTAGGATGAGGGCCGTGTTTCCTCGGACTCTTTGTCCTTAATTCCTTTTTGCTGACCATGATCAAAGCTCCTTCCATCCCAACACCGTGCCAAGCACTTACTTCTGCAGAATTCGGCTGTAAACAACTGCCAGCAGCAACGTGCTTGGCTCACTCCCCAAGATCTAGGTCTAAACAAGACTGCCAAACACGAGATAATTGAGAGAAATGCTAATTAACCTGTTGATCCAGGTGCTGAGTACTCGTCAGAGATGGTGAAAGGTGTTAAACAGAAAAATCAAGACTACTTTAAGACTCCATTAGCAATCTACATCCAGGTGGGAATACTGAGAAAGAGGCAGATTAAAAAGTCTCTATTTAGATCCAGACCTTGAATTACAGGCAGAAATTAATTTGTTGTTATCCAGCTGATATTAAAAATGGCTTTAGGAGAGGGTGGCACCTTTCCCATTAAAGTTTCTGACTAAATAAAGTATTTCATTAATCTGAAATATGATCGCCAATCTGAAATTTTCAGGGGCACTTTTTCAGGAAATAAAAAGGACTGATTAAGTAGCAGTCTCAGGAATATTTAATGTATTCTTGTGGGGTGTCTACAGACAGCTGAACAGCCACTTTTCACTTTCAGCAAATCAATAAAAGAAAATAATATTTGTATCTCTTCAAAGAAAATTCTTTGTGCTTAGTTAAGTGCAGAATATAATCAAAGGAATCAGTGAGCACTTAATTTTCCTGAGACTTTATCACAGTTTACATCCAATATGTACAAATTAAAGTAATGAAGTTATTAGTTAGAGCTATAAAGGAGCCTTTTTTTCCCTTTAACCATTGAACAACACCCCTACTACACACAGTATCTATAAATAAAATGAAAGTGTCTGAATAAGCAAGGCAAGCAGCAAAATCTGATCTAAGATCTGTGAAATATTCTTCTAAGAAGGAAAATTTTTTTTCCTATCCTTTTGAAAGTGAAATGACTGTCAGGAAAAAAGTAGAAAAAGAGCAACTGGTATTTCTTTGCTGCACTGGAGATTTGCCTGTTAATTTGTAAGACAACATTTACAGAAATTAGGATGGATAGATCCGAGATCAGGAACAGGAAAACATTGTTTGAAATAAGGTTAAAGGGTGGAGCAGTAAGAAAATCTGTATTACACTTTCTAGTGCTGGCACAGAGTCACAGCTCTGACTTCTGGCAGCAGAGGTAAGGCTGTAGAAGACAAGCAGTGTTAAAAAGGTGTTTTAAAGAGAGGCATTAGTAATTGTTTATCACGTTATGTAGCATCCTGGAGCAGCAGATGGTGTGGGTGTTACACAGCCAAGCACAGCTCCCAGGCTGTGCTGAGATCCTCAGCCTGTGCCGCTGAAACTGGAATGGTGCAGAGAGGATGGCAGAAGGAAAGGCAGGAGCCCTGGAAGAGAATTCCAAATGGACTTCACAAACCCAGTAAATGCCAAAAGTCAGCAACATAAAAGTCAGTCAAGACAGGTGGGGCAGGCAGCTCACTGGAGAGAGAAAACCAGTGCACAATGGCAAAGTCATCCTTGCAGCTGGCACAGAAGGGCCATGGGAAGGCTGGAGGTTGGTAATGTCACCCTGCAGGGACCCAGTGCAGCCTCAGGCTTGCTCTCAGAGGGACACGGGGAGCTGCTTGTTCTCCTTGGTGCTAGAGGGACCTCAGCTCTTCCACCAGGGACTGCACGTGTGAGAAGGGTAAAGAAATGGGGACAGCTTGCAGGAAAGATGCAAGAACAGAGAAGGATTCATGAGCTCTGAGGGAAGCTTTCAAGAGCTGAGTCAAAATACTCAGGTCAGGTTATATTTTGTTAATATTGAATATAAGCTGAATTTTTCTTCACTGATACAACGAATTAGCAATTGTCTGATCCTAAGCTTTATTCATTTATTTTAGTCCTACCAACGTAATCTATTTTGAACAAACTTGAGCACTATTAGTAGGTTTTATGACATTGTGTCTGTATCTCACCTTCAGCAACTGTGGAAAGGATTTTTGCAGCCGGAGTAGTCGTATCTCTTACAAGTGGGGCAGGTGACGGGTTTGATTCTGGAGGAAAAGGAAAAAACATGGAAACGAGAGGGCAGGAGCAGTCGGGTAAGGCCGAAAGACTGACATGATCTCTTGATGAGTTTAATCGCCCTCAGATGCCGTGGTTGCCGGGTGCCCCCCCAGCCTCGCTGGCAGCAGGCCCTGCCCAAGCACTCACAGCTCGCCCTGGGCAGTGGCAGCGGGTTGGCACCGAGCAGGACAATTCAAGCAAACATCAGCTGCGTGAGAGAGGCTGATTTTGCAGCGTATCTCGGCTCTTCCACTGCTGTCCTCTCCCAGCCACGTTTCCCTGACGCGCCGCATGTGGAGCAAATGCCCTGTACCTCTCTGCGGGGTGGTCGGGATTTCTGATGTCTTGCTGTCCGCTGTGGTGGGAGCAAGGGAGGGAGTTGTGCCAGCAGGGGAGGCTGAAAGGATGAGAAATTAAATGGTTGCAAGCAGCAATTAAAAGTCTGAGAGTGATTTGAAGAGCTTGTGACTTGCTTTAGGCCTCAGACTTGATAAAAACCTGATGTAGTGGGTGGTATCCCTGCCCATGGCAGAGGGTCGGAACCAGGTGGTCTTTAAGGTCCCTTCCAACCCAATGCATTCCAGGATTATCAGTCCGCTAAATAAGTGGAGAGGCTCATCTCCCAGCTGAGGGACACCAGTGCAATGCCTGGCTGAGCTTCTTAATGTTTCCAGAGTTTTTTATGAGTCTTGGACACATAAAATTACAATGATCTGGACACTTTTGCTTTGCAAATTTATAAGTGTATCATTTATAGCTACCAGCTCAGAGGTATTAATCCACAGGTACATATATCCCTGCTGTCTCCTGACAGGCTGATCTTTCTCAAGTGAAGGTGTTGTAAGGGGGTTGTTCCTTCGCAAAGATATTTTATTTGGAGTTGTCCGCTATGGATAGTTACAGATTTACATGGCCACATCTTAATTTAGCTGAAATTGCCAAATTAACAGAACATTTATGGTAAAAAGCACTTGTAAAATAGCTGTTCTTACCTTCTTGAACGGTGGTGGAGATTTTGGGAGCTGATGTGGCAATTTCCTGTGCAACAGTAGTGGGTGCAGAAGACACAACTGGGGCCAGTTGAGGAAATAGAAAGCAGAAAAGAGATTGGCAGCAGTTAGGAATGAACATGAGAGTGGAAATCTTGATGAAGATAAATAGATTAGGCCTTTTTGGGACAGTGAGTCATTGCACAGCCTTTATTTTTGATCACAAAAAATTGCTTTTGCCTTCATTTAATATTTAGTAACAGGCTGTTGATCCCTGTGTTTTTCCTGACTGCATTGCTTCACTGCTAGAAGTGCAATAGTCATTTGGAAAGGTGCAAAGGGACCTTTGTAAGGGGAAACAAAAAGTGAAATTTGTCTTGTGTTTTGGAAATGACTTCCAGCCTCAAACTGTGCCTCACCTTCCTTGAGGGTTGCCACGGTCACTGGAGCAGTTGATGTCTCAATCTTCACAGAGCTTGAGCTGGGAGCAGAGGAGGAACCTGCAGGGACATTGCAAGGATCTGTGAAATAATTGATACTTCAGGCTTCATGGGAAAGAAAACCAGACCCCTGGGGTTTAACTTTTGACCACATGGCTCAGAAGAATATCTTCCAGTAGTCATTATAAGTGAACCTGGGAGACTGTGTTCCTCCTGTCTGCTTTAAACAAATTGCACCTTTTGCTCAAAATTTCCACACGTGACATTTGCAGTTTGTTTTTTAGCCTTGCCTGTGGCAGCAGAAGTCGGGGGTTCTGGGGTAGTTGTCACAGCAGGGCTCTCTGTGGAAGGTGCTGATGTAGAAATGGAAGTTTGGGGCTTCGTTGAGGGTGCTGGAAGTTGAGGGAAATGAATGATTAGAGAGCTAAAAGGACAGTCATGAGAACAGAGACATTGGTTAAATAATTTAATCAGGTTTTGTGCAGCACTGGGTTAATGCACCAGACCTTAACTTCTGGTAGATTTTGATTTCTGTCAGTTAATGGCAGTTCTAAATGAACTGCAGAGATATTTGCCACTGGTGCCATCAGTGCAGCAATAGCTGTGAAAAACATGCAGCAACAGCTCAGCGTTGCTACAATGTGGCTTTTTCAGGTTAAAGCCTTAAGAATAAATTATTTTGGGAACCAGTTTTTAATTCATATGCTACGTATAACATCATCAAACATATAATAATGATTCTATGATTACATGACAGAAAACTGCATTTTAGCACCCGCTCCCCGCTTGAGTGTGTATTATGAAGAGCTTAATTAACTCAACACTTAGAAAGTTCAGGAAGCATGAGTAGAGTCTGTACTTTAAGAGTTCCATGGTGTTATGATTATTTCAGGAACAGTAACAAAAAGGAGTTTATTATTAATAGATAAGTAGAAAACACAGTTTGTATTAGCAATGCAAAGAGCAGAAATAATATTGCAGTGGATGAACAAACAGTAATTTAGAGCAATAACTTGTAATTCAGAGCATGTGCCTTTCTAGAAAGCTCTCTGCCAAGGATCTGTAATCACATGATTTTTTGGAGTTAGAAATTAGTTTCTGAGCATGTGGGGAGACTGTGAAGAGCTAATGGACTCCTGTCTCAGAAGTGTTGCCTTACCTGTTGGTGCAACCGTGGGCTGTATCGCATCTGTGAACAGCAGAAAAAGCAAAAACTTACTTTATTGGGCAGTTATTTATATTATTTATTTATAATGAGAGTTATTTTTATTTCCACCCAGACATGCCTGGTTCACACCTCGATGGGCCTCTATCTTCTCTTAACTGTTTGCCTTTCTTATTTCGGGGATTGGCTGTAATCAGATGTTGACTAAAGTGGTCCTGAACTACCTGCTTTTTACCATTTTCCCACACAGAGCTTGCTGTGCCAGTCTTGGTATTTTGTTCAAGGCATCCTTTTGTTCCTCCGTCGCTCAGACCTAAACACAAGGAGCCTCCACATTTCAGCCCTGGCCTGATTTCCAAGCTCTACTCTGATGTTTCTTGCATTTATGGTCAACAGGAGAGTTCCAGAGAATTTTTTTTTTTTTTTTTTTTTTTTTNTTTAAATCATGATTTTTATTTTTGTTTTTACCTGAGCAGATGACACCGACGTCCTCGTTGAGCCCACAGTTGTGCTTGCCCCAGCCGGCGTGCTGGCAGTCCCAAAGGTGGGATTCGGTTCCTCTACACTGCACATCATCCAGCTGGGTGTTTTTTCCACTGGGGCCAAAGTAAGACAGTCCCAAGACAGAGACAGCCTGACCACAGTTAAGCTGTCTGCACACGACGTTGGCGCTGTTCATGTTGAAATAATCATCACAGACTGTGCCCCATTTGTCCTCGTGAAAAACTTCGACCCTGCCGGCGCATCGGTCCCCTCCGGATTCCAGCCGCAGTTGGGGCTCCGGTGGAACTAAAGCAAAAGTTGACAGGTAAAGCTCAATTTGTTTATTTATAGCTAAACTTCTGATGCCTAAGCTTGCATCCCCACGGCTCTGCCATGTGCAGGGCCTGCTCTACCACGGGAGGTTATCTCTGGCTGTGCTGCTGAGGTAGAGACCACCCAGGGCTGGCTCAGGGAGCTCTACACATCTGCCAGGTGTGTTCACACTCAGGAGCACATCTCTTACCTGTGGGGTTAAATGTGTCTTTAATCCAATCTGAAAATCTGTTCCATAGTGAGTCTTGGTTGTCATCTGGCCAGTTCCACCAGGTACCACTTGCTGTGGTAGATAAAGAAACATATTAGCCCTGAAGTAATACATCATACTCTTGTCCTGTAAATAATTCAATATAGCCAGCCCCTAATCTACACCCTGTGAAATTACATCTTTTTGTAAGGCATTGGCAAGACCTTTTTTCATGGTGCCCCATTTGAACTAAAGCTCAAGGTATGTCGTTCAACCTAGCAGGATTGTAAGGGAGGTTTGGGGTTATTGTTTGAAGGAACAGATCACTGCAGTAGGGCGTATTTCCACCTAGGTCTGGCAGACTGCTCTGTGTTTCTTTTTCTCTCTTTCTCTACATTTTAAAATGTACAGTAAAAGATAATTTTAATTAAAACTAGAATATTAGGAGAAGAACGTTTAGAGAACAACTTCCACAAACTATTCCCCTCACAGAAGAGAAACAAAGAAATATGCTTCAGTCTTCTTCAGTCCATAACCTTCATATGTTATATTTTGAAATAAAATGTCGTAATATAATATGACATATATTTTATATATTATATTATGTGTTTTGAAATACATACATTTTGAAATATAACCTATGGACTTGGGCTGAATCTTTGAATTAGAAGACAAATTAAACCATCAATTCTATGGTACAAAACTCATCAGCAATACTCTCGGAGAACCTTTTCCACCACTTCCCAGCAAGCCAGCCTGTATCAGTACATAATTCTGTCTGTAACATTGCCCTGCAAGCATGAAAACATTTCAGAGGCAGTACCTGGTTCAGACAGGAGGGTGGTGCTCAGCAGGAGCAGCCAGGTGAGACGCACGTGCGGGTCCATGTTCCTTGTGGTGGTCTGTTCTAACCCAGCACAGCTTCAGGATTTATACCACATGCGCTCTGGTCTGCATCAAAGGCGTGTGCTGTGCAATTTGATCTCTCTCCCTGAACTTCCAGATCGATGCCAAGGAAGTGATTTAGTGAGGATTTTCACTTCACAGGGTACATCCAGACATCCGGATGAGGGGATCCAGATCACGGAGCTGTTCCGGACTGGCCACCGAGATCTTCCCCAACACTCCCCAGGCACCTTTGTGGCCATGTGTTGATGATGTGGCTGTTCCAGGAAGCAGAGATTTACTTTTGGAGATTAGGCTGTTTGGTAAGGATTCTCATGCCACCCATTAAGACAGTTTCCAATTTACAACCATACTAAACCAGATTAAATTGGTGTGAGAATTGTGCCAAAAGATTACCATCCTAAAAATATCAGGCAAGTCTCAAACAAATTCTCTTTGTCTGCCACAAATTAGAAACAGGTTTTATGTTTTTTTCTTATTTTCCTGACTCCTCTTTAACCTGGGAGTAGATCCCTCCAGCATGTTTCAGATCTGCAATTCTCTCTGCCTCACTTGCAGCCCCCAGAGCAATAAAAGAGATGTAAGAGATATTGGCCAAGGCATGGCTGGGCAATTCCTGAAGGACTGGAGGAAATGGAGCAAAATAGGGCCAGAAGGTGCTATCAGCATATTTTTGTCAGATGAAGAGTAGGAACTGGTAACAGGTTTTTATGCTGCTGTTGTGGGTTATATGATCAAAGGATGAGAGGCAGAAGATACTGTAGTGCCAGTATAAATACAAATTGATAAAGGACTAGGAGAAAGAAAGTCATCATGGAGAGGAAATATGCAACAGGTCATGCTGGATATACTTTGCCACTTGTTTTCATGGTATTTTTTTCAGATTAAATTGTTTGTATGAAAAAAGGGAATCCCACCTACAAAAGGCCAACCTTAACTGGATAAGATTGGCTTCTATCAAAGCCAGGGATCCAGCAGGATCCTCTCAGTCTTCTCCCTGGCATGGGATGATGGTGTAAGCACCACCATGGCCTCTGATACCTCAAGGGATGCCTCCAGCTCTGCCTCACTTTGTACTGTCAAGGGGAAGATGGGAGTCAGCTACAGAGAGTAAAAAAGCAAAGCTATATTTTATTAGCTGAATTAAAAATTAACATTAGTTCATTCTTTCCATGAATTATTTTCTTATTTTCTTAGCACAGTACAGCTCTATTTGGGGCTTTGATATAGGAATAGAAGGTGACATGGAAGGAACATGGTTGAATGCAAAGTTCCTCAGGATGAAGAAGCATCAAGATTTGCTCTTTCATTATTCTTCTTTTATGAAACAGGTCCCAGAGAAGTCATTAGTTCCAGCAAACATGCAGAGGGCTGATCCTGTGTGCCAGGAACCAGCAGTGATGACAGCAGGGCTGACCTTTGTGGTCTTGGAAGAGCAAAGCTCTTTCCCAGAACACCTTTTATAAATCTATCAAAATCTGCTCCTAGAAAACAAACGGGTTGTAGTGAAAGAGCTTTGTTCAGGAGATTGGGTGTTAATCTTTCTTCACAGAGTGAAGTTTTGCTGCCCTGGCAAAACTACTTCTCACTGGAAATAGCTTTATTTAGTGTTATAACATCCATAAAGGTCTGGGCCTAAAGGGACTAAAGGCAGAGGGAAAATATGGAACTGTTCTGGAGGCTGCTGCCACTGGAGGGCAGCGAGGCCCCATCCTTGGGAAGCGAGCACGGGGCTGGGAAAGATGCTCCAACCCCACAGAGCTGCTGTGGCATCCGTAGAGAGGCCTCCACCTCAGCAAATACCTTTAAAAGTAAGCAGAGGTGGAAACAAACGTGTGCAAAAGTGACAGCTTCAAACGGCAAGACAGTTGTTTCATTTCCTTATCTCTCCTGCCAAAGCTGGAGGATGTCTCTGCACAGCTGGAGGTTGGGAGAAACTCTGGCTCATCTGAGGCATCCACCTGTCTCACCCTCCCTGCAGCTCCTCACTTATTATCACCTACAGAGGTTATAAACCATGACACCTGGTAGCCCTTGTGTCTAATATTTGTAAAAAATTTCACAGAAGTACTTTTGAAGGAATGAACTAAGGCTGATTGCCTTTTTCCTGTACGTGTATGGGCAAGAATTTAATTATTCCCTGAAAAAAAAATCACTGATGTGCGTGTGCTCACAACATGGTGCTCTCTTTTCCATGCTATAGTAATATATTTGATATTTCTGTAAGCATCATACTGGACTCTGAGAAGTTTTCTTATGCAGCAGATCCTGGTTTTTGCTGAACCCTTGCATTCCCAACAATCTGGACCAGGCCATGTCCAGTGCCCTGTCAGAGTGGAAGTGTTCCCAGTGCCAAACACATTTGTGCTCCAGACCTTTCCCCTGTTCCATGCCCTTCCCTGGACATGCTCCAGCACCTCAAATGTCTTTGTTGCCATGAGGAACCCAAAACTGCCCCCAGGATTTGGGGTGCCACAGCAGTGCCAGCACAGGGGCAGTCACAGCCCTGGTCCTGCTGGCCACACTATGCTGGCACAGGCCATGTTTTCTCTCTGCCAGCCTTTCCACTAAATTCAAGCTCAATAAGTTCTGAATTGAAAGGTATTTTTGAGGAATGGTTAGAGAAAAGTCAAATCCCAGGTGAAGTAAATCACATCCTCAATAACATAACCTGCAAACGGATTCCCCGTATTTGTGGTGAATTTATTGTAAAGTGAAAACTTTACATACGAAGCTGTCTTCTCTGGACAAAACAGTATTGAGTACTGGGTCCAGCTTCATGGTCCCAGAGGAGAATTCCCCTGGGACAGGGATGTCACCATCCAGCCTCTGGAAGTCCCTGTGAGGGAAAATCTTTGTCAGAGGTGAAGGCTGCGCCAAAGTCGAGGGGTGTCAGTGACCTTGGCTCCACACTTGGGAGGAGAGGTCATTTCATCCTGTTACCCAGCTAAGGCTTTGTGTCAACACACCTTGCTTGTCTTGGCATGGGCTGCATTCCTGCAGCTTTTCCTGCTTTTCACTTCCATGTGGACAATGGTCTTAATGGAGAGCTTTTCCCAGCTTCCAGCAAATCCTTTTGACCTCAGCAGTACCACGGGCAGGGTCACACAAAGTGCCTCCAGCACTGGTGGCATTATCCAGCACCCTTTAAACATTTGTCATCACAAACATGGGAGTGACCTTGGGGATGCCAGGGACTGAGGTGTCACTAATGCTGCCTTTAAACTGAAGTAGATTTTGATAGTAAAATCAGTGCAGTAAGACACGTGGATTGAAGTGTGCAGTCTGTCAAAGTCTGATTCCTTTGAAAAATAAGATACATATATAAAAAGTACATTTCTATTCAGAGCTTTGTCTTTCTGAGAGTTTGGGGAGACCTTAACAAATTTTCAGGATTTTGGTTCAGAGACATCTCTGCATAAGAATAATCAAAGCATTATTGATTAAAAAGTGCACAGAGACAAAACAAAACCCAACACATAAATGGCCAACCCCCAATCCAAATTAAAATCATCAAAGCTCAAAACACAGTAGAGAAGAGAGGAGAAACTTGAGCCAGTTTTTCTACTGATTTCAATCAATTGACTCCCTCTGATGCTCCTTCTTATGGGAACAGTTCAGCTAAGAAAACAAAACTGATGAATAAATTCAATACTTCTCTGGAGAAAACACTGGGATTTGTGCCAGTTTTGTTACATTTGTAATATTTAACAGGATTTAGTACTTATTTATGCTATCTTGTAATTACATATGTCTTAGGTGTGTATGGGCATCAATTCTGACCATCCTACCTTCCTGTCTAATTGTGAATTGTGCTGAATCTCCAGTCACAAAAATGTTCCTGCTGGATCAATGTGCTTGGAATCAGGCTTGCTTTCAGTTCTTTTCAATCCCCAATTGTTTCCAAGCAGGAAGAGAGAATCAAAGCACAGGACTGCTGGATTTCCAACAGCATGCATATAAAGTGAGATTTACCTCACACACAAAAAACCCCCCTGAGAGATTACACAGGTAATTTATTTCAGTACTACTGGAAAATGTTCCTTGCCCCCAGAATGAAATGTGCATTTCCCAGTGCAAAGAAGGTAAGACAAGGTTTAAATGATTTATTTCCAGCTGAATAGTGCTTATGAAATTAGAAGTAGTGAAATAACTTACCTGTGTTAGACAAATGTTAGTGGGTGTTTATCTATTGATATATTTACCATGAAGGATTTAAAACAGTAGAGGAAAATCAAGGTTAAGCTTATCAAGACAAAGGTGAACTAGAGATGAGGTTAATCAAGTCAAAGCAACACATGACTTTCTTATAACTGAATTTTCTTTTCTCCTTGCATTTTAATATCACTCAAGGGCCTTTGAGTTTTGTTAGGAAGTGGAAAAAAATTCAGGGTTTTTTGTGTGTGAGGTAAATCTAGCCAACAGATAAAATTAAAAATACTGTTTTATGCAACACCTTTTCTTTTTTAAGACTTGAGACTCACAGCTACCAGATCCAGAGAAGTTTTTCACACACAAAAAGTCCCAGCCTTTCAGTACTGTGGCAAACCAGATTTATATTTCAATTTCATATATTAATTCCCCTTAAAGACTAAAAGTCCATGGTTAGCCTCATGAAAACTATGTAAATCAGGATTGCTACCTTCATTGTGGTCAAAATACACTATATTTTAAGAAGCTTTTCTCGTGTTTAAGCTACTAAAGAAACTAAGATGTAAATCAGCAATTATTTAAAAAGGAAGCTGCTTATTCTAGGGAAATTTTTTTCAAGATAGAAATGTTTGAATGAACATGCAATTGAAAATGCCAGGTATTTCAGTTCCCATAGGAGCTGACAGAGGAGCAAACAGACAAAATATACATTTTAGCAATTACAGTTTTTGTAAAATTAACCATTTTTTTAGGACAGGTTCTTCACGGAGAGGGTGGCTGGGCACTGGAACAGGGTCCCCGGGGAAGTGGTCACAGCACCAAACGTGCCAAATTTCAAGGAGTGCCTGGACAACACTATTTCCTGTGGTTTACTTGTAGGTAGTCCTGTGAAGAGCAGGGAATTGGAGTCAATCCTCATGGATTGTTTCCAAATCAAGATATTCTGTGATTCTATGATAACGCTTCACCTTTCTTTGCAAAACCGGTTTTGTTTCAGAAAGTGTCCAACAATTGGATAATTAATTATGAGCTGACTTTCCTTGCTAACAGCTTGAAAACTCAGTGGAGAACAGGATAAGGCTTTGCAACATTTTTGCCATCTGACAGACATTAAAAAGACGTTGCCAGGGTTAAATTTGGGTAAGGACCTAGAAGGGCCAGAAGATCATGGCGTATCCTTCACAGGGGTCTGACACAGTCCTGGTTCCTTCTTCTTGCTTTCTGCCCCTGGGCTGCAAAAGAGTTGTGACTCTAAACCTTTGCATTTGGTTTATCCTGATTATTTCACTCAAATAAATGATCCTCAGGCATTCAATAAAAGCTTTGTCACGGTGAGATACGTGGGATTAGGACCTTAATCCATGAAAAGTCTCCTGTGTGAAAGCTTGTTGGCTCTGTAAGGGCAGAAGGTGCCTCGGGATTTCTTTTTGTTGCTCCTCCCTGGTCTTGGTAGTGAGCAAATAGAACTGGTTAACAGAGGTTACAGGAGATTAAAAAAGTGTGATAGCAGCATAACAGTATTGAAAGGACTCTGAGTGACACTGCTTAAAATGCTCTAAAAGATTTTGGTTCTTAGTGGAATGGAAGTTTGCCATGTCAAATATGGATTAAAAATTAAGAGAAACACTGCGTGGGACAGAGATTTGGTGACAATATGGCTATTAAGACAGGCATAATGATGTTAAGAGATGTGTTTTCTAGCTCAGGGGAGCATTTTTTAATTTGACAAAATTGAAAATTCGTTGTGGCTTCTCCTGATCAGGCAAAGGTGTTATCTTGCACACAGGCAAAAGGCACTGGCACAGCAGTGGCTGTCACACTTCTCTCTATACCACCACTGGTGAGAACACTCCCACAGCTATTTATCATTCCCCCTGCACTGCACAGCATCCACGACAATATCGTGGGCTGTGAGTAAAGGTGACATCTCCTGAAGGTGATGCAGCATGTCCACAAACCTGCTGGTTACAGACAACTTCTGTATCATTTTTATCCCAAAAGTCATCACAGATGTTCCCCCAGGTTCCTTTGTGAAATATTTTCAACCTGCGCTTAGCACGGGTTCCATCCATTCACCATCCTCACTGACATTTATCTGAAAGACAAAAAAGAGGATTTCCCTGAACCTCGACACTTCATGGAAAGACAGAATCAGAGATTTATGCAACTTGGGAGGCACTTCCAGGTGTCTCTGGTACTGCCTCTGCTAGAAGCAGCTTGTCCTGGGTCATATCTATAAGAGCATTGAATACCTCCAGTGTTTTCCTCTGAACAAACTCAGTTCTGAAACATCAGAGCATGATATTAAACGCAATTACATAAATGTAAGAAATTTACCTGTTGCTTCAGATCCTGTGCCAGCTGTGCATGAAAAAAGTCAGTCAATTCTAGGTGGAGTTTTCAGCCACTGCAGTAACTACCACATCCATCAAGGAAATGGGTATTGCACATGGTGCTGAAGATATTACTGAAACAGCAAGAAGCAGATTAATGCACCCTGTCTCAGGACTATCACACAGGTCTACAGCAGAAATCAGACCTGTTTTGAAATACATTGATTTATTACTATAGGGGAAAATATGAATATTTGAAGTGTTAGGGATTAAAAAAAGTTATATAAATGAGACAATGTAGTCACTAAAATAAAAATCTGAGGTAAATCAAAATGAAATCAAGGGATTTGATTTGATAAGGTTAGAATACTACAGTGGAAATGTTACTGGAAGGCAAGAAACTGAAAGAGCAGAGGTGGCCAATGTGATTTCTTACAATGGACATACTTTTCCAGAAATATTCTAGTAAATTTTTTTGTAAGAGTTCATTTTTAATAGCTTCATTTTTAGAGTACCTTAGTTATTGTTTGAAACCCTTTTCTTTTGTGGGACCAGTGGTTATTCCCTCCCCTTGGCATATCCGATGGCAGCCACTGGCCCAGGAGGAAGCAGCCAGGGAGAAAACATTACCAGGGTGATGGACTGCCATATCTGCAGGAAACAGAATGCTATTTTTTTTCAAAATGCGGTGCCAGGGACTCCTCCAGTCTGTCCAGATTCTAACCTGTATTTCAAAGAGTTAATTCCCAGCTTGATCCAGCTGTCACACTTGGCTGCCTTCGGGAAGCACCTCATGTGACGCCTGGATGAATCCTGGCGGTGCTGGCAGAGAGCAGTCCTCTTGTCTTCCTCAACAATGCATTCCTCAGCGAAATCCAGAGAACCTGTGAAACAAAGAGGGCTTGTCTCCCACTGGCAAGGCTCAGCTCAAGGGTTCGCTCTCCGTGCTCCGGGTGCTGCTCTCCAACGAGCGCTGCCCGCGCCGCCCGGGAGCTTGAAAAGAAACTGAAGCAGCAGGTTTTGGCCACCCTTCTGCTACTGGGGCTACACAGTTGGCTTCCTGAGCCTGAATTAGGGACGGCAGGTTCCAGCGTTTGGGACAGAAGGCCTGGCTTTGCCACGCAGAGTCATGAAATTGTTCAGGTTGGAAAAGACACGTCTTTGCACGGAAGAACAGGGTCCGCATGAACATAACTGAATTTTCCTGATATGCTATGCAACAAAGCCCTGCTTGAATCCAGGCTTAGCAATAGAAGATGGTAACTCATGCCAAATGCTTCAAAAACACCTAAACATCACTAGTCAATCACTAGAAGAAAGAGAGAATTCACCTCTCTGGTTCATGAAAACTCAGAAAAATACGGGAAGAAGAATGACAGTCATTCAGACTTGGCAGGCCCTTTAGAACAGCAGCAGAACAATTAATTTCTATATTACACCCTGTGACTAACCCACTTATTTCAGAAAGAAGAAGGAAAAATCTGCTTGGATGGGTACCAGGTGATTCAGGGCAAAAGAGGTGATCCAAGTGTTATTCTAGGAAATGAAAACAACTCTCAGTCCCAGTGACGCAGCTGGGTCACCGATGCGTTTCCTCAGCCAGGCAGGCTTTCATTAAAATAGACTTTTTGTGTCGTGAGTCTGAGAGAGAAAATCTCCTAATGTTCACAAGCTGCTATGAGAATTTTAGTATCTCCTTAGTTTTTGCCATCTGGATAAGAACTGCCAAACAAATAAAAAATGCAATAAAGCCCCCATGAAAATAGAATCATGGAATGGTTTGGGTTGGAAGGAACCTTAAATATCCAGTTCCACCCCTGCCGTGGGCAGGGACAATTTCCACTACCCCAGGTTGCTCCAAGCCCCATCCAACCTGGCCTTGGACACTTCCAGGAATGAGGCATCTACAACTTATCTGGGAAACCTGTGCCAAGTTAATAAATAAATACAAAATAATAAATAAATACTTATAAACAAACCCACAAATAAATAACAACATTAACAAATACATGATAAATAAAACACCCAAAATAACCAAAAGCAAATAAATAAGGAAAATGCGTTCTCCTTGTAACACAAGACATTTAATAGAAGGTGTGAAAAAAAGTGTGATCCAGTTTGGGAATGCAGGAGAGCAAAGGACTGCAATTCTTCTTATGTGGAACTTGTCACAAATGAAAGGCAGCGGTGGGTCAAAAAATGCATTTGCTTTTTCCTCTGAGTTTATTAGGCATGGAAAATTCAGCAGCCCGGCTGCAGCGCTGTCTGCCTCATCTCTCCTTTTGGTAGATTCTACAGCAATCCTGCTAAAATCCTCGGTAGTGACTTGGTGCGTCTGATGGAGTTAACTAAAAAAAATAAAATTATCAGTCAAGTGAAATGATCTCCAGATTATATTCCTTTAGTTATTTAATTGGAATTTGGTACAAGCATTGGGGCTCAGGCATTAAAGGACCCCTAAGCCCCAACTGGGAGCAGAAGGTTATGCTTAGCTGCTTAATTCAGCTGCTTAATTCAGCTGGATGTCAATGGATGTCTGTGGGATTCCATGGGAAAGCATGGGGAGAAAGTAATGAAAACAAGAAAAATTGTGTTTCTTACCCATGCCCTGCAAACTCTAATTAGCTGTTTGAAACCTCCATCTACATGAAGATTTGTTATTAACAACGGGAAGATGAATCTACTTGCTAGCTCTGAGATGCAGAAACAAACCAATGTTTATTTATACCCAATTATAAATATTTTTGTAGCGGGTTCCTGGGAAGGAGGACTACAGAGTTGAATTATCTGCTTCATACTCCAAAATTAGAATAGAAAGATAAACAGGACAGCAAAGCCCAGGAAATTCAGCAGACAAACAAGCAAACAAGAACTTTGTTCCTGAGCTGTGCTTCAACCCCAGTTCTGGCCAAATTGGTGGCTTGGTAACACTGGGAACAGCAGAACATCAGGAACCCACAGACCCTTTGCAATCATTTACTAAAAGATATGTATATATTTGAAACCAAATTGCTGTGGATCCCTTCTCTTCTCAGTAAAGAAACCTTCTCGAGTGGCGCTTCAGGAGAGTTGCTCAGGAATGTGCAGTTTTGTCAGAGTACTGAGCTCTTTCAGCTGCTTTCTCCCCAGTGGGATGGGGGAAAGAACTGGGCGAAATAAAATGAAATTCCTTGTGCCCCCCAGCCTCCTCGCTGGCAGGGCAACACGAGGAGCTGACGAGACCTTGACTGAGTGTGAGAGCTGCTCAGGAACAACCAAACCATCAGTGTGTTATCAACGTTGTTCTCATCCTAAATCCAAACACAGCACTGCACCAGCTGCTAGGAAGGAAATGAACTACCCCAGCTAGACCAGGACAGTGGTGTAATTCAGTCATTAGGCTGACACCTCTAAGATATTTTCTCATGGTATTGCAAGCAATGTGTTTCTTGGTGCTGAGATGATTAGTTGAGTACATACTGCTGAGTGGAAATGAAATAATCTAGTTCCAA
Source organism: Atrichornis clamosus (assembly GCA_013400975.1). Classification (NCBI taxonomy): domain Eukaryota; kingdom Metazoa; phylum Chordata; class Aves; order Passeriformes; family Menuridae; genus Atrichornis; species Atrichornis clamosus. The sequence goes on from WBMZ01007465.1 coordinate 30,796, forward strand.
AGCCAGGCAGTTATTCAGAGTAAAAAGCTGCCAGGTGATGGCTGGTGTGTCTCCTCTGAGGGCAGAGGAGGTGAAAACAATGAGCAGCCCCAGAAAGCTCATTTGAAAAGAGCAAAGGAAACGTCCTCCACGTGCTCCTGGTTCTTGACACACTCGTGTTTGCGGGCACCAGGCTTCACTGTGACACTGGCATAACACTGATCCCCCACAAACCAAACAAAAAACCAAAACAAAAGGCCAAATAAGCAATTTTAGCTTAGAGTCTGGCTTTAATTCTTTGTATTTTTAACTAGGACATGAAAGGCAAAAATCCCAGGTCTTGCTTTTCATGTTTTCATGCACCAGTGATAAATGTTTATGTGGGATTTGGCTGTTTGCATTTCCAGCATATTTCGGTCTGATTTATGAATGTGCACAAGACATTCTGAAAGGCTGGGTAAGTCCTGAGAAGCCAAACTCCTCACAACCACAAAATATACAGCCATGGAGGGAAAAAGAATTACGTAGTTTTGTGATCAGCAACCAAAAGTAATAAAATTGAACAAAACCCTTCCTTCTGCAAAGCAGATATCAAATGTCTTTCAACTCTCTACTGACATTTTGGTGAAAGCTGAAATGACTCCTGGCTGGGATTCAAACTCTTGGATGAGATTTGTGGTTTTGCCTGGTTTAGGATGTATGACAGTGGGAAAGCTTCCAGTTGATATGACAAGCCTTTAGATTAGATTGTGTTAAATATTGCAAACAAAACACCTTTAACAGCTCAGTATCTTTTGAGTTGGGATTTATTCAATCTAGAGAAGTGAAAACTTAATTAAAAAAAATCAATCAATGCTCAAAATAATTCGAATGCTGTATAGCCACAATTCCAGTTGCCATGGTAAGATCAATTTTTACATTTCTTTTCTAGAGATGATACATTCTTACCAAATTAAATCTTCTGTCCTTTTAATAAACCTTGAAATATTTCTTGATACCTCATTCACATTTTCACTCCAGCTCACAAAATGTTGAGGCATTAGATAAATATTTTTAAAATTATGTGAGAGGAGAATTAAAGAGGAGGAAACTGATAAAATTATTGTTTCAAACAACTTGTGGCATGAATGTTGAAATTACTTCTTAATCCTTTAAGAGGTTTTAGGATTACAAAGCTGTTAAAAAGCATTGCAGCAGGCTAGAATTCATCGTAGATAAAGATATTTGTAGTTTCCTACAAATGGCACACGTGTGACTGTCATCAGTGAAGCATTTTGGCAGCTCAAAATATGTGAGGTTTGCCCTGTAGTCATTCAGTGAGTGATGCTGGCCTTTGATCTGACATTATCCCATGCAAAAGCAGCTCCTTCACTGCCAGTCTTGCAGGAAAACCATCAAGAACAAAACCAACAACTGCCAGGATGGGGACAGCACCAACCACGGGTGTGAGGGACTTGTCAGCAGCAGTGGGAACCACCTCTATAAAGATATTTAGAAGTTCCCTATGTGGCATTTCAGAAGCAGGGGCTCAGAACATTGCTTGGGATTTTTAATCAAACAGACCACACTCTTCAACACGGTAAAATGTTTGTATATTAAGCACAGAGACATCAATTTGAGAGACAAAATAGATTTATTGCTTTGTAAACATTCCTTCCTTCGATTCTAAATTACACTGCTCACAGAACAGATCACTTTTAGCTTGGAAATCTCTACATTTTATAAATAAGCACAGACCCATTATTGTTTCAATGAGTAATTTAACATTAAAAGCTTAAAATCAATAGAATATTGTATAGCCACTATTCCAGTTGCCAGAAAACCCCAGCCTTGTGAGTGAAAATTGCTGGGGTTTGTTCTCAGCATATTAAAGTTCAGGGCACAAAGAGCTCTGGCATTAAAGGAATTGTTCCCAGACCAAAGTCAGAAATAAGCAGACTTCTCACAGATTCGTTGCTTTCAACTATTTGGACAGGCTTCATATTAGCAGGGATGACAACTCAACTAAGTAAATGTGATAAGCAGAAGACAACTGAGGGAATTAAAAGTTTCTCAAGAAGGCTGAGAGTTTGCTCCCAGCTGGCTGTCATGGAATCATGAGCTCACTCAGGTTAAAAAAAATCATTGAGTCCAACTGTTTAAATCATTGAGTCCAACTGTTAAACTAGCACTGATAAGTCCACCATTAATCCATGTCCCCAGGTGTCATCAAATCCACGAGCAGAGTGAAGCTAGTTAGCACAATTCAAGGAGTTATAGCACTAAAATGAGTTACAGGCAGAGTACAGCCAGATTAGTTACACTTCAGAAACACACAGGTGAAAACAGAGGCTTGCAAGGTGTTGATCCCCTCCTTTTCACAGCAAAGTTGGCAAGAGCAGATTTCAGTGACAGATTAGAGAAATGCAGAGCTATGGCTTTTCTTGAAGCCCGTTAGTCATCCTAGAGCAAATACAAGATAAATTTATTTGGCTTTACTGGTGCTCCTACTCTGAGCACCCCCTTCTCGGAGCTGAAGGGGTCCAACCACCACATCCACTTTTTCCTCAGCAGAACTCGTGTCTCTCTTGGCCCTGGTCCTGCAGCCCCGGTGGCACTGGGAGGAGTAGTCCCCGAGCCTGCAGACCCTCATCTGGCACTTCAGGTAGACGGACGGGTGCCGGCTGATGAACTCAAAGGCGTTGAACTTGAACCGCGCAAAATGGCTGTAAGGGGAGCGGTACGTGGCGTAGGAAGGGTCTCTAGGACACCTAGAAAGGAACCAAAATGTGTATCAGTCTTCATGGATCAGTCTTCACAGGCACATTCCTGCAAAATTGCAGGTAAAACCAAATTATATCATAGTGGGGTACAAAGAACGCAATGAGATAGAAATGCAACTTTCATTGCGTAGTATAGACTTTAAAAATATAGACTTTTTAAAGTCCTATGAAGCAGCTGAAGTACTGGCAACCCTTCTTTTTTTTGCGAGAGAAGGATACTCTAAGTGGTGAAGAAGGAAGAATAGACTTTTACTAATGTCTGTGTTATACAAGGCATAAAAAAGTTATTCTAATGCTTGACCTGGTTTTACTAAAATATTTAGCTCCTAGAATGACAATTCTGCTGCCAGCTTTCACTATCTCATCCAGGTTGCTCCCACTACTTTGAATTTTGCTCATAGGACAAAGATGAAGTAAGAGAAATGAAATGATAGTAAGGTCTAAATGTAATTTCTTATTTCCAGGCTCATACAGTAAAGACAAAAAATCACAGAGTCCTTTTAACAGTCAGCTGATAATGAGTTCCAACCCAATTCAGACTGGCTTTATTAATTTAAATAAATGAGGATTACAGGTACGCTCCTAACAACTCTTACCCATTCCTGACTATGTCATAGGCCAGCGTGTTAAAGTCATGAGGATCAGGTGATGCCACACACGTGTCCACAACCACCTTTAGATTTGGGTCGGAGCTGTGAAGACAAGCTTGAAGGTACAAGTTCTGGTTGAGGTCGATGAAGTAGGGAGAGCTGCGCACTTGCCGCTGGAACGCTGAGGAGTCATAGAAGGTGATGTTCATGTCATATCTTCCAAACTGATACTCGTTCACCTCCACAGTGTCCTCAGCAGCATACATCACTTGCTGCCATGTCTTCCGCAGCATTTTGCAGCCGATGTGTAGATGGATATTCTTCTTCCTCTTGATTATGAACCCAGAAGACGCGACTCTGATCGTGTTGGAGTAGTTGATGGTGTCGCTGCTCTCCTGTTTAACACGCGATTTAAAATGAGGAATTGCAGTTTCACCACATTCCGAGTAAGCTCTAAGCTTTGTTAAGCTCAGATATGCAATTGAGTGCCCAAAACAGGGAGTGTACCTCTCGTGTTGTCCCACAGCCATCGTAGGGAATGTTGAACACAACCTCCTGCGATGTGACTGTTGGTCTGCAGCGATTGTCATTCAGGGTGACCCTCTGTGCTGAGTAGCCTTGAGACTGGAGATAGTCTCTCCTAACCACAACGTGCATGTAGTCTGGCAAGCACAGGATGGCTGGTAGAAGAAGAAGAAGAAACAATATATTAGTGACTTTAGGAACTTGTTAATGATTAAAAGTGTTCTACTCCTTAATTTAGAAGTCAGGCAGTTCACACCCGCATCATTCAATTTCCACAAATATCTTTGCATTTACACAAATATTTATTTTGCAAACTAAAACAATAAGTAGAAGTAGTTTTCTCTGTTGAGAAACACCGACTAGGAACTTACTGGTGTTGTGATCTGTTGGAATGGAGGAGTAGTGAGCCTGAAACCCTCTGAAGGAGTTTCTCGAGTCGCTGTGGAATCGAAGGGTCATCATGTTTGAAGTGGACACGTATGTGGGAAAGGAACCAGAACAAAACCTCCCAAGAAGCGGTGAAGAGTGAAGAGGCCCGTCATAGACTTCAATGTAGTCATGCTGGCATGTGCCACTTTGCATCCTGGAACAAACACCAGCACCTTGTCAAGTCCATTTGAGAAACTCTGATTTCACTGCCTAACACATGGTAAAGTCTGCCAGCATTTAAAGTTTTCACAGCACAGGATTAATTTGGCTTGTATGCGGGTTTAGCAGAAAATGGTGAGCAAAAAATGCTACAGCAATCCAGATTTTGATCTGGCCTTACTTTCCTGAAAGTATCTTTAAAATTGGGAAGGTTACCTGTTTCAGATAAGTTTTAAAACTTCTCAAGTTTGCCTAGGGAATCAATGTTTTACTTACGCAATATCTCTAAACGTGAGCGTAACACGGAAATTGTTCTCTACTTGTATTTCCCACACGCAGTCAGCGTTGTTTGGATAATTTCCAGGGTAGTTGGGGCTCTGCAGCATCCCAGAGGAATTTGAGACTGAGCCACCACAAAAAGTAGGTGCTGCAGAAAGAAATGGAAAAGAATTTGCGTACAGTAACCTCTGCAAAAGTGTATGTGAGCTGTAGGTTTCTCACCCACAGCTGTCAAAAACCAGGTCCCCTGCTGACTGCAGGTGATATTCTGTAGGAGCCAAATCAAAACAAATATTTGGTTTTGCTTTAGGTTTGCTTTCATGATGGATTTGGAATTCCCTCTGTGGTGTATTTTCATCCATGGTGTCAGACTACCCTCTTCAGGCTGGGCTGGTAACACCTTGATGCTTCCTGCTCCTTTTACAGTCGAGGTCTAATTCTGGGAGGTGTCATGACAGTTGAAACAGAAGTAACTTTCTCAACAGACAGCCTTCCCTCGGGTACTCTGCTGCTTCTCTTTATTCCCCTAGGGTCTTTGGAGGATAAATAAGTTGCAAGTTTTCTAGAAAACTCTGTAATTTTATGGTCTTAGACTGAAATCAGAACTTCAAGCTGCTGGGAAAAGTCTTAAATATAAGCATAGCTGCAAAAACTTTAGTGCTCCGGCCAGCATGAATGACATAATTCTTGTTAAACACACAGATAATCCTAGAAGTTTCTTCGTAGGAAGCACCTGCCACACAGCACCTGCCTCCGTGCCTCAGGATTTTGGGATTCTCAGACTATTCCAAGCTTTGGAGCATCAGCTGTACCCAGACATTGACTCTTCCTCTGATCAGACTGAATGGGATCTAGGGAAATTCACTTTCATACTATTTTCAACTGTGAATTGTCAAGCTCCAAATCTAAAATCTGTGTTCTAGGAATAAAATATACAAAAGCCCATAGCAGCTCTAGTAAGCAGATGTGCCAAAGATTACACATTGCAATACTTGAACACCACTCTGCCAGTGCTGAGGAATGCAGTTAGAAATTAGAGATTTACACAACACTTCCTAAGCCTTGACCCAGCTGAAGAGCTGAGCAAGGATAGAACTTAACACAGCCAACCAGCAAAACTGCAAAACAAGCATCACTGAAATGCAAGGGGACTTCACAGCCTACCTAAAAAAGATCACGCAGATTTGCAGTCATATTGCCATAGAGACAAAAGACAAATGTAACAAAATGTGCAACAGGGAGACAGACAGCCCACAAATTATAAAACAGGAAAGCAACAGGAGAGAATTACCTGGTGGAGGTGTTGAGATGGCCACAGCGGCTGTGGGTGTGAAGGAAGAAGAGACACACGTGAGAAGTGCTGTTCATAACAAAGGTACTGAGGCACAGACATGGCCTTACCTTGGGGCACAGATGGGGATGGCAGGGAGGAGGGGATGTGGACACAGGGGCCAGGTACAGGGGAACATCAGCTCCACAGGAGACCCAGTTGCCTCCACTGTACACGATGATTTTCTGATTTCCCCTGATCATATATCCAGTCCCAGACAATAGTTCTGGTAGTACCCATACAGGAGTTGAAGGGGTGAAGGAAGAATGATCCCAGGACTTGCTGCCCCTACTTGCAGTGAGAGGAGATTCTTCCCCAAAGAGTTTCACTAAATCAGCAATGGCTATAGGGTTCCTTGACTCAAAGCGCAGCTCACCCATTTCCCAGACACAGAATCCATTCAAAACCAAAGGCCAGAGGTCTCTGCTGGC
>WBMZ01007466.1:1536-15264 GCA_013400975.1 Atrichornis clamosus
GGTGCAGGATGGATGTGGGGCGCGGGATGGATGCAGAGTGCGGGATAGATGAGGGATGGATGCGGGAGGGATAAGGAGTGCGGGATGGATGCGGAATGCGGGATGGATGCAGAGCGCGGGATGGATGCGGGAGGGATAAGGGGTGTGGGATGGATGCAGAATGCGGGATGCGGGATGGATGCAGGGTGCAGGATGGATGCGGGATGCAGGATGCGGGATGAATGTAGAGTGCGGGATGGATGGGGATGGATGCAGGGTGCGGGAGGCGGCGGGAGAGCAGGAGGGGAGGCAAGGCAGCGGTGATTTCCAGTCCAATCCGAGGACAGTCACGCTCAGCAACTGCTCCCGCTTTGTGCTTTCCCTCTCCCTTTCCCTCTCCAATTTCCCGGGAAATAACGCCGGCAGAGGGGCGCCCACATTGGCCCTGCCACCGCAGCAGCCGGCGGAACTCGCTGGTAGCCGTCCCCATTCCAGGTTATCCGGGCTCGCGCCGTGGCAGAGCGCTGCCTGGGAATTGCCTCGTGCGGGCAGGGTGGGCACGGGGCGAGGGGCACGGGGGACCCGGGACAGCCGGGGACCCTCCGGCCGGCCGGGACCCAGCCCCTTGTGCTGCTGCTCCAGGAAAACTTCCTCGTGGGTGCTCCGGTCCGGGGTGTTCGCCACCCAGCCTTGGCACCACCCCGGATCCCAGATTCCCTGATGGAGCTGGAGAGGATGGAGCTGCCGGTGCGGCACCACCCCGGTGTCCATCACCGCTGGTGTGGGACTGTGTGAGCAGAGGGGTTTGGTCTGTCCTGAGCCACAGAGGACCAGCAACGGGAAGCCAGGGGTTGGCTTCCAGCAGGGAATGTCTCTGAAAAGGCTGCCCATGGCTCCCAGAAACCCTCTGGGCAGGGCAGGGCTGCTGCTCGGCACTTGCTGCTGCTGGGTGTCGGTCACTCGGAGACGGGCAGGAAAGCGCCTGTGGCTGGGAGGGGCTGATGCTCCCAGGAAATCGGGGAACGCAGAAAGCTCAGGTGCCTGCGTGGCGCTCAGGGCGTGGGAAGGGTGCGCCGGGTGAGCTCCCCTGAGCATCCCCTGCTGGGCTCCACGCCAGCCCTGCGGCGCTGCCACCCTCCACCGCCCTCCCTCTTTCCCCAGTGAAATATGGAAACCCAGAGATGACGTCCTCATCTCCTTGGAGATGGTCCCTCGCCCCGTGCCCGGGCTGGATGCCAGTTCCGGGACTGGGGAGTGCGGCGGGCCCGGAGCTGGAGGGGCTGGAGGTGCCTCCTGCAAGGGGCAGAGCCGGGGAAGTGTTTATTGCATGCCGTGTGTTGGCATTGGTGTTTGCTTCGTTGGGCGTCAAGAAAACATTTCCTTGGATTCCTGGTGCCTGAGTCTTATTCCAACCAGGCCAGAGGGGCGTGGGAAGCTGCCTTTGATGTGTCTGACTCTCCGCTGGGAGAGCGACTGCGAGGCTGGGATTTGCCTTTGGGAATTAAACCCGGGGATAACCAAAGCCTCCTTTCGCCTGCCCTCAGGCTTCCAGGGATTCCAGGCACCGGGGACGCGGAGCAGCCTGGCAGGAGCCCTGCAGGTGGTAGCAGAGCTCTACTGCAGCCGTCGCTGCCGGGCTTGGAACTCAACTGCTCCCAGATGTGCTTCCCGCACATCTTTCTAGAAGGGAAAAGGTGCCTCGGCTCCCTCTCACCCCGGAGTGTGAGCTCAGCCACCCCGCAAGGCCGGGTGGGACCCGGGAAGGAGATCCGTGGGATGGACCCCGGAATGGTGGAGGGGAAATGAGGAAGGAGATCCATGGTGTGGATCCTGGATTGGTGGAGGGGAAATGAGGAAGGAGATCCGTGGGATGGACCCCAGATTGGTGGAGGGGAAATGAGGAAGGAGATCTGTGGGATGGACCCCGGATTGATGCAGCAAGATTGAGAAAGGAGATCCGTGGCATGCACCCCAGGTTGATGGAGGAGGACCAGGGAAGGAATTCCATGGTGTGGACTCTGGACTGATGGAGCAGGACTGAGAGAGGAGATCCATGGCATGGACCCCCGGTTGATAGGGGGGGTCCAGGGAAGCAAGTCCGTAACACGGGTCCTGGACTGATGGAGCAGGACCGAGGAAGGAGGTCCATGATCTGTACCCTGGACTGATGGAGCAGGACCAAGGAAGGAGGTCCGTGGCGTGGATCCTGGATGGATGGAGCAGATCCACGGCATGGATCCCGGATTGATGACACTCTCTGCCAAGGAGCAGCCAATGGGATGTACCTGGAAGGGTCTCTCAGGGGGATTCAGTGACAACTCCCGATCCCCCTTAAACCCAGCCCAAGCAGATTTACAGCTTCACTTCCCCGAGCACTGGGAAGTGTTTTCCACAGTGAGAAGTGCTGGGAGATGAAAAAGCATTTTCAGTAGCAAAGGACTCCCTGTCTGTCCTAAATAGCTTTAGGTGAGAGATTATTTGGGATTGGATATCCCAGTGCTGGCAGGGAGCTGCACAGGACTGGGCTGGCTGCAGCAGGGATTAGGATTTGCAGTGGTCACTGGCAGGCTCAGCCAGTCGTGGGGTTCCTGGGAATGTTCCCACATGGAGCTGCCGGCTCAGGGTCATGAGGATGTTCCTGCTGTCCTGGAGGAAAACCAAGAGCCAAAGTGGGAGAAAACTACGGGAAACCCCCTGAAACCTCCCCTGGGGCGGGGCTGGGCCGTGGGGGTCCCACCGGCTGGGCCCCTCCACCTTCCTCACCGGGGCACCTGGACTGCTCCCAGGGCTGGAGGGGGGTCCGTGTCCATCAGGAATTTGGGTGGTGGCTCCCATCTCGTCGGCAAAGTTGCGACTCTCCTCACAGCAAACAAAAAATGAAGGCAAAGGCAGAGGATCTCATTTGGCAGGAGGGATGCTGTTCGTTTTAGAGAAGGCTCTAACAGGAGCAGGCGAAATCACCAGTGGTAATAACTGCAGATCCTCGAGTTTTCTCCATTGGAACATTTTAATGACTTTTAAAGCAGAATCACTCAGTTGGGTTTGTTTTCCTTTCCAGAACATCTAAAAGCTGAAAAGGTCATTTTCCCCATTCTGTTGTTTGATGAGAAAAAAAAAAAAAATAACCCAGAAAACACAAACTGAGATGCAGAAGTAATATTTCTGGAATAATGCTAGTGAGAAGTGGGGCAGGAATTAAAGGGTTTGAGGGTTGTGCTCACCTCATCCATCACGGGCTGGACAACTTTTTCCATGAAACAACTTTCCCAAAATCCCATCTAAACCTCCCCTGAGGTCAGCCTGAGGCCGTTCCCTCTCCTCCTGTCCCTGTTCCCCGGGAGCAGAGCCCAAATCCCCCCTGGCTGCCCCCTCCTGTCTTGTACAAAGCCGTAGTGATGGCCAGGATGGACTTCTTAGAAACAGGGATAACGGGAAGGGCTCCAAAAGCAGCGGTGTGGACTGGCTGGGCTGCTCCTTCTCCCAAAACTCTGGGAACGCTGGCACCCACCCATGTTCCAGGCAGGAATCCTCTCTCCAGGTGCTGCCTGTGAGGCGGCAGGGCAGGGAATGAGATTGACTGGCTCTGGAATCAGGATGTGATGGCAAACAAATCGGCTCCTTCATCGCCTTTCCGCGGGAGCCGGGTTTACAAGATCATCTTTATTGATAAAGCCGGCTCTCTCTCGGTGTGATCACACCCCCCTGGCTGGGATTCAATTCGTGCAGGATCATTTGACATCCTCCCAGCAGAAGAACTGACGAGAGCCAAGTGTTTCAGGGAAGAGCTTTGGACGGAAAACTTCTTGGAGAAGTCCCTTGGCTGGCTGTGACCTTCGGGTGCCCATCAGGCCACAGAAGCTGCCGCAGGTAAATGTGCTAAAATGGGCTTTTTTTTGCCCCCCCAAAAAAGCTTCACGATTGTATTTGGGCGTGGCTGCAGCCACCTGCCTGCTGCCTTTACGCCTCAGTGTCCACTGGCGGGAGCAACACAGACAAAGGCTCCAAGAAAGGCGGAACATGGAAATGTTCACTGCCAGAGCAGTGGGTGGGATGGGAGCTGGGGGAGTCCCCGGAGCCACGGAGGGCGGAGGGCGACCCACCCAGAGGTCCTGGCAGCCGACACCACGCAAGGTCCTGCCTCGCCCTGGACCATGGAGCTTGATGCCCTGAGTGTGTTCCCAGCTCTCCAGCCCCGTTCCTTCCCTTCCTTGTGGTGGAGAACCTTGAAATCCCAGACTGGTTTGGGTTGGAAGGACCTTGAAGCCCTTCTCCTTGCCCCCCCTGCCAAACTGCTGTTGCTCCTTGATAAATCTCTTTTTTCTTCCTTGAAGGCGACATTGGGGTGTCCCTTTGGAGCAGGTTAAAACGTCGGCTGGGCTCCTTGGAGGGCAGGAATTCCCACCGGGAAGTGTGGGAATGCTCAGACCAAAAAACCTCCGCAGGTCCTGCAGGGCCTCCCTTCCACCCCTGCCTATTATAAAGCATTTATTTAAAGTTAAGTTTTGTGTGTGAGCTTATTAAAAAAGTGTGGTTTATGGATTTAATTAAAGTTCTGCATATGAGACCTTGCTAATCCTGTTTGTGCTGCGACTGTATTAACGTGCTAAAAATCAATATATTTGAGTTTAAATATTTTATTACGGCAAGCTGTTAAATATTAATGATGTAACAAGTAATCAGTGTCGCTGCTGCCTCTGTTCTGGGGGAAATCTGCAGGAAATGAGAACAAAAGCGATTTGCCTGTTCCGTTTGATGGCCAGGGAGCTCTTGGTGTCTCAGCTCAGCAATCCGAGGTTCCTGGTGGTTTTGGGAGGTCATGAGAGCTTCTTTCTGTGGCTGGAGCAGGAATTTTTGAGAGCAAAAGCAGAGACAGGACAGAGGGGAACGGGTTTATGTTGCAAGAAGGGAGATTTAGGTTGGATACTGGAAAGGAATTCCTGCCTGTGAGGGAGGGGAGGCCCTGGCACAGGGATAGAATTCCCAGAGCAGCTGTGGCTGCCCCCGGATCCCTGGAAGTGTCCCAGGCCAGGCTGGATGGGGCTTGGAGCACCCTGGGATAGTGGGAGGTGTCCCTGCCAGGGCAGGGGTGGGATGGGATGGGATTGAAGCTCCCTTCCCACCCAAACCATTGTGAGATTCTGGGATTCTCTTTGCCGGCAGGAGAAACCAGCCATGGGAAATAATTAAATAGTGATGCTGGAAGAGGCTGATTAGAGGCAGAAACCCTTGTGATCTCTGACAAATGGACTCAACACGGACTCTCTTAGTTCAGCCTCGTTGAAGGCACAATTCAGCGGTTCCAGAGAAAGCCCAGCCGCCCCTCCCTGCCGGGGCTGTGCCCCTGACACACACACCAGGTTTGGGGTGTCCCTGTGTGCCAGGGAGGGGGTTCTACCCCCGGACCCCTCCCGTGCCGGGGCCTGAGGGGGTGCCCTGCCCCGGGAGGGGCTCAGCCCTGCAGGACTGAGATCTCAGAGTCTGTGTTCGGTGCTTTTCCCCCCAGATATCAACAAGAGAAAGTAAAAATACGAGTTGTGTGTGATTATAATATTACATAATCAATACATGCATATTTATCCAGCTCCAGTCACGCAGTTCTGCTACTCCTCTGCAGAGGAGTCCAGCTGGTCCCTTCTTCCCATCTCTCTGCCATCCCTCCGGATCTCCTGGCTGGAATTGCCCGTGGGAAGGGCAGTGCTGCTGGAATCTTACCCCGGGGTCAGGGCACGGTGTGGGATTTGCTGTCACAGCTCTCTCTCCCCAGGGATGGATCCAGAGGCCTCAGCCCCCAGAGCTGGCCCACCGGCCCTGCTGTCCCAGGGGAAATGTTCCAATTTTCCCCTGGAAGCCCCAGATTTCCATGGCAAACCAACAGGGGCAGCATCTGCTTGGGATCCTCCCCGGGAGCTCTCAGAGACGAGGCACCACCGCAGAATCCCAGGATCCCTGAGGCTGGAAAAGCCCTCCCAGCCCATGGGGTCCCAGCTGTGCCCACCCCCACCTCGTCCCAGAGCTCTGAGTGCCGCCTCCGGGAATTCCTTGGGCACAAACCCATCCACACCATTGGTCTGATGCCCAAACCCGGGCCATCCATTCCCGAAATGGATTTGTCCCAAGGGCAGGTGGGCCCGGAGCCGAGGCTGCAAATGCCCACAGGCCCAGGAGGTCCTGGATTTTGGGATCTGCTGCTGTGCTGGCTCCGGCTGCCCTGGCTGGAAGCTGTGGATCCAGAATTCCCTGGTCTTGCTCCAGCTTCCCTCCTCCCTCCCTCTGCCTCAAGCAAACAGGGCTCACTGGGAATATTTGTCGCTGCTGTTGCTGGGGTTTTTATTTTTGCCTTTGCACTTCTGCAACTTAAAAATGCTGAAGCTCGTTTAGCCTCCTGCAGTTATTCTCCCCAAGTTCCCGGGTGCCCAGGCTGCTCCTCCAATTACCTGCAGCCCAGGGAGAGGATTTCCTGCCTAATTAAAGGACACAACAACGAAGCAGCCCGAGGCAGCCTGGGCCTGAGCAGGGCGAGGGGGGCTGGGGCAGCCGGGCTGGGCTGGGCCCGGGGACCCTCTCCAGCGCGGGGTGATCCCACCTGGATCACGGCACAGGACACGGATATTACTGTGCCTGGTCAGAGGTGTGACCTCGGGACTGACTTGTCCCCATGGCTGAGGCTCCCAAAGCTCTTCCCAGGCACTGGGGGGATTTTTTGGAGCATTTTCCATCCCGGCTGTGGATATCTGGGAGCACATTCCTGGCCAGCCTTGTGAACCCCACTAATGTCAGCCCATATTACATCTTGACATCATTAGGAAAATGATCTTTGATTATAATTTAGTGCACTGGCAGCTGCCTGGGAGCCCAGTCCCGGGGCTGTGCGTGATGTGGCACCTTTGGTTCCCTCTTTGCTTTGCTCAGCTTGGAGAGAGGGAAGAAGGAAAATGGGAAGAGGGAGCAGAACCTGTCCTTGTTCGTGCAGCTGCTGCGACCTGGTCTTGCTGCAGGAATTCTGTTTCTCTTGGAAAGGAAGGAATCAGGTGGATACAAGAGGAAAGGAGCAGGGTCAGGGCCTGGTTGAGGCTGAGCAGGAAACAAGAGTTTGCTCCCCCCACGGGATTGTCCCCATGGAGCCTCCAGGGCCAGGGGGTTGGACCCTTTGGAGAAGGGACATCCCTGGGGGTGCTGCGGCCTCAGCAGTGACCGGAGCAGGTGGAGGCATCCCTGTGCCAAATGCCAGGAGAGAATCCTGGAACGGTTTGGGTGGGAAGGGACCGTAACTCCCAACCCATCCCACCCCTGCCAAGGACAGGGACACCTCCCACTATCCCAGGGTGCTCCAAGCCCTGTCCAACCTGGCCTGGGACACTTCCAGGGATGAGGAATCCATGGAAAAACCTGTGCCAGGGCCTCCCCACCCTCCCAGCCAGGAATTCCTTCCCAATATCCCATCTATCCCTGCCCTCTGGCAGTGGGAAGCCATTCCCTGTGTCCTGTCCCTCCATCCCTTGTCCCAGTCCCTCTCCAGCTCTCCTGGAGCCCCTTTAGGCCCGGGAAGGGGCTCTGAGCTCTCCCTGGATCCTTCCCTTCTCCAGGTGAACATTCCCAGCTCTCTCAGCCTGGCTCCAGAGGGGCTCCGGCCCTGGAGCAGCTCCGTGGCTCCTCTGGACACTCCAAAAGCTCCTTTTAATGTTGGTTGCTCCACAGCTGGATGCCATATTCCAAGCTGGATCTCACCAGGACACAGCGTGTGAAAATGACTTGATGTGGGAATGACAAAGCTGTCTGTTTGCAAAATTAAAAAAAAAAAAAGAAGAAGAATTTAAAGCAAAAGAACAACTGCACAAAATCACATTTTTGGAGTCGCTGTGGCCAGGAGCATCTTCTGCTTTAATGTGATCACTGCTAACCTGAAGGCAGAAGTCTCACGCAATTTGATTTACACGAAACCAGTCAGAAATACATCTCGTGAGGCTGGAGAGCTCGGAAATGTCAGACGCAAATGAATTTGCCTCGAAAGAAAAGTGGCCTGGGAGTTCTGACTGGTACCTGCACGGCCTCGTGGCTGGTCCAGAAGGCTCCTCAAGATGGAATTAATTAGTGGTGCTGAGCAGGGAGAGTGCACAGATGGTGCTGCAGGCTGAGAATATTTCCTTTATCATTATCTGCTGCGTCCAGGTAAGGGAAGCTGATGGCGGACCTGAGGCCGTTGCACGTCTGATATCAGAGCAATCAGCCCAAAGAGAAGTTTTATCTCATGGAGCGCAGACAGGGATTGTTTACCAGGGATGGAGGGACAGGACCCAGGGAATGGCTTCCCGCTGCCCGAGGGCAGGGATGGATGGGATATTGGGAAGGAATTCCCGGCTGGGAGGGTGGGGCGGCCCTGGAATGGAATTCCCAGAGAAGCTGTGGCTGCCCCTGGATCCCTGGAAGTGTCCCAGGCCAGGCTGGACGGGGCTTGGAGCACCCTGGGATGGGGGAAGGTGTCCCTGCCCATGGATGGGATGGGATTTAAGGGCCCTTCCCACCCAAACCATTCCAGGACTCTCTGACCCTTTTGAGATTCACTCACCCTTTCTCCATGCAACAATAAAAGCAGATTCCGACCCATTTACCACGAGGAAACTTAAAATGAAGTGCAGGGCAGAGCAGGAGAAGGGTGCAATGAACATTTCCCTTCTATATCCTCAGCTTTCCCTTCTGCAGGTCCTCTCACACCCAATTTTGATGAAGTGCTGGACTATCTTTTGCACATGACTTTAGGCAAGTCATGTTTGCCACGGCCACGCTCCACGGAGCGACGGCAGAAATATGCAAAATAAATGTTATGAAAGCAACATGATTAAATTTTCTGACAGTGGTTGCCATGATGTTCAGAAATGCATGAAATGAATGAGGATTGTTCATGGCTTTGTTATCTGTGCCAGGTTGCCAGGGAGGGAGGGAGGAGGGAAAAAAAAAAAAATCCTGAAAATTAAAATAATTTTTCAATATGTTAGATAAATATCAGGGCTCTTGAAGAGGTGTGTGAGCAGGCATGAGAAATATTTCAATTAAAAAAAAGGGGAAAGCTTNAAAATAATTTTTCAATATGTTAGATAAATATCAGGGCTCTTGAAGAGGTGTGTGAGCAGGCATGAGAAATATTTCAATTAAAAAAAAGGGGAAAGCTTAATCAAACGGCTGGCACAGGGCTGGCTGTGTGCAGGGAAGGGAGGATGCTCAGATCCCAGCTCGGAGTTGGAGTGGGGCTGATGTGGGACAGGCTGGAAAATCCTCCCAGCTCTGGTGATGCCATGGATGTTCCATTGTCCAGGCATTATTCCAGCCCTGGAAGTGTCCCAGGCCAGGTTGGACGGGGCTTGGAGCACCCTGGGATGGGGGGAGGTGTCCCTGCCATGGCAGGGGTGGGATGGATGGGATTTAGGGTCCCTTTAACCCAAACCAGTCTGGGATGATGATTCTGGGATGAGGGCCCTGTATGGACGGGGGGTACAAGAACCCCACTCCGATGCAGTAAGAAGTACAACTTCTTATTTAAAATGTTCAGGTCATCAGAGCCCAGGCCGGTCTGGGATGTTTCTCCATGGAGGAGATTAGCTGGTTCTTCCACAGAATCCCAGACTGCTTTGGGTTAAAGGGACCTTAAATCCCACCCAGTGCCACCCCTGCCATGGCAGGGACACCTCCCACTATCCCAGGGTGCTCCAAGCCCTGTCCAGCCTGGCCTGGGACACTTCCAGGGATCCAGGGGCAGACACAGCTGCTCTGGGAACTCTATCCTAGGGCCTCCCCACCCTCCCAGGGAACAATTCCTTCCCAATATCCCATCCATCCCTGCCCTCTGGCAGTGGGAAGCCATTCCCTGTGTCCTGTCCCTCCCTCCCTTGTCCCAGTCCCTCTCCAGCTCTCCTGGAGCCCCTTTAGGCCCTGGAAGGGGCTCTGAGCTCTCCCTGGAGCCTTCTCTTCTCCAGGAGAACATTCCCAGCTCTCCCAGCCTGGCTCCAGAGCAGAGGGGCCCCAGCCCTGGGAGTTTTCCTCTCCTCCATGGGAAAGCCCAGGGCAGCAGGAGAAGGTTCCAGGCCGAGCCTTTTTCCCTTCAGGCTGCAGCTCTGCCCTGAGCACGCCCAGCCATGGCGCTCAGCTCTATTATTTCTTTCCCCATGAACAGCCAGCTCGACCTCAAATGCATTCAAATTGAAAGTGAATTTTGAATGCAGCCCAATATTTTATCTGCAATCCTGTATCGGGTGTAATTTGCTTGGCCTGGAGCAGAGAAATCGCTCTTGTCGACTGCCTTGGAAATAAGGCACAGATAATGCCATGGTTTTTTCTTTATTCCGGGTGATGGATGTTAAACTGGCTAAAAACCTGCGGTTTAACTGTCCCCAGGTCCAAACAGCCCCGAGTGCTGTCCAGGCACAGCCTGGGCACGGGGAGGATGCAGCCATGGATTTATGGGAACAGCACAAAGCCCCTGGGGCTGACGGGCATCCCCTGCAGCAGCTCTGGACAGCGTCCTCAGAGGGTCTTTTCTCAGGAAAAGGCTCTTCCCCCAGAGGGTGCTGGGCACTGACCAGATCCCCAGGGAATGGGAACATTCCCAAGGCTGCCAGAGCTCCTTTGGACAACGCTCCCAGGGATGCACAGGGTGGGGTTGTTGGGGGGTCTGTGCAGGGCCGGGAGCTGGATCCACGATCCCTGTGGGTCCCTCCAGCTCAGGACATTCCATGATCCCATGGCACTGGCCATGACTCGCAGGCATCTGAGAGCACTGACCAGTGAGGTGGGATGAGGGAACAACTGCCCAGGGAAGGACATCCCCAACCCAGCTCTGTTTGCCGTGCCTGTGGTGGCTGCCTCCTTTCCCTTCATTACACAGCACCCAGCACCTGCCAGAAGAGGCTCGTTCCCCGTTCAGGGTCTGGTCCTTAATGAAGATTTGTTTGCAAGGATGTGAATAAATCCTGCTGGCGCTTCCCCCCCTCGCTCATCAGACCCAGCAGAGTCCCTGGGTGGCTCTGGGAGGCTTCACCAGGGCAAAAAGGGCCTGCAGCACCCTGCTGGGGCTCGTCGACTCCTCCTGGAAGTGTCCCGTGCTCCACGGGCAGCCCACAGCCTGGAGAGCCAGGCTGGACGGGGCTTGGAGCACCCTGGGATGGTGGGAAGTGTCCCTGCCCACGGCAGGGGTGGGATGGGATGGGATTTAAGGTCCCTTCCCAGCCAAACCTTCCCGGGATTCTGTGCTCCCTTCCACCTGCACTGGGCACTGAGCTCCAAAGGGTTGGAATGCAGTAATGAGAAAGGGCTGGCGGGGCTGAGCTGTGGGATCGGGTCCGTGGGGTCCCCGGGAGCACACCAGGAGGAAGGCTGGATTTTTGGGAGAGACAGCAAAGAGCCCTGCTCTCCCTGGGAGCGGATCTGCTGTGCTCGAGGGCTCTGACGGATCTCTGAGTCCCTGCTGTGCGCCAGGCACTCGCTAATGGGCACAGGATGATTTGTTCTGGCTCTGGTAATGCACAACAGGTTTAGTGACTCCCATCACAGATTCAGGGGGAATGGAGATGAGGAAGGGAGGGCAGATCGGCCTCACATGCAAATCTCAGGCCTTGCAGATCTCTAATATTGTTCTCCCTTCGGAAGGGAAATCACCATGAAATGTTCTCTGCCTCTTATTGGGGTTTGCAATGAGCTGGATTCTCCTTTTTTTCCCGGTTCTCATGCACAGTTTCACTTTAAAAACCGCAGTAAAATATCATTTACCCTTTCCCTTCTTGCCTTGTGCTCTGAGGTGGGAGGGACTGGGCTGCACGGGGCTGGAATCACCCAGGGATTCACTGCGGGATTCACCCCAAACCACTCAGTGACTGCATTTGATCCCTGCTTTTCCCTGGCCTGGGGTGTGTTTTCCTGCGCCCTCCCTTGGGGGATGCACGTTGGTGGTAACGAGCTCCTGCTCCGGTCTGCAGCCTGCCAGCAGCCAGGGAATTCATGGAAATAGGTCACATATCACATGCAGATCCCAAAGAGCCTTTATTTTGTCTGGGGAAGCAAAATCTGGGAAGGTTGTGGGAATTTTTGCTGATGCCTCCCCGGGGAATCCTGAGTGTCTTTGCTTTGGGGTCCCACCCTGCCCCATCCCCTCCCTTGGGAGACGCTTCCCACCCGTTTTTAGGGAAAGGGTTTATTTTTTTGCCAGAGCAATTTTTAATTGGAGTATCCAGGTAATAAACGATGCAAACCTTGAGCCAGTGTCTTCCTTCCAGTGAGAAACTTCAGCATTTAGGGGAAAAAAAAGCCTCCCTTGCAAAGTTCCCCCGACATTGCCCTTTTTGCACAGCTGACAAACCCTGGGCTCTTTAACTCAAGAGTGGGCATTTTCATGGAATGCTACCCTTTTCATCGGTGCGTGCATCTTCCATTTAATTTGGCACGGGACACATCAACCTTGGCTTCGAGAGGCAAGGTTGGAGCCTGCAGAGCACGAAAACGAGTTCTTCTAAACACCCTTTTCTGGCCATTTGCTTCTCTACAGGTTTGGAACGAGCACAGGGCCAGGAGTTGCTCTTTGCATGGTTTGGCGTGGAATTATTAAAGGAGATGTGAGCCCTGCCTGGGACAGTGTGCTCTCCCCAATCCAACCTTTATTCCCCACATCCCCCCGGGGTTGTGATGGATGTGTCCGGCTGGGAGGGCTGAATCCAGCTCCAAGTGGGTTTGGGGGACAGGTGACAATTCAATAGCCCAGGGCTGACCTGAGCAGCCAAATGTGGGCTCCCACCCCAGCCCAGGGCTGGGGAAGGTCTGACTCCAGCCAGGATGGGAAGAAAATGATGTCTCGGTGTGTAAATATGGCTACGGAATCATAGAATGGTGGAATTGTTGAGGCTGGAAATTCCCTCTAAAATCACGGAGTCCAACCCTTCCTCCACCACTGACCACGGCCCCGGGTGCCACATCCACAGGGCTTTGAAATCCCCCCAGGAATGGGGACTCCCGCACCGTCCTGAGCAGCTGTGCCAGGGCTGGACAGCCCTTTTGGGGAAGAAATTTCTCCCAATATCCAACCTAAACCTCCCCTGGACACAACTTGAGGCTGTTCCCTCTCGTCCTGTCCCTGCTCCCCGGGAGAAGGATCCTTCCTGGCTGCCCCTCCTGTCAGGGACTGGTGCAGAGCCAGGAGGGCCCCCCTGAGCCTCCTCTGCCCCAGGCTGAACAAGCCATCCACAAACACATCCTTACTTCCCTCTCCCAAGTGCATCCAGGACATCCTCCAGCGGATACTGTCACATTTTTCCACCCAGGAAGACAGAACAGTTTGAGCCACGGAGATTTATCTGCAGCTAATTTGCATCTATTTTACCGAACACATTTTGAAATATTCCCTTGTCCTGGAGTGCCTCCAACAGCCTCTGTGGCAAATCCAATGTTGTCCTCATTGCCAGGTTATTGTTCAAAAGAGATGATGAAAAAGGCAGACAAAGCTTTCAGGTTGGATTAGCCCTTCACTCCTGGCTCTTGTGGGGGCTGTGGCACCTCCTCTCCCACGGGGGACGTGGGGAGCGCGAGGTCCTCTGACAGCCACCACTGTGGGGTGGGCAGGGACGGGAAAAAGGGACGGAAGGAATGGAGATGGATATGGAACAAATGGCTGTGCACTGTGGAAAGGAAGTGAAGCAGGGCTGCTGACATTCCAGATCCACCCCTGGAGCTGGTGATGGGGATGCTGAGAGGTGGGTGACGTCCATCCTGCTGTCC
>WBMZ01007468.1:0-21875 GCA_013400975.1 Atrichornis clamosus
GAGAGGAGAGGAATTGTCTGACACAGTTTGCAACAAGATAAGTCCCACTGGCAGCTACAGTTATTCTGGCTTTGAGAAATGTGCAAAGCAAGTGGGCAATGGGCAACTTGGCTCTGCTGTTCTGTAACATTAATGAAAAGAATTAAAAAGGAAAACCGGTCCAAACTCCTACACTTCAACACTCCTCTGCACGCAAAACCAGGTGAGCCTTTGCCAGTTATTTCCAGTGTGTGTGTTGAGACTTGGCTGATGCTGCATTCCACAAATAATTCCTCCTCTCTGTGCCTGCAAGACATTTTGGTGTAGGAATCAGAACACAATCCAGCATTTCAATTAAAATAACTATTCAAAATGAGCAAACTCTGAGATACTTCTATTGTTTCTTGCTTAAGAAGTGCCATTTAAACTTTCAGAGATGGGAGAGAAACTTTGTTTATAGATCAAATGCAGTTCTAAGGAAATCCTGCATCTTGCTTGCTTCTCCTTAAGATCATGAAACCCCCTCTAAGGCCTCCTTATAAGAGGACGTTGTTAATACATACAGGTAAGGATCTTATTGCACATTCAGGAAAATGTTCCTAATAAAACATAAACTACAGGGCCACAAATATTGTGCAGGAAAAGGACTGAATACCACATAAAATTATTCTATTGCTTGCACAGAACAAGCTGTCATTTCCCTTTCTAATGTTTTAATATTAATTAAGCATCTCACTAGGCTTTTTACATGCTTTACCTTAGTTTCTCTATTAACACATAGGAAAACAAAGGAAAATATGAGAGATTATTTTACTTTCTCTTCATTTAGACTGAGAAAAAAACAGGGTTCATGAGAACAGCACAAATAAACAAATAGCCTTTTTTAATTACAAATAGCTATTAAGTCTCATTTCTTATACATTATCATTCTCAGAGACAATCTGGTCTGGTGCTACAAGACTGTGATTTCTAAGCTCTACTAGTTGGTGTGTGTATATGCATCATAGCTTTGCTGAGGCAAGTTCTATTCTTTGACTCTAAATGTCTCCCCTGTGGCTCAACCCTTTCCTGTTGCTTTCATGAAAATGAGAAATAGTCCTTGATCACAGAGTTCCCAGGTTTTTCCTCACACTGACAAAGGAGATTGTTGTTAGCCTGCTGCCAAGTGTTTTGAATTGTACCAAAGAAGTGGAATTCAAGTGAATATTCTCATGCATCAGGAATAGTTTTGTTAATCCTCAGTAGAAGCGTTTGGGACACAGAGATGGGAACATGCAAGAGAGGCCACGGGCAACAGTGCACTAAACACAGACTTTGGGCAGTTTCTCAACTTCTCCCACCCGTGACCTCACTTCCCAGTGCACTTCCAGGCTCACGACCCCACTTCTGATTGCAAGTCCTATGCCTGCAATCAACTTCCCATCAAGCCACCTCTTAAGTACCATGACCTCTTGTTTGTAAACCAGTGTTCTAAGTATCTGGTAAAGAGGCAACTCCCTTATGATTCCCTCAGCACAGATGCTGCCAGCAAACCATGGAGATGTCAGGCTGCCTGCCCTGCACTTCCTCACACCAGGAATGAAGACATTTACACCCAAGATTTTGTCTGGGAGAATAATAGTCTTGCCATTATGCAGCCATGTCCTTTAAATTACAGAAGAAGTTTAAAGCCTCAAGATAGTAGTAGGCCAAGATGTCTCACCCTGGACAGCCTGCTCACCCAGTCTGTGATTTCTCAGGATCAAAGGCACATTTCCACTGACCACCCAGACCTCGATGGAGGAGTGCAGCCACAAAGAGGTTGTGAAACCTTGGCATGACTCTTTCACGATCACTTCACCCACAATTTGCAGTGTTCCTTGTGTTACTAATAGAGGGAAGGGGAAACTAAGCCATCCTAGTATACCTCCCCTCATTTAATCCTTCCTCATAAAACAATTCCCCAGCTTCTGACTCTGTGACCGTTCATCTCTGGCTTTCCCCCATTTTACCATTGAAGTTTGAGAGTTTTCAATCACATGAACTTTCTCAGAGGTGGTCTTTAAAGGAGAATATAAAGCTAATCACAGAGCTATAGACCCTGGCCATGATTTAGGACTGAAACTGATGCCCAAGCAGCCTCACACATGCTCTCCTCTTCTTGGTAACTCCTCTTCTGAACTGCCCCAATTCCCACTATGTTTCATTTGTCAGACTGCAGATGTCACTGCAGATTGGTAGAATCCCACAAGGATCCACATTCAGTTCTCCATGGAACATCCACACAGGTCAGCTTAAGGTACATGCATGGAGGTCCACTAATGCAACAGAGGAGAAAATATATCCTACAAAATGTTTTTCTTTTAATAACAAATATTTTCTTACAGTAATGTGTGGTACATCTGCCACACATTAAAAATGCCATCTCTGACTACAATAACCATACAGGGAGCCTTGCAAAATTCAGATGCCTGTTTGTAGTAATGTCACATGACTCCCTCTCTCTGATCTTGTCTTTCTGAATACAGAGGAGATCTTCACACCTATGCAGAAAAGCACAGAATCACGAGTTGATTTTCCCCCCCCTCTTAATGAACATGCCTGCCAGAATGCAAGCCAGGAAATACCAGCTTCCATAGGCACTGCCGCTGTGGGTGGTTTGAGGCTGGTGCACCCATCCCTCTGGGGGAACAGATGTTGCCACTGATTCACTTTGCAAGCATGTGAGTCAAAGTCTGCATCTGTGACAACTTACAGTAAAGAATTGTGAGCAGCTGTGGAGCAAAAAGCACAGAGTGAAAAGTCAATCAAGATGTAAGGCAAGATACTGCATCAACCCTGGAAACTGACAAATGGAATCCATTTGATTCAAGCTGCAGCAAACCTACCTGAGCAGAAGAAAGAAAAAGAAAGAAGAGACAGACAGCAGTTCACCGAGTGCCTCGTGCACAATCCACAGTGACTGCTCTCTGATGCCTTACATACTTCCTTTGACATTAAAAAAGGCTGGAAGGGGTCTGCAAGATACTGCAGTACTTCTAACAAACTTTCTGATCCAAGTGCTGCAACCCCTTCCTGACCCAGTGGATCACTCGGAGGGTCTGGCTGGAATGCCGCACCTTGCCATTTGCATCCACAGAAAGATCTAGGATGTTTGTCATTGCAATGAAATGGTTGATTCAAGTCTGCTGGTCAAATTCCATTTCTACCATTTATTTTGCCTCTGATACAGTATTGGCACACTATCAAAACTAAGGGAGGTGGCTTCTAATTGGCATGCTATGCCTACCTCACACCACAGGCAAGTGCAGTTCAGCTGACACCAATGTAATTGAAGTTTATGTGTTGCTTGCTGTTTGCAAAACAGATTGGAATCCTCTACATGAAACATATTGCCTACATAAAGAAGTAAAGCTACCTCTGTGCCTACACAGCAAAGTGAATACGGGGGGGGTAAAAAGTCTGCAAATATTTGATCAACTTTCTAAAGAAATGCTTCCCAGCTGTTTTTACCTCCTTTGTGTTTACTTTTTCTGCATATTTATTACATTGGGTCTTACTAGCTCAAACGTCTGTACAAGGCAGAAAAGCACAAGGTTGCATATTGAGGGAAAACAAATTTTAAATGTGTTTTATCCCCTAACTTGACAATCAGCAGGATTATATTACTACACAGGTCAGTCACAAAGCAGAAACAATACCACAAGTCTTAAGTAAATTAAGCCTGTGATGTGAGAACTTTCTCAAACTTACAGGTAGTATTGGTACACCAAAAGATAGTTATCTTTATAATCTTCAAACAACTTATAAAGATAATTAACCTAATTTAGTCAAAGTCATGGTTTTCACCAGTCAGAACATTTTTCTAGCTGTTACCAAGACTATAATTATGCAAAGGGAAGCAACATCTGCAAAATTATGTTCTTTATGAATGTTTTGTCTTCCAAACCTGTGTGGTTCAGGGACTTCTTAAATTTAAAAGAAGTTATTTGACTACCTGAGTAGTTTCTATTTCTTGTTTGGGTAGGATTTTCCCTACTGCATATGCTACTTGTAGCAGCTTAGTAGCTACATGCTGAGCAGGCACTTTTCACTGTTTTTCTTGAATTGCTGTAACACAGGACTGTCTACAGCGTACAGAACACTTCTGCACAGTATTTATCCATTGTTTTTATGGTTAATACTGCATTTATAAATTGCATTTAGCCATACTGAACTTCATTTGCTATGAGTAATTCATTTATTTAGATTTCTTAAGCTACACCAAATTTTTCCCAGTTTTTGTCTTCCTATCTACTTCTTTCATCTTGACTAGCCTAAATTATTTGGGGGCCATCTGCTGACTTACTGCCTCTGGGCTCACCGTCCTTTCCAAGTTATTACTGTTTACACGAAACATTGGCCCTAATACAGAAACTTGTCAGACCCTGCTCTTAGGATTTTGAAATAATGAAAACTGATCACTGATAGAAATTGATTCCTTCCTGCTTTTTCAGTAATAAAAACTCTTTGACTTTTAGCCAATGACTACCTAATTTTTTAATAACGGCTGTCAAAGGTCTTTCAAAGTCTAAATAAACATATCAACTCATCTCTCTTTATCCGCTGACCAATTCAGTGATATACTCAAAGAAGTCCAAGGATTTGCCCGGCACAACCTTCACTGCAAACACGTATTATGATCTTCCAGGTTCATTTTATTTCATTAGTTCAAAGCCTTTTGCAAGGTTTGAATGTAAGGTTCCTGGCCTGAAACTTTCTCAATTGCCTCTAAACCATTGTAATATTTCTTTTAAAAGTAAAGATAAATAAGAAAACTCTCAAACAAAACTTTTTGAAACAAAAATGTAAAAATAAAATTATGGTGAATTGCCTTAAAAGTGTTTATTTTCATTCTGGATTTTTTTTTAATCACCCTGTCCTGTTTTTCTTGAAAGAGTCTCTTTTTGTTATTTTTTTATTGCTACCGTTCAGCTGTTCTAGTCTAGCTCTCCAAACTGATGTAAAATCATGGCCTCTAAGACAATTATCCCTCTAGAGTACAATCCTTTCTGTGGATATTGTCACATAAATACAGGTTTTGCATCAAGAAGCCATCAGTAAGGAAAATAAAATAGTAGGGATCTTAAAAAAAAGACCAAAAGTTGTTATTATGCCAGTGCATTATTTCTCATGTGACTGCACCTTGAACACCCTTTGCAGTTTTGTTCCTCTGACGCCAAAAAGGATATATTTGAACTGGGGAAGGTTCAGGAAAAGGTCACAAGGATGATCAAAGGTGTGGATCAGCTTCCCCACCAGGAATCACTAAACAGAATAGGCTGGAAATAAAATGACCAAGTGGGGGTAGGACAGAGGTCCATAAATCACACATGTGTCACAGGGGGAGCAAACGGGGCACAATGGGAGCACTGTCCCCTCAGGGCAGGAACCGGGGCACAGCATGAAGAGAGAAGGTAACAGGTGGAAAACAAAGGAAAGGCAAAGGAGAGGCTCTTCACACAACGTGTTATTAAACTCTGAGCACTTCACCTCAGGATGCTGTGGATACCAGCAGTTTCAAAAAGCAGCCAAACAAATTCATGAAACAAAGGTTTGCAGGGGACTGCTGCATTTTACAGATGCAACTTCCAGCTCAGGTGAGGTTGAACCCCAAATTGCTGGCTGGCAGGAGGGCACACCAGGCAAGTACTGATCACTAAGTCCTGTTCTTATTTTACCTGACTATCCATGGCTCACCAATATCAGGGAGGACCACCCTAGACCAGATGGGTGTCTCATCTGACCAGCATTGCCATTCCTACATTCCTGTTTTCTATCATCTCTGATGCTGAAAACTACTTTTAGTGACTGATTTTTGTTAGCATCTAAACCATCTCATATCCAAGTTACCTGAAAACCCTCTTCTTGTGAGAACAACAGCCTGCTTTCGGCACCCTGCTTCCAACATTTCAGTCCTTCATCTTCACCACAGAAGAGGACCTTTATGGAGATAACTCTTCTGAGGACTTATCTGAGGAACATCCCAGCAACTGATAAGGAACCACACCCATATCGAAGTCAAGGGGAACTGCACAAGCTGGATGACCAACAGACTTCAGTATTTACATTGCAAAGTACGGAAGGTGTAAAAAAAATTGGATAAATTAATCCACAGAACACCTGGTGCCCCATGCTTTGGG
Organism: Atrichornis clamosus; assembly: GCA_013400975.1. Lineage (NCBI taxonomy): Eukaryota > Metazoa > Chordata > Aves > Passeriformes > Menuridae > Atrichornis > Atrichornis clamosus. Next base: position 6,141 of record WBMZ01007468.1, read on the forward strand.
TACTTAACTGGCATGACATGTCAGAGCAGAATGACCAAGGGATAGGTTGTTCTGAACCTGATCTGTAAATTTAAAGCAAAAGATAAATATTTCCATTTTTTAAAAACCAACATAAACAACCAAAATAAACAACAACAACAAAACAAACAAGCAAGCAACAGGGGGGAAAAAAAACAAAACAAAAACAAACCCAAACATAAAATAATCCTCTTTTACTGATGTACAGTATAAATGCCTATATGATATTTCAATAGCTACATTGCATTTGCTTGTCCTCCAAGGTATAGAAAAGACATTTTTTTAAAAATTGGTTCCAGAGAAAGCTTCAGATATTATGGAGGAAACGGGTAAATATATTTGATTGTCAAGATGAACTGTGCTATTTTCAAGCTCATCTAATTGTGATAAAAAATTCAGGGCTTGTGAACTTTTTGTCTTGTTTACGTACATGCAAACATTCCACCATTTGTTCAAAAAAGATACTTTAAAAAGTATTTATACACACTGAAAGCAAAACCACCAATGCAGCAACAATGGAACATCCAACAATAATCCTTGTTGCTAAATTCGATAGGGTCAAGCTAAAAATCCTCTGGGCTTACTTAATAAATATTCAGCCTAAAAAGGGTCAGTAACACTTATCCTGGATTCATTCCAAATGTCAACTTTTCAGAAAGCTCTTAAAATAGACCTTTCAGGCTAGCGAGACATCCTGCACTAAAAATTAGCTCTGCTTGGAAAAGTATGGGACAACGTGGCCTGCTTGACATGAAGAACTAAATTTTATGGATTTCATTTCTGCAACTGTCACCAAACCATTGTATAATTCAGTCAGTGTGATGGCAGGCATTTTTTCAATTAAATAGGGTTTTCTTCTATTAAAAAACCCTGTGATTTTTGTAAACACAGAGTTTTGATGTTTGTATTTTTTAAACAATCCAAACTGATTTAATTTTTTATTATTTTTTAACAGCTTTGACATTTGCTACTTCAAAAGCACAAGAACAGTTCTGATCTTCTCTTTGTTTTCTTTGTTTATGTTTCGATTCGCACTGAAAAGAAGAAGGTCATAAAAAGAGATGAAAAAGTACAATCAATATTTTTACCTTTCTATACTCAGCTCTGGAAAACTGATGAGACAACAAAGGCATCAACCGAAAATGGTTTAAAGTGTAACTTCCATGATGCACTGTAAGTCCACTTTACCTGGAACTCCCTGCACTCTTGGACTGACGGCGTTCTGCATCCCGCTTCTCTCTTCCCAGGAAGTGTGTCCCTTGGGAAACCACCTAACCCTGATCAGTCCTTCCTACCACTACACTGGTAGAAAAGTGGCTGGGCTGAGGAGTGGTTATTTTATGGGCAGATCTGTTCCCTGGTTGGGGTCACCAGGTAACCAGAGAGCAGCTCATGCTGACCAGAAGAAGCAACTGCTCTCCCAGATGGGAACAAGTATCCAAAACCAGAAAACCCAGCTCAGTTTACTCAGGACCTCTTTGTTAAGTTACAGACCCCGTGTCCAGGAAAGGTGGACTGAAATTCCCAGCTCTCACCACAACAGTAGAGCAGTCCCGGCCCCAGAGATGCCAGCAGCCACACAGAAGGGACAGGCAGCCCCAGCAGGGCTCCCCAGAAGTGTGCCCTGAGGGGACTGCCTGTCTCCCACCAACAGGCACAACTCTACTTTTCCACCACCACCACATAGCATGCTGGTCACTCCATAGCCTGAAATCCCTATTAGTAAAAGCAAATCCATCCTTCCGTGCGAGCACAGCTGATGCTGGCCTCGCTAAGCGCTACGTGTGCATGTGCTGCATGCCCAAGTACGTGCTATGTCAGAAATGGTTATGCAAGAAATTGATGAAATTATGCACAATGTTAGGAGCTTCCAGGAGGGAAATAGTAATGTTTACAAATGTATAAGATGAGATTTCATCAGAAACAAACTATGTGGATATGGGATCTTGGTTCGTTCCGTATTAAAAGCACGTGTGCCACATTGCTGGGTCCAATACACTTAACAAAGACAGGCAACAGACCTCACTCAAAATTAATTTAGCTGCCTGACCTATAGAGTGCATGCATGAAAATTTACAGTGTACCTCATCTTTTCCTGAATGTACATGATAAGGCCTACCTACTCCTTAAGGTTATTACAAGAGCATTTAAATCTGATTGAATTTAATTCAGTGCTTTCGTGCCACTTACCTACAGCTCTAACAGTGAAATGGATACATCGGTTCATTCCAAATAGCAGAGTTGTTCACACAGAATCACATCCTCCTGACAAAGGTATAGACAATTCCCAATCTTACAACATCAGATTATTCAAGAACAGAAGCATGTGCAAGAATGGAGCCTAAACTTTGTCTGTGGTGCCTAGACTGTAGATTGTTTGTTGGACACTGATGCTTGTTATTATTCATTGGTTTTCTTTTTTAGTTCTTATTCTTTAATAGCCTGATTTATTTTGCACAGTGGTCCCCCATTTCATATTATAATTTGTCTTTTATGAAAGGAATCACGTGTTAAATTCTTTTTCCTGGTTTCTTTTTAGAATTGTACCACTATCTTTTAAAATTTCAAATAAAAGCATGACTGGAATAAAAGACAGTTAAATTACATCCACATGGATACTAATAAGCAGCCTCTAAAGTCTTAGCCAGTTGCCTAACCAAAACACGAAGCATATGGTAAAGAAGGGGGCCTAACATTGAAAAACAGCAATTCTGTACTTTGATTGTTTAGTCTGTGTGGTTGAGGGAACATGAGAGTACGGAGAGGAGGGCAAGCACTGGGAGCCTAGTGCAATTATTTGGCTGCATAACCATGTTAAAGGACCCCCACCTGCATGCATAGACCAATATGGTATACTGCTCATCTAAAACCTTTTATTTGTGTTTATTTCCTCTATATCTGTATCTCTAAATGGTCCAGGACCTGGACCAACATAATTGCATCCACAGCCTTGTGTGGAAGACTGAACAGCCTTACTCCTTCAGTAACAGTAACTTCACTAAGAGCTCGGAGCTGCTTAGAAATCATGATCTTTCCAAGGCCCCGAGGTAGGGGCAACAAACCATCCAAAAGGAGTGGGAATGGCTGTAATTGGCCCTCCACCTCACTGAGCCTATTTGCAAAAGGCAAATGCATACTGCATTGACACCCAGCCTTCTCCACTCTGAAATGTCCACAGAACAGGATCGCTCATGCTTCCCAATTTGTGCATTTTACTAAGGGACAATTATACCTGGAAAACCATAAATTTTTCACAACTGCAATTAGCTGTTTTTCTGCTTTCATTTCCACTCAAGCAGATAAAGTAAAAAAACTTTCCTTTTCAGAGCCTGCATTTCTTTGCTCTGACATAGATCGTGATATGTCGGCGAAAAGACAACAGTTTTCTCTGTCCTTGCCCTGCTCTCAGAGCAAGCATTCAAATCTGAGCTATCTTATCTGAGGAGAATACAGAAAGGACTGAGAAATTATGGTGTAACATGGAGTGATCTGATTTCCAGAGGAGAAGCAGACCTCCACCCGCTGTGCTGTTCCGCTGCTGCTGAGCAGTACATCAGGCAGTCAGACTGTATCAACAGCAGTAAGAAAGCATGGCAATTACAAAGTGGTTTTCCCTGGTAGATCATAAAGGGATTGTCCCAGATGGGTAAAAACATCCTCTGTTCACCAGGAAACAGAACTGAACAGAATCTGGAATCATTTCACCCTAAGCAGTGAGGATGTCTTGTAGACAAAACAGTGTTGAGCATCCCAGGAAGCTGGGCACCAAGACCTGATTGCAAGACCTTGGATAAAATAATGTAGATTATTTTTTAAATGCTCACTAATTTTTATTCCTCAAATGGAGTCCCATTTTTCTGTATGTCTAATAAGTATTTCTTAAAGATGCTTGCTTCCCTTGTACAAAAAGAACTACGAACCTCAGATCCCCTGTTTTAGACCCAGGCCTCTTCACTAGGCAGGATTTTGTGATAAGGCAAAATTTTTCTCTGGCATTTCACAGAAGTAGTGAAAAATGAATAATTTCTTGCTTAAATCTTTGAAAATCATATTTCACCTTAAAGTAGGGAGCTGACCAAGGCAGCTCAGAAAATTTTGAGCCAGTGAAAACAACACATACCATAGAGAAAACTACACAAACTTAACAAGTGCAGTTCAGGAGAAACCTTTGCTTATGTTCAACAGATCCTTTAGGTTCTTAATGTATGTGATAAGATTATTTGAGTTGAAATAATTATAAAAACTTATGTGGGTTAATGTTCATTGAATGTAGATACAGCCTACAAAAAATTTCTTACAATGCCAGGGCCTTTCCAAACAGATGTTTTATTTTAGTTTTACAAAACCAAGCTGTTTAATCTTGTGACACAATCTAGAGTTCAGACATAAAAGCATTTGGCATGGAAACATATAAATATATCTATATATATGTATATATGTATGTATGTTTTTGTGTGTACATATATATCTGAGCAGACGCATACTTAAGATATACCTTAAGTATTTTAACACTAATATTCACATGCCCAAGAGAAATAGCAACAGGAGAATATAATGTAGTTGGTATGACAAACTGTAACCCATTCTGCTTAGCATTTCTTCAGGTGCAGCAATTTATTACGTGTCCTTCACCTGCAGATAAATATGTCTTTACAAGCAGCTTATAAAACTTTTCTTGTTAGCACATCTCTCTAAGTGTTAATTGCCACTAAATCTCTGAGGTGCCTCTTCGCTGTATCATTATAATAAAATACTTTTGTTTGCCTATGGATGTTTTGAATTGTCTTTGCTCTGTTCAAGTGTCTGAGACTGTTTGGCTAAATCATGGTTTCTTCGACTCCAGTAAAAAGAGACTGAACGATTTATTAAAATTCTGTTGAGCAAGAGGTCAGGTTAGACCAGAGGTCCCTTGGTGTTATCATCACAGAGAGAAAAAGGAGCTCAAGCACTTACAACATGAAGTCCAGGTATGAAAAGAGAGTGAAGGTACAAAAGCAGAGGACTCCACTCTTAAAGCCCATGTTGCACTGCTGCAACACAGACAAATTTCCTTGGAACTTAGACCATGGAAATGTGCCCATTCCCACTCTCATCACTGATACCTTCTTGCAGGCAAGATGCAAAGCCTCCAAAATGTTAAAACTTAGGACTTTGGAAGCAAACACTTAAAGCTGTTTCAGACCCAAACCAGATCTCAACCAACATCAAGGAGGCATAAAGGTGGGTTAAAGTAACACAGTTGTTCAGTTAACATAAAAGATTAAAATGTTGGCATTGTTTTCTAAAATTAACAGTTGTACAGTTAATTTTTCATTCCGTATCAAATGTGACAAATTTTAAATGCAGCTCATAACAATTCATGCTCAAGCCTGGACCATTGCCATTTCTCCTGCAACAGAAGTAACACCTTTAACTTTTGTATACACAGACAAACACCAATACAACAGCAGAGAAAGGTGAGGACAGGGCCTCCTTTCTGTTGCAAACAAACACACCAAGAATATTTCTTTGCTATCCTACCATATTAGATACAACCAAAAATTTATACAACAGCCTCAGGGAACATCTCCTCCTTTCCTTTTAGTGTGAATGAATCTCCTTCTCTGCTTGCAAATTATTTTAGAAGCATTTAATTTGTGGATATTTAAATTTTTCATGAGTACACCTTTCAAAGTGAAATTCTGATAAGTTTTGCAAGAAATAAGTATGCCTGCGAGATTTATGATTAAGCCAAGGCCCACAGAAATTAAATGAGATAACCAGGATAATGCTAGTTCATGGCTGAGCTAGTACTGGAACTTGAGAGTCCTGCTTCTGAGTTCTCTGATGTTAGATTGTGCGGATTTGAAAAGATAGACATCTTGGACTCCCAGAGGAAAGTGCTCCAGACGAAATCAATCACTGTCAGAAGTGGGTGAGATTCCACTGAAGTCATGCCAGGGGTGAGTTGAGCAATTCATCTTCAAAGAAGTTCATTGCATCTTATCTCCAGGAAGATATTAATGATATTAATGGCACATTTATGCAATGTAAGTTTCAACATGCAAATTATTAAGACATTTCTTTTAGTTGTTTGCACTTGCTTTCAGACTGAATTATAAAGGGTTTGTCACTAGCCCTACAACCTACCCCACTTCTGTTGAAACCAGAGGTGAAACTCCTACTGACTGCAGCAGGAAACTTCTGAACTGTATAACCTTAAACAAAACTTTGAACAACATACTTGGTGGTAGAGGTCTGCTGGAAAATTTTTTAAAAACCAAACAAGTAAAAGGATAAATATCATCATTTTCATCATCATCATCATCACATAATCACAGAAGGGGAAAGGTTGGAAGAGACCACAGTGGGTCATCTGGGTTGGCAAAAAGTAGGCTAACTGCCATCCTTTATTTAAGGACCACTGTGTATCTCTTTGTTGCAGAGATACAAGCTATCCTGCTTATCACACTATGAAGCACTTCCAGTGCTTACATCCAGGGCATTTTGCCAGTGAGTAAGGAATGCAGAGCTCTTCAGAGCAAACTTCTATACTGTTAACATGCCCAAAACCCAGCACAAACACGCCAAATAAAGCTTGGGTGTTCATAAACAGGTACAGACTCATGTTAGGCAGTAACAAGATGAATAACAACAACTTGGTAATGGCCGACCATGAAAGCATGTGAGCAATCAAATTTCACTTCCCTTGAGTTCTTGATTTCCCAGTGTTCAAGTGAGGAGAGAGTCCGAGAGTAGTAGAGCACATTGCAGAGGGCACTTTACATCCAACAATCTGTACTCCTCTTCCCCTCCTCTCTTAGTCCTTGGAGGTGTTAGCCCAGAAAATTGTGGACCCTGTTGTGGTGGCATTGCCAGAAAACAGCAGCCATGCTACTGTCTATATTCATAATATATAATGATAAAAATAGACAGTAGCTAGAGCAAGACACTTTGTTTTACACTCTGTGAGTGAAATGTTAACTCCTATTCACTGCTTGGGTCTCTCCACGCCCTCCATGTAAGAATGAAAACTCACAAGACATATCTGCAATGACCTGAGGAATTTGTATGAACTTCACCCCTTCTTCTTCCTTCTAAACAGCTCCATTAATCACAGGCAGCTTGCTCCCATTTCACACACAACAGTGCTCAGAAGAAAATTCTGCTCCCCGGACATATGCAGTCATCAACCGGCTGCTCACTCTGAACCACGTTAGCTTCCTCCAGATCCGGGAGAGTAGAGACCAAAGTGAAAGCAGCAGCAGCTGTCTGCCCCTTGATTCACAATGGAGGCAACCTCTGTAAAATCCTTCTTTAAAAATATCTCAAGGAGCTTACCACATGCACATCTTGCATGATGAGCAGAGAGCTCTGTGTGTAGACTCCTTCACGTCAGACAATTACTACCAAATGTACTTTTCTTCCTGTAATGTGATGGGAAACAGCTCAGTAATTAAAGAGCAGGCTGAAGAGGATATTTTTAGTAACTTGATAGCTTTACAATCACTGAATTATCTGCTGGGAGTAAGTCACACACATGTGTGGTTATAATTGGAGTAGCTGCGATTATTCCAATGGGAAAAACAGTTCCACAGGTCACCTGCACACGGGGTGCTTATTTGTGCACACACGTGTCTGACAGAGAAACAGCAGTGCGAGGGTCAGGACACCTTGGCTACCTACTCCATGGTCCACATCTTTGCTCTCTGTTTTCCTCTTGGAGCATCCCACCCATACAGCCCCAAACCACACAAGGCAACGCAGGTGTGAGTATGTCCCTTTTGCCAGGTGTGTTTTATAAACCTCCACAGGTCCGTGATCCCTGCTGGTGCAAGGCCAGGCAACAATAAAAACGGAAAGGGATGAAAGGAGGGCTGGGGAAGGGGTACTGGGGCTCCCAGGACTATAACCAGTGGATGAGATAGGAATAAAGGGCCTTTGTCCTGCAGTTATTTCTTCCATTGCAGGAAGAAAAGGTATCTCTTTGTGTTGTTTGAAACAAGTTAAATGCAACTTTGTCCAGACACAAAAGTCAGGAGAGGAGGGACGAGGTATGACCATGGAAGTGATTGTCCCACAGTACCCAGCACTGGTGAGGCCACATCTGCAGTGCTGTGTCCAGGTCTGGGTTCTTCAATACAAGAAAGACATTGAGGTGCTGGAGCATGTCCAGAGAAGAGCAAGGGAGCAGGTGAAGGGTCTGGAGAGTGAGTTCTACAAGGAGCAGCTGAGGGAGCTGGGGTTTTTGAGCCTGGAGAAGAAGCAGCTCAGGGAAGACCACATCTCTCTCTACAACTCCCTGAAAGGAGGTTGTAGCAAGGTGTGGATCAGCCTCTTCTCCCAAGTGACCAGGGACAGGACAAGAGGACATACATAGTCTCAACCTGCACCAGGGAGCCCCAGATTGGACATTAGGAAGAACTTAGTCAAGGAAAAGTTTGTTAAGCATTGGAATGGACTGTCCTGGGAAGTGGTAGAGTAACCATCCCTGGAGGTGTTCAGGAAACAACTGGACATTGCACTTGGTGCCATGGTCTAGTTGACAAGGTAGTGATCAGTCAAAAGTTGGACTAAATGATCTTAGAGGTCTTTTCCAATCTAAATGATTATGTGATTCTGGGATCCTCCGGACACAGAGCACATGCAACTGCTTGGCACAGTTGTAAATGGCAGGCAAAGACACAAAAGGGGAGAGAGCAGCCCTCTGTTACTTCAAGCAGTTACTAGCTATTTTGTAGACCCTAAACACCACCAGCCACAGAAAACACAGACCTGGCTTACAAAACCCTGGTTTTTATATTCCTACTTCTTATACCAAGCACAGAAACAGGAGATGAAAGAAATCAGCCAGAATTCATCTGGTTGGTGACTTTCCTTTCCTTCTTCTCTTCTCCTATTATTACCTGAAACTGTAATTTAGCCACTGCTCTGAGAAACTTGGAGCTTCTCTCCAAGAAGATGCTGGTAATGTCTCCTTAGCAGATAAAGTTTTCCTACAGATCCTGGCAGCTTCTAGGTAGCTTAGAGAACACCTTACAGCTGCAGACAGAATTGTCTGGGAAGGTTGCAGTTTAATTCAGGCAGGCAGCAAGCTGGCTGGCTGTGTACGGACTTGAAGCGCATATACATGGATAATGCACTATCCAGATGTTTCAAAGACTTTATGCATATAGACATATTTTACACATACATACATCCTGTATATGTACATACATCACCCATACAAATATATGTATATAACATATGTTTTACATGGGTAAATAGATGGAAATGATGGAAGGAATTCAAAACTTACTGCACTTGATTGGGAATACCCTGAGACAATGTATATACAGGTTGTCCTGTATAGGTTGTGGAGTCTCCCACCTTGGGCATATTGAAAAGCCATATGGACATGGTCTTGGGCAACTGGCTCTGGGTGTCCCTGCTTGAGCAGAGAAGTTGGACAAGATGAACTGTAGAGGTCCCTTCCAACCTTAGCCATTCTGTGGTATCTCTTATTTAAAGCCATATTAATGCCATTATATCTGTGGGTGAACTCCTACCCTAAGTTACAGTTCTTACTGTGCAAGCATTGCTTTTAGTTCATGAAGTTATCCACAGATTAGTTTTTTCCCACTGTTAGGGAAATTGAGGCCTTGAGAAACCAAATGGGTTGCACAGGCTGTGCACATCAAACCAGAGCAGAGGCTTGCCCCAGGCCTCTGTTCCACACCAGCTGCCAAGACTAGAAATCATAACTCTTCAAGACTTTTTGTTGCTTCCTTTTTCCCTTCCTCCTTATTTGAAAACTCCTTGGGAAAGCATATGCTCCTACATTTTTTTTTGAGCCAACTGTGCTCTTGGTGACCATGATGACACCTTCAGTATACCATTGCTGAAAGGTGCTGGTTATCCCACTTTGGGAAGGAGCTTTGATAAAATGCACTTGTGCTTGAACATATGATTGGTTTTGAGACCCTGAGTCTAAAATTCAGTGAATGTTTTGAACAAAAGTCAGCTTTATAATGAACAAAGGAAAAATGTCTGCAGTGTGGGTATGTTTGAGATATCTGCAGAACACCAAGAGTGTCATACCTGCAATTCAAGATCAAGATTGAAAGTGGCTGCTGTAATATCACACCAAGAAGAAACCAACCCTTTCACAAAAATGAAACTGGACATGAGCCCAAGACCAAAGGACCACTACAAAAGCCCAGGGGCACTGTGAGACAGGGTCATACTTTCAACTTCTCTTTGGCCATTTGTGTATCTAAGTCACATTGCAAGAGACCCATCACCAAACACTGAACAAAACCATGAAAGAAGATTTCCCACCTGCTCCCTCAAGGCAACACTCAAGTTCCACCCAGCCCAGCTGGTCACTCGGCTCAGATGCGGTCAGAAAGGCAGGAGGGCTTCCTCCTCTCCTTGCTAAGGAACGGCGCTATTTTTAACAGGGCTGCCTGGAACAGGTTCAGTTTCCTACTCTTTGTCCCTCCCCTGCTGCAAAACTTTGCCAAGTGAAATGAAGATCATGGGCAGTGCTCTGTGAGAGATGAAAATTCCATTTCCCAAAGGATGTTATTAACCTGAAGAAGCATTGGCCCCAAAAGGGCTACAAGAAAAATAAAAACTAAGAAAGTAGCTCTCAGGTGCATTAGATGCTACTTGAGACTCTTAAACACAAGGTTGGTGGATCACATTACTTCATTTCTCAGTTTGGAAATGAAATCTGCCTCTTTAGATGTTTATAAATAGTTGCCAGAACTTCCATTTTCATGAAGAAATTAATCAAAATCAAAGTTCAGTTTCAATCTGACAAAATACAAGCGATAATTAACAACACTGTACAGGGGTTTAATTTTCCCAGAAGTTTTCTTTTGTCTTCAGCAATGGAAATCATTATTTCTCTGACCGGTTGCATAGCGCTTCAGAGCAAGAAGATATATGACGGGCATTTTTTGCCCAGACTGCAACAGATTTTCAATCTGCTGGTTTAGCTTGAGGTGGGGGGTTTTTTTCTGAAGTCACAACATCACAAAACCACTGTGCAAACAACAGAAGGTTTAAACAACCTTTGTGAAGACATTTTTACCACACCCATTTTCATGGTATTTGAGTGCCATGAATGGATGGCAGTACTGCAGAAGGTTAGGATGGCTGCCCATGCGTATGCTGGATGAAGAAATACCTTTGGCCCGTTTGCTGTGCTTCCAGAAGAATGTCATCGACATACGAGCACTAGCTGTTCCAGCTGGTGTTTCCAACAGCTTCATCCAGGGCCTGATCCATCCTTGTCTATAATCAATGGCAAGACCCAAGCCAAGCTCACTGGGAGCTGGACCTGGCCCTAAGGCTCTAGCTGCAGCAACAGCACCATGGAATCTTTTGTGCTTTTAGTACAGAGAAGTTCCTCTTTGCCTCTGAACAATGAAATCACAAACACGTTTTAAATGCCAGAAACAAGAGGAGAAGCAAGAAGGACAGAGATAATTTTATGGAAAGCCGTTTGCTTTGTTTGGGCTCTTTACATATTTATTTGATTTCTTTGTCAGGGATGGCCCAAGCTCTGCAGGATCTATTCTTATGTCAGTGTATACCTTTATTCCCACCTTCTTCTCGAACCATCCTAGGAGGAATAGAGAAAAATCTTATTCAGATAACCTCATTTTTGTGAAACTAGCAAATCTATTCTAATAGATGGGCTGTGTGTGTTTATGTGCATGCATGTCTCTGTGTGTATCTGAAAGAAAAGAGACAGAAAAGAGACCATCTTGACAATGGCCACAATAACTTCATTTTTACTATGCTTGGTCTATATTTTCTATCTTTGTTACCAGATAACAGGATTTCAACATGTGCATTGTGTCTTTGTTGACTAATATAAATTCATTTCCAAAATATACTTCTCAGACTAGTTATCTACCTAAACAAGGAAGAGCAATAAAGGATAGACCTCTGTGGCAGTCTGTACCATCTCAGAGCCATAGCCATAGTTTGCAAGACAGCATTACCACAGGTACATGCTTGAGAAAACTAAACCCAGATTCAGCATCCCTTAAAACAGTCATAAAATTCCATTGGCTTCAGCAGCTGCACTGAAGATCAAATCTCTGGTAGGGGAAGGTGAATTAGTCTGCACGATTTGGGAGCCAAACATCTAGAAAATATTGCCAAAGGTTCTTTCAATTACTCTTTTAACAAGCTATAAGAAAAAAAACCAGTGGCTTAAACACCTTATTCTAAATATATAAAATTGATAGAGGAAGTAAAGGATAAATCCCATTACTGCTATACCCCAAAAACTATAGCATTTTCAGTCCAGATTGAAAGGAGAAACAAAGGAATTGCCATTTGTTTTATATTGTCAAACAGATTAACTTCTCCCTCAAGCAGCTGAATCCAAAATAAGAAGCCATATATTGAATATTTCTATATATCAAATACACTCCAGGCTCATCTTGTGGATTCTAACTCAAGCTGGATGTGAAGAAAAACTTCTCTCCAAATCTTCACTTATTTTGATTAATTTGCCATGGACAATTCACAAACAGAAATGTGACAGACGTTTGATTCTTTGCGAATTACTCACTCCACTCCTTTCCAGTAACTCTTTACATTCTACTTTTTAAAAACACAATACAGACATTAGCAAATCATAGCTGTGCTGCCCCATCCTATTCTTCTCCATAGCATAAAGTGTCCCACACACTCACTGACTCCATTCTTTCCCATCCTATCTCCCTTTAAATATCTTTCACCACCAGATTGGCATTGGCAGCCAGCCAACCAGCCGGCACTTTCCCTAGACAAGTGCTATGCTGATATGCCTAGATCTTTGAAGTGTCACACAACAAGTCCAACAAGTTAGTTTTCCTCCTATTTTAATACTTTTTGCAGAGGGCCCCAGCCACAAAGTACATTTCCCATCAGGGTTGGGTTGGGGTTTTTTTAAAAACAGTTCCTTTCTGTGCAAACTTCTGCTGACAACTTCCTTTTTGAAACATGTTGACCTCTACAGTATTTTTGAGAATATGAATGAGAGGTGCCATTGTGAATGATATTACATTATATCTACATTAGGTATATACCCCGGGAACTGAAGTTCAGAAAGTCATGGTTGGATTGGTTAATACAATTTTTAGTGAGCACTGATGTGACATGCTGCCTAGATCAAAGTGCAAAGAGCTGTTATTTGTCACTGCTTCCCATTACAGCACATTCTGAACAGGGGCACATTAATGAAACAAGTAGGACTGAGTATGTTTTTAAAAAAATAACGTGCATCAGGCTGAAAAAACACTTATCCTTAAAATGACACAAAATTTTTTTTAAAAGACAAGTAAAAGGCAAAGTATAGTTTGTGCTGGTTTTGGCAAGTTCTCCCATGTCTGAACCCATTGGGTATTGATTTCATTCTATTTCATTACCACATCTGAAGCTGCACTGATAGTAAATCACAAGCAGAGCCTCATTTACAAAGTTGGCCACAGGAGCAGTAAAGGCATTGCCCTTTCCTCTTATGAAAAGCTGTTTGTGATGATGCCGTGGGGGCCTATCACTTCCCAGGGGAGAAATCACGAGCTTCTGGGATAACTGACTTTTGGAATAAATAATTTTTTGCAGCCGATTCTCAGCCTCATCTTTTTGCAGATAATTATGTTGCTCGATCTGGGGATGGTAAAACAGAATGTGCCCGTAAGAAGCCTCTCCTTTCAGATGTTGCTCCTTTTATACAATTATACTACAAAACTGCTACTCCTTCATTACTGCGTGCAGTGACACAGGCCTCTCTTTTACATTCAGGTAAATAGCAGGTGAGTTACATTAGGACACTTCCTACATGCTATATTACCTGTGCATGTGCCGAACATGTGAGAGTCTTCAGTTGGCTTCCTCCACCAGGTGGGAGCCCTTAGTAACACTCTGGTGCTCACGGCCAACAACAGGGCAATGCGCTTTCCCCGCACACTGCCTTTCCCTTCTCCTTGTAACGCCCATTTGCACACACAGCTTTATATTGCTGATAACCCTGGCAGGGAGTCCTCTTAGGAGAGGCAACTGGCACACTCAGATCTGAAGTGCGTCATGGGTCCTCCAGACTCACAAATGCAGATGCTTGTACTGTATTTTGAGTGGATATTGTTGTTTACCTTGCTCATTGCATCTGATTCACTTACTGAACCTGCAGGTAAAGAAAAACTGCTTGGGTGTCTCTGCCACTGCAGGATTGTTGCAAGTGGCAAAAGCTGAATTTTGACCTGGACACACAACACTTTTTCCAAATGCACTGCATCTACAGCATGAATCACCTCCCTTCACACGCTCGCCTGACAAACACCTCTGTGGCAACTACAGGAATCGGCTGACAATGAGCAACCAACGTGGGGTAAAGGTATTTTTACAGCCTTACCCAGTGTTGCTCGATCATGTTCATAGACACTTGTTTCCGGAAGGATGTTTCTTCTCTCTGTCCATCTCTATCCAGGTCACTGAGAGGATATTTGATCACTACAGGCTTGTACAGACCGCCACCAAGTGCTCTAGAAACCATCCTTTCAGGCTTGAAAGACATTTATGGGAAGATGCAAGCGCAACCCTGGGAATCCAAGGCATCAGAGCACTAACTCTGACTCACCACTTTTGTTCTTCTGTCTCAGTTTCCTCTCTATATAATCGAGGAAGATTAAGTTTATTCTTACCTCTCAAGGGACTTGGAAGGAATCAACATTGTTTGTATTTCTTTTTAGGCATGCAGCGTGTAAACACTTTAGCTAAGTTAAGCTGTTCAAAACTCAGTTATGTTGATTTTCTCAACATTTCCTCCAATTTGTTACACATTCTTTGCCATGAGGCCCTACAGCTGAGCCCACAGGACCAAACACAAACTGGAAAACATGATGTCCCTATTCAGAGGACATCACAAATAAAAAGTCCTGTGATTAAACTCAGGCACGAGTCACTCACATGTGCATCAAGTCCATGCGTGTTTGCATGACCAGGGCCTAAGACTAGGCAAAAAAAAGCAAAACTAATCAACAACAGACATAGGGGAATGCGTTGCAGGAGAGTGAAGCACCAACGGCATCCTCGACAACCATTTTTAGCTTTTAAAATGCTGGATTTACAGGGAAAGCCACAACGACACCTAAGTTTCTTTTCGAGGAGAGGACGCACACCAACTTTCTTTCTCTACAGCTTCCAGCGTACGATCGCGGCGGGAAAGAGCCACTTCGCACCAACAGGGAAGCGGGATTCCGGCCCCGGGAGCCGCGGCGCCGCCGGCACCTCCCGGTCCGCAGCCGCGGAAGGTCCGGCCACCTCCTCACGCTCTCTCACGCGACCTCCAGCCCCTCACGGACACATCCCACCCGCTTCCGATGGCAAGACCCCGGGATGCCCGCCGCCCACCCAGCCCGGTGCCCGCTCTATCCCACTCCCGCCCCTGCTGAGGCGCCCGGCAGGTCCCGAGCGCCCCTGCCCCCGCCGTGGGAGCGCTGTCCGGCGCTGCCGCCAGCCCAGCGGCGGGGCCGCCCCCTCCCCGCCCCGTGAGGAGACCCCACCTCCCGGCCACTCCTCCTCCTCCTCCTGCTGGAAGGGGAAATATGAAGCGGAGCCGGCGCTTAGCTGCTTGGAGAGGAGTGTGGACGCGGCGGCAGCGCAGGCACTCTCGGGCACCGAGCGGCGGCGGCCGAGCCGGAGCCTTGCCGGGTCGCCGGCGTGCGGGACAGGAGCCCTGAGGAGCGGGAGCCC
>WBMZ01007470.1:0-23528 GCA_013400975.1 Atrichornis clamosus
GGCCCGGCCTGGCCCGGCCCGGCGGCAGGTGAGAGCGGCCCCGCGGTGCGGCGTCCTCGGGCGGGGCCCTTCCCCGGGGAGTGGGGCGGCGGGCCAGGCCCCTAGGGGCGGGCCAGGCCTGGTGTGGTGGGGGCCACATTTGGGGGTGGAGGATTGAGGGAGCCTCTCTCCCAGCCCCTCACAGCGTTTTGGGGACCCCTCTAGGGAGCAGAGCCCGGCGGGGGTCGCAGCCCCGCCTCGGAGGGGAGAAGCCCCTTCCCAGCCCCGGGGAAGCGAGGGGAAGGCGACCCCGGGGGCTCCCTCAGGGCTGGGGGGAGGCAAAGCCTGATCCCCCCGAAAGCCGCGGTCCCCCTCTAAAAGCCGTGTTTTGTCCCCAAAACCAAAGCTTCTCCCCCAAAATGTCATATTCCCCCCCTAAAAGCCGTGTTTCCCCACCTTAAAGCCGTATTTCCCCCAAAACCACATCTTTTCCCCGCTAAAAGCCACGTTTCCCAAAAAAACCGTTTCCCCTTAAAACCTTTATTTCCCCCCTAAAAGTCATGTTTCCCTCAAAAAGCCATGTTTCCCCCAAACCCCATATTTCCCCCAAAAAAGCCATATTTTCCCACAAAAAAAAGCCGTGCTTCTCCCCCCTCCAAAAGCGCCGTTTCCCCTGTAAAGCCCTGCTTCCCCAAAAATCAGTGTTGGCATCGGGCAGTGCCAAGGCACAGGCTGGCAGTGCTGGGGGTGGGGGAAAACAGGGCTTTTTGGGGGGCAGACACAGCTTTTTGGGGGGGAAAAACATGGCTTTTAGGGGGGAAACATGGCTCTTCGGGAGGATACAGCTTTTAGGGGGGGAAACGCGGCTTTTTTGGGGAGCAGACAGCCTTTTGGGGAGAGAAATACGGTTTATAGGGGGGAAACACGGTTTTTTTTGGGGTGAAACGTGGCCGGGGGTGCCCCCAAAACCTCGGCTCACGTTGGGTACGTGTGAAAACAAAGGTGAGGCTCAGTCTCCGCCTGTTCTCCACGTAACTCCGTGTGAATCCACATCTGCCGGGTGTGCATCAATCCAAGGATTTCCGTCCTGGAAATGCGGTGTTGGAGCAGCCGCGGTGCCGAGCTCGGCGCTCCGCACCCGCGGGGGCTTTGGGGGGTCGCTCCCCATTGTCTCCGCTGCCAGTCTGCGCTCGGAGCTTTGGGAATGGCTTGATTTGGGATCGTGTTCCTGTCACGGCGGGGCTGGGCTGGGCAGCCGCTGCAGGCGCTCGGCAGGAGGATTTTCTCCTCTGCCCAAACCTCTTGGCTTTTCCAATCGCATTTTCCAATCGGGTTTTTCCAATGGGGCAGGGCATTTCCCCGGAGGAGCGGGAGCAGAGCCGGGGGGTCTCCCCGTGAATGACCTGAACTCCAAGGAATGCTTGGAGCAGGAACAGAAGGGGAGTCGAAATGCTTGTCTGCGGAACGGGGATGGGAGATAACCCTGGGATCACCGGGAATGTCGTTTGTATTCGAATGGCTTTAATTATCCCTGGGAGCCCGGCTCAGGTCGGCAGCTGGAATTCGTCCCCTTGGCTGAAAGGGACAGGAATTAGAGTGGATTCCCTTGGAGGTGCTGCTGACCTAAATCTGCTCCCGGGGTGGGAAGGAGCCTTTTCCCACCTGTCCGGGAGCGGAGCCTCCCAGTTGGCCTCGGGAAGGCCCGAGGCGGGGGTGGTGCTGCAGTGTCCTGACAAAGAGCTTTTATATCGCGACATTGTGGGCACAGCCGGGGCTTGCCCCCTCGGGAGACCAAATCCCAGACTGGTGTTTCCTCCTTCCCACAGCCCTGCGTGTTCCCACCAGCATCTCCCCTTCCTTTTCCTTATGCGGGAGAAAGGCTGAAAACTGGGAGTGTTCCCGTAGGTTGTGTCCCCCTGGGCTCGGTCGTGGTGTCACAACTGGGAGAGAAGGGAGCAAAATCCTGGGCAGAATTCCAGCTCTTCCACAGAATCCCAGAATGGTTTGGGTTGGAAGGACCTCAAAGCTCATCCCTGCCTTGGGCAGGGACACCTTCCACTATCCCAGGTTGCTCCAAGCCCCATCCAACCTGGCCTGGGACACCTTTTTCCAAGGCAGGATGGTGGCTGTGTTGCACATCGTGTTGTTCCCACACTGGACTCGATCCTGTTCTCCGGGAGTGTCGTGTCTCCATGCTCAGGCAGCAGCAGAGCCACATCCCGTGGTTGTTTTGGCATAGCAGGGACGTTTGTGTGTGTTTTTCCTGCTGTGTTCCCTGGAGTTTTCCCTGACAGGTGACTCCACCCAGGCAGCATTTCTTTTCCGGGGTGGCAGGTGAAGCTCTTGGATTCGGAAAGTCTACGGGTGTTTTTATCATTTTCTCTCATGGATTTTTACAGACAATGTGTGATTTTCCATTTTAATTTGAGTTTACTTCAGCCTTGATTCCCTGGAACTCCGGTTTTCCCTGCATTTGGCTGTTGGAGCAGTCCCTGAAGGAGTCGCACCTGCAGGACGTGTTCCTGCCCTGCCTGGGGTTGGAATGAAGGTGGGGATGGTTTATTCCCACTGTTTGACTTGGGAGTTTCAGCCACTGCATTGGGCACCTTCTGGAGGCTGTGTGCTCCCAGGGAGAGCCGGGATGTGCTGATGATCCCATCCGTAATCTCTGGAAGTTTCATGTGTGTAATCCTCACGTTTCCCAGGAGCGACAGCAGCTGCAGGTTTGGAGTGGGAGGACGGGCATGGTCTGGTTGTGCATTCCCAGCCCTCGGCTGATCCGTAAAGTTCTGTTTCCAGGGCTTCCAGGAGTCAGTGGATTTGGGCACGGGCTGCTTCCATCCCAGCCACTTCCACAGGATGTGAGCGAGGGCTGCTGGAAAAAGCTTCCCACTCTCTGTGTAAACAGAGCTGCGCCTTCGAGGGAAGTGATTTTTCCCTGTGTGTTCCGTCAGGGCAGGCTTTGTTGGAAAACATCCATTCAAGCTTTGCCCTGATGGATTTTCCTAAGCTTGGAGGTGGTTAAGCTTTGGAAAGGCAGCATCCTGTGGGGATGGCTGCGAGGGCTTGGGAAAGGTGTTGGAGCTGGAGCCAGGCTCAGGTTTGGCCCAAATCCAGCTAAAAGCTGGAAAGAGGACTCAGGGCTGTGCTGATGTGCTCCATGGGTGTTTCTCCAGGTAGGAGCTCCTTCCAGAGCTCCCAGACCCGGCACTGCTGCCATCTCTCCGGGGTGTCTCCCACAGGGAGGCTGTGCTGCCGGGAGCAGCCGGCGCAGCTCCTGCTGGGGTTTGGAAATCCAGGGCAGAATTCCTTTTGAACTCGCCTGTGCCGTTGGATCAAAGCAGAGCAGGGGTGACACATCCACGTGAAAACCGTGGCTCGTGTCGAGCAACCTGCAGGAATCAGGGCTCTTCCCTTCAGGAATCTGCTGTTTCAGGAGCTGCTCCCCCATTTCTATGGCAATCTTTAAATATTTATCTTTGCTTCCTGAACTCCCACTGCAACATCCGTGACTGCAAATCCTCGTTTTCCCCCCATGGATGCAGTTCAGGCACCAGAGATTGGCAATTCCGACACGCTGCGTCTCTCCCTGGGTTCCAGACTTCTTTGGAAGCACTTCCCTGGCTCATTTTGTCTTGTCCTTGTGCAAATTTTGTCATTAGTTGGCCTTCTTGAAGTTGACAGAGCGGCTTTTATTTATTTGGAGCTTCTCATTCCAAGCCAGGTTGGATGAAGCTTGGAGAAACCTGGAAGGTGTCCCTGCCCATGGCAGGGGTGGAATGGGATGAGCTTTAAGGTCTTTTCCAACCCAAATCATTCCATGATTTTATGACTCTGGTTAGGTTTCAGTGGGCACAAGATGATCTCTGGTTTCAGGAGTGATTTGGGGTTTTCTGGGTAAAAAAACTGCTCAGAAATGTCAGAATCTCACTGTGAAATCCGAGTGGCTGCAGGAGGAACTGTTCATCCCAAAACTCCTATCAGGGAATCTGTGACATGGATTCATCATTCCAGCTGGCTTTTTGTCACTCTGGAGAGCCTGCAGTGATCCCAGTGATTTATTTGTGCTTTTAAAAAGACTCATGAACCCTTTGGGTGCCGTTATCCTCACACTGAGCTTCCAGGGAAGGGGCTGAGCCTGGGAATCTCTGGTTTTTCCTGTCTCTGGTGCCAGATGCACATCAGAGCCTTCTGCCACCTGCCCAGAACACCTGGAAGGGGAAAAACAAGTGGCAGCTCCCTCTGTAGCAGCATCACCACACCCATTCTGGAATGAAGGAGTTCATTTCCTCTGAGCAGCCGCCTTGAATCCATCCTGCTCTTCCCACAGCTGTTTTTGGGATGGTTGTTTTCTTTCCCACTCCCAGCGGCTGCTGGGAATTCCTGAAACCTCCCAGACCTTCGGGATTCTGTGGCCACAGCCTCGTGTAGTGGCTCAGGAGAGGATACAGGGAGTGCTTTAGCCTGCCCTGCACAGGATTCCTGGATGCTTTGAGATCCCAGAGTTCCGTAATGATCCGGGATTTGCCCCGTTCCTGTGCTCATGATGGTGTCAGGTGATTGTTGGGGTGACAGGATGGTGACAAAGGGACATCTTGGGAAGCTCTTCTGTCCTTAAATGATAAAGATAAATTTGAAATTAGCCCAATTCCCCGGAATTTTTATTTGCTTATTAACAAAATATGGATTGGACTTTTGTTGTTGTTTTTGTCTCTTCGTTAGTTTTTAATATTTCATGTTTTTAAACCTCCCTGAACAACCAGACCTGAGACATGGCACAAAGGATGGAAGGATAGCTCCTGCTTTTCTCATCCCCAAAATCCAGTGCTTCTGCTTCTCCGTGCATTGCCTTTCCCATTAGCTGAGGAATAAGAATCCTATAAAAAATAAGAGCAAATTCTCCAAATGAGTGGAAACTGCAGCAAATCCTCATCGAGCACATTGGGTGGGTCAGACTCATGAAATCTGTTTTCAGTGGAATTCCTCGGTTGGATTTTGCTGTCTTGGCTCAGTTGTTTTCAGGGTTTCCCTGGTGGTTGGTGGGTGCTGTTCCCAGCCCCTCACACTCCCTGTGTTGGGATTCCCTGTGGATTTAATCCCATTTCCCCCTCCTTTCCCAGTGGGCTCCCAGGGCACACGGAGCAATCCTTCCCTTATGATAACAGGGTTGCACTGCCACCACCCTCAGGATGTTCTGCACCTCGTATCCATCCCTTCCCATCTCCTTTACCTCCTCAAAGATTTAAAGGAATCGTCTGTTGCTCACTTCAAGCTGTTTGCTGGGAGCTGGTTGGGATTTTCCCCCACCAAGGTGCTGGTTTGAGGGAGAAATGTGGAGAGGCAGCTCCAATCTCTGCTCTGGGACCAGGGACAGGACCCAGGGAATGGCTGGAGCTGGATCAGGGAGGTTTGGGTTGGATTTCAGGGAAAGGTTCTTCCCCCAGAGGGGGGTGGGCACTGACCAGGCTCCCCAGGGAATGGGCACGGCCCCAAGGCTGCCAGAGCTCCAGGAGTCTTTGGACAACGCTCCCAGGGATGGGGTGGGATTGTTGGGATCTTATGCAGGGCCAGGAGTTGGACTGGGTGAACCCTGTGGGTCCCTTCCAGCCCAGGACATTCCATGGTTGTGTGAAATGTGTTCGGCAGAGCTGGAGCCCTGGGAGGAGAGCTCTCCCAGCTCCGCTGACAGGGAATCAGAGTCACTGCAAAGCACCGAGCTCACGTCGGCTCCCTGGGATTTGGAGCAGGGAATTGTGATGCCTCAAAGTCAGTCCCGTCTGGAAGCCGATGTTTCCGTCTTTCCCAGACTCTGGCACTGCCCTTTGCCAACACCAGCTTCTCAGCCATGGCCCTTTGGGTTCTTGGGTTCTTCTCTCCATCCCTGTTGCACAATGAGGGGTCTGGAGTGTGAAATTTCCAGAGGTTTGGGGCTGCTTGCCCTCCCTAATTCCCATTTTTTGCTGAAAAAGCCCAGCTGTGAATTCCGGCACATTGGGAGTTTACACACTCCAGCCCTTTCCATGGGGATCAGAGGAAGTGCTCAATGCTGTGTTTGCTTTTCAGGAATATTAAACTTTCCATCCCCTTTTTATGTTTGAGTGGTGTATCAGAAAATCCTGGAATGGTTTGGGTTGGAAGGGACCTCAGAGCTCAGCCCATCCCACCCCTGCCATGGGCAGGGACACTTTCTGCTATCCCAGGGTGCTCCAAGCCCCGTCCAGCCTGGCCTTGGACACTTCCAGGGATCCAGGGGCCGCCACAGCTTCTCTGGGCACCCTGTGCCAGGGCCTCCCCACCCTCACAGGGAGGAATTCCTTCCCAATATCCCATCTAAACCTGCTTCCATTCCCCTTGTCCTGGCATTCCAGCCTCTTATAAAAGGTCCCTTTCCACATTTATTATGTTTCCCTTCAGGTGTCTGTGCATCCATGTAAACTCAGGGAGCTGGAAACCTCTGATCCCATAATCCCAGTGCTGGTGAGGGTTTGCTTGACCCCAACTTCTCAGGACTTTTGTTCCTTTAGCTGCAAAATGGGGTTAATTTCTGGAATGTGTGAGAGCTGGAATGTGTGAAGGTGTTTCAGGTTGTGCCTGTGATGGAAACTCCTTTTGTTCCAGGTGGGCAGAGAGAAAATATCTTCCATATTGTGGTGTTTAACAAACAGATCTGCCTTTCGTCTGCTTCCAGCCTGATCCAGCCCCGCTCCTGGGCAGTGTTTGGGATGCGTAATCCCTAATTGGCAGCTCCCATCAAAGCCTTCACCTTGGGAATGCCAGGGGTGGGTTGGAAGGTGGACATCCCAAAAGCACCGCGTGAGTGTGGCAGCCACACCACGTGTCCAGCCCAGGAGGTGACATCAGGAGGGGAGAGAGCTTTAGTGGTGCTCATCCCTGGTAATGTCCCTGTCCCTGATAATGTCCCTGTCCATGATAATGTCCGTGTGGAGATGGTGTTGGATATCCTGCTGTCCTGCTTGCTAACAAAAACATTGCATCAGCGCTGCTGCCGAGTCAGCAGTGCAGCTGAAAGCTCTGGATATTGATTTCAATTAAACCTTGGCTACCCAGGCTGCACTGAAATGGGTTTTTTTCCAGTATATCCCTTTTTTTTTTAATGGCTTGGAATAGCCTTGAGCTCATCTTTGCTTCAGGTGAGAGCTCTGGGGGCTGTTCGTGCCTTGTGTCTCTGAGGGGAGAGGGGAACGTTGTGGTTGTGAGTTTGGGCTGAAGAATGCCTTTGTTTATTGCAAAAATGAAATTTCCCTGCTCCCAACTCCTCCTTCGCCAGGGCCAGGGGCTGGATGTGATCCAGGTGTGTCCAGGTGGGCAAGAGGCCGATGGTCCCTGGCTGGTCCCAGGGCAGTGTGGGCACAGCCCCAGGGCAGTGCCCGTCCCCTGAGCTGGGCATCCTCAGTGCTGGGACCCTCAGGACGTGGAGGGGCTGGAGCGTGTCCAGGGAAGGGAATGGGGCTGGGAAGGGGCTGGAGCAGCAGGAGCAGCTGAGGGAGCTGGGGAAGGGGCTCAGCCTGGAGAAAAGGAGGCTCAGGGGGGCCCTTCTGGCGCTGCACAAGCCCCGGACAGGAGGGGGCAGCCAGGGGGGGTCGGGCTCTGCTCCCAGGGAACAGGGACAGGAGGAGAGGGAACGGCCTCAGGCTGTGCCAGGGGAGGGGCAGGTGGGACTGGAGGAGGAATTCCTGCCTGGAAAGGGCGGTCAGGCCTTGGCAGGGGCTGCCCAGGGAGGTTTGGAGTCGCCATCCCTGGAGGAGTCCCAGGAAGGCCTGGAGGTGGCACTCTGGTGGGGATGGAGCACAGCTTGGACTCGATGATCCTGGAGGTCTTTTCCCACCTTAAGGATTCTCTGTGATCCTTGGCAAGGAAAGGGCACTCAGGCACTGGCCCAGGCTGGCAGGGCAGTGCTGGAGTCACCCTTCCAGGAAGTGTTCCTAAAACCTGTGGCTGTGGCACTGCGGGACGTGTTTAGTGGTGAACACGGCAGTGCTGGGGGAACGCTTGCACGTGATGACCTTGGAGGGTTTTCCAGCCTTACCAGCTCCATGATTTTGTGATGGATGTGTGTGTGTGCTGCCAAAGCCCACGTTGTGATGGAGAACCAGAGGTTGGGGCGTGACAGTGCCCAGGATGAGCTGTCCCACTGGAAAACCCTGACCTTGACCTGGCTTCGCTTGACTTCATTTTCCTGAAACTCCGTCTTCATTCCCACAGTGAAACACTAAACCTGAATTTTGCAGCAGTTGTGGAAACCTAAATCTTGCCTGGTTGTCCCACCAGAGATTGCCTGGAATACATGGACAACACTGCAGTGAGAGTGTTAAGCTGATTATTCCAAGCCTCTGGAAGTGCTGGTAGTTCTGAAGGAACTCGTGTGTCCATGTCCGGATGGATCTTTGGAAACAAGGCTTGCACAGTTTGCTTTCCCTCTCACACCAATTCCTGATCCTGCTGCCCCTCTCTGCCTGATCCAACGGGAGCATTAAGGTCTCAAAGGTCCTACTCTAGGATGCAGTAGGTTTAGATGGGATATTGGGAAGGAATTCCTGGCTGTGAGGGTGGTGGGGCCCTGGCACAGGGTGCCCAGAGAAGCTGTGGCTGCCCCTGGATCCCGGGAAGTGTCCAAGGCCAGGTTGGACGGGGCTTGGAGCACCCTGGGATAATGGAAGGTGTCCCTGCCCATGGCAGGGGTGGCACTGGATGGGCTTTAAGGTCCCTTCCAGCACAAACCATTCCAGGATTCCATGATCCCCATAGACTACGTGGGAAGGGGACTGTGAGGGTCCTCAGCAAAGGCAAGAAAGCTCAAAATCCTGGAGCTGGAGGCGGAAAAGGCCCGACCCTCCCACCCCGAGTGCTGCAGGGGTAGGAAATGCCATTTTCCTGCTTCTCCAGCTGCCTGTTCAGCTGGAGGAGGTGGGTGTGATCCAGGGCTTTCCCAGCCAAGGAAGCGGCGTTCCGGCTGGGATCCGACCCTCTCCGTGGGCTCCTTTCCCGTGGCACTGTTTGCTGGACACGTGGGCACCGCCGCTTCCTCCGGGTGGGCAGCGCTTCTCTGGGATTTGTGCTGGGAGCAGCCCTTGGGATTTGTCGGGTTCTGCTGTGCAAAGGAAAGATTTGAACAAAATCAGCCCCCAAGCACCTGGATTCAATCCGTCAGAAACTCGGGAATTGAGTCATCCAATCTGCTTGGATGTTTTGCTAACAAACCCTTTCCTAGGGCATTTCCACGTTTTTCATTTGATTATTCCACCTGAGCAGTTGGAACGTGGAAATGGGCATTGGGCTGGATGGAAAATGGAAATCCACGTTTTCCAGGAGTTGTGTTTTCAGACTGATTTTTTCATGTGAGCAAAACTGGGCTGGATTTTAGGTCAGTAGCCGTGTTTTCCTCATGGTTCCCTTGGAAATTCCCTTCATTTCTGCAGATGAACCAATTTCGGTGACTTTGGGAGGTTTGGGATGCCTGGAGAACTTACGGAATTCTGGGACATTGTCACAGGCTGTCCTCAAAATAATGATCCACAGCTTTCCAAG
The DNA here is from genome assembly GCA_013400975.1 of Atrichornis clamosus. Classification (NCBI taxonomy): domain Eukaryota; kingdom Metazoa; phylum Chordata; class Aves; order Passeriformes; family Menuridae; genus Atrichornis; species Atrichornis clamosus. The sequence goes on from WBMZ01007470.1 coordinate 9,526, forward strand.
TGCTCGTCCAGGAGCTCCTGTGCTCTCTTAGTGAAGGAAGAGGTGACAGCAATTCCCAGGATCTCCCAGGGTGTGTTTGCTTGGCATTACCAAGTGGGAATTCCTGCCAATAACTCATCTTGGGTGGGTCTGGATAAATCCCATTGGATGTTTTTATCCTGGAAAATTTAACCTCCGACAGCAAACGTTACAGCAGGAGGAGCAGCCACCCTTTTTCTTGGAAAAACCTCTATTTTCCAGCCTCAAAGCCTTTTATTTGCCTGTTTTGGGATTATCCCGAGTTTGGGGGGCTCACGAGGTGTTTAGTTCTCAAATGAACCGGGATTTGCGCGCTGGGAAAAGCTGAGGATAATTGGGATGAAAGGCTTGGCGGGTGCCGGCAGAGGGAGCGCGTGAGCCCGAAATGCTCCTCGTTCCCTACAAAATCCGCGGGGATTTCGGGAGCTCGGGAAAAGGGAACATCCCATTATTGCACCGGAGCAGCCAGGGGGATCTGCAAGGCAGATCTGGGGGGGTTTAAAGCAAATGGAGCTGTTTTAAGGGTATTAGTATTGCCCAAAACGTTGGAAATGCTCCAAATCCCGAACGCATCCATAACAAGTGGAGGAGTTGGTGGAGATTTTGGCTTTTTTCATGGCGTTCTGCAGGATATTCTAGGATTGTCTTGGTGCCTTCACTTTTTGGCATGGAAATGGAAATCCAGAACTTGCAGGAATTGTGTTTTCGGACTTATTTTGGATGATTTGGATGGGCTGGATTTTAGGTCAGGAGCAGCATTTTCCTCATGGTTCCATTATAAATTTCCTTTCTATTTATTAAGATTTATTAATATTTTATTACGCTTTGGGGCCATTTTTGAGGTTTTGGCCTACTGTTATTACTTCTATTTTTAATTTTGTTTTACTTTTTATTACATTATTTTATTTTATTATTAAAATTGTTATAATAGTATTTTTTTCTTTATTATTTTAATTTTTATTTACACCTCAAGTGTGGTGTCATTACACTCTGCTCCCCTTTGTCCTGTGAATCCCACACCAAAGAGTCCATCAGGCACCAGCTCCCTGATTTGTATTCCAATAATAAATCCAGAACAAACCTCCACATTTTCATCCTGGTTTTCCGTGCATGAATTTTGCAGGAAAACGCATTCAGCAGGATTTATTTGCGGGTTGCTGTGCTGTTTGTGCAATAAATCCTGCTGTGTAATGTTCCATTCCTGCTTATTATTTTCTGAAAGCTTGGGAAAAAAATGAGCAGGGATCTGGAATAGCTGAGGGTCAGCTCATCTTTGGGATGGGAGGAATTCCTGGGATTTTGATATCTTTTTATTCCAGAAATATCAATCAAAATTTAGTTGTGATGATGCCGTTCCAGGACAATATGGAGCAGTAAAAATGATGTCAAATCATTTGGAATTTGTCTTCAGAATTCCTAAAAAACTCTGTTTTAACAGGAAAAACAAACACAGAGAGCTTGTGCTGAGAGACAAAAACAGGAATTTTCAACCTTGTGGATGCAATTTAGGAATCCTTTCTTTTCCTGGGTGAAGCTGGGACTTCTATGAAAGAAAATTTCCTGTAAAGGGGAGAAAAGAGGGAAAACTGTTCTTCAGAGAACTTTTGGAATTGCCTGCTTTGCAGGGATAAGGAGCATCCCTGGTGCTGCTGTTCCCGAGGCCTCCCCAGCCTGGGCGAAGCTCCACGGCAGCACTGTCAGGATATTGCTCATCCCAGAGTTTCCCAGAGGAAAACTGCATTTTCTTTCTTCTGACTAAAATCTGCTTTTTTTTCCCCATTGTTGAACTTGCCCTGGAGTTGATTTCCAAAAGGATCAGCTCCAGCTGGGGCAGGATTTGGAAGACTGGAAACATCGTCTTATTTAAGGGTGTTTAGGTGTTGATCCCTATCCTGAATCCGGAGGTTTCCGTGGGCCTTTCACTCCCTGTGCTGTTGCTTTTATAAAACCTCGTGCTTCTCCTATGGAATAGTGCTGGATTTTCCTCTCTTCTCCCTAGAAACAGTCCCAGGGCTTCTCCGAGGGGAAAACTGGGAGCAGGGAAAGCTGCCGCTGAAATCCTCGATGGCACAGCTGGGGAGACAACACTAAAATCCTAAAAAATAGGGGGGAAAAGTCCTTCCTGTACAGATAGGAATATTTTCAAGGAAAACAGCCTTATTATTGAAGATGTCTGCTGGAACAGGATTTTGATTTAAACTGGGAAGGAGGATGAACCTAAAAGTGTCACCGTCTCCCTGCGTGCCCCCCGGAGCCGTCGGAATGAGCACTTCCAAAGTATGAGGAAGAGTCTGGAGCGGGTTGGAGACAGTTGCTGCCTTCCACCCCTAAATTACCAGCAGAGCTGCTGATTGCCAAGTGCAATTAAATCCCTTTCTCCTTCCAGCCCCAGCCCTCGGCCTGCCGGGGCTGGGTCCTTTCACACACCTGGAATGTTTTTTCTCCCGTGGCTGCTCCGCCGGCGTTTGGAGAGAGCCCTTTCTGTGGCGTGTGGAAATGAGCATTCCCTGTGCTCTGGCTCAGGGTTAATGCTCAGCCTCTCATTTCCATTCAACAACTTTCTCTTGGAGGCTTTCTTCCCTTAAAATCCATTAAAAGGTGGGGAAAAAAAGGCAGGTCAGAAACCCTGCGGGTTCAGGCACTTCTGAAAGCAGCTGGAAGTTGTGGAGAAGAGGAGGCAGCTCGGGATGGGAAGCATGGATGCCACCCACGCCTGAGATTTGGGGGTCCGTGGGACCAGGAGAGGTGCCTACAGGTAGGAAAATCTTCCTGGATCAAGAGGGGATTTGCAGGAGCAGGTTTGGAGCAAGAGCTTCGAGCCAGTGGGGTTATTTTTGCCTACGTTATATTCCTCAGCTCTTTGTTCCAGATAATTACTTTAGGAATAAATAGCAGGTTCTTCACTAATTTCAGGAGGGGAGAGAGGGAAAATTGAAGTGCTGGGAAAGGAGGAAAAGGATTAGGAGAGGTTTTGCCAGCTGGCAGGGATGCAGCTTTTAGGAAGGGGCAGGCAAATTCCATCGGCGCCGACAGAGCTCCGCTCCCATTGCCCTTCCAGCTTTTCCTTGGGGTTATCTGAAGCAGCTGCAATTCCTCCTTGCTCCGGCTTCAGGCTGATTCCAAAACCTTCCTAGTGCTGGAATATCAAGGCATTTGTCCAGGAGCAGGAGGGCTCTGGGGTGCAGAATGTACTGGGATGTTTGGGGGAGTTGTGTCGGTGTTTTCCGCCATCGATCCGAGCAGGACAGAGCTTGGGATGCATCCCGGAATTAATTGGATGGCAGGGACTTTTGGATGAGACACAACTGCTGAAATCCCTGTGTTGGAGCTCTTTGAGTGCTCAGAGGTTCATTTTAGCCCAGGTACAAAGTGAAGCCCAGCACGGTGCAAGCAGGGAGCCACCTGGAGAACCAGGATGAGGGAAAAGCACCTCCTGCATCCCCCCAAAATGCAGGAATGCTCAGTTCTGCTCTTGGCATAACTCATGAAACCCCGGGTGTGGGGTTTTCTCCCATGGATCTGCTGAATAGCCGGCATTAGGAGCTGCTGGGATGCTTCAGCTCTTTCTTGCTGGCTGCCTGGGATGCTTTTTCCCTTTCCTATCTTGGAGCTGGGTTAGAGGACAGGGCTTTGCTTTGCAATCCGGGGGTGGTTATTCCCAGCTGCTGTTCCAAACAAAATCCACATCCGTGGCAGGTCAAGCTTGGAGGGTTGTTTTGACGGTGAGTGGCCTTTTGGGAGCTGAGTTTATTGCTGGTTGTGTTTTCCTTCAGAAAAAGAACACGGCGTGGGTGTGAAAGCTCCAAGGATGGTTATTCCTTGTGCTCAGACGTTTAGAAAACAAGGATTTAGCAAAGTAGGTGCTTTGGAATATTTATAATATTATCAAGTGGTTTGGGAAGAGCAGATCAAACTCAGTGGAGCTTCTGCATCCTCAGATCTGCTGTTTGAGGCTCCTCCTGCTGCTTTAACATTGGCCTTAAAGATGATTTTTGTTGTTTCGTGCCTGGGATCAACCTGCTGTGTTGGGTTGTTCCTGAGCCTGCTCCAGAGGATCAGGCTGGGATTTAATACTTGGGAAAACTCTGTTTCTAGTGGGCATTCATTCCTGTGCTTCCCATGACCCCTCCAGCAGGATTTGGACATTATTTCAAGGACAGATAAAGGCTGTTGGGATCACACATGGAATTGATGCCAGCCCTGGCATCGTCATCCCCAGGATCCCGTTGTCCCTGAGCCAGAGGCCAACGCCCTCCTGGTCGGGATTCTGGCACACCTGGGGAGCTGTGCTGCTCCCTGTTCCCAGGCTGGGAGGGAGGCACAGACCCTCCTGCCTCCAAGCATCCCGAGGCCGGACCAGAGCTGCATCCCGAGGCTGGAGCAGAGCTGCATCCCGAGGCTGGAGCAGAGCTGCATCCCGAGGCCGGGGCAGAGCTGCATCCCGAGGCTGGGGCAGAGCTGCATCCCGAGGCTGGAGCAGAGCTGCATCCCGAGGCTGGGGCAGAGCTGCATCCCGAGGCTGGGGCAGAGCTGCATCCCAAGGCTGGAGCACCGGCAGCGCTGGCTCCCTGTGTGGAAAGCAGCACAGGCTCTTCCCAACCACGGATGCCTTTGCTTGGAAAACACCCAACCCCCTGTTTCCTCATTATTCTTTAGCACACCTCCACTTTTCCCTTTCCCTCCCCGTTTTCCATGCTGTAATCCCTGGGAATGTGCGTTTTGTGCTGCGTCAGGCGGGATTTGGCAGCAGCGGCGGCGCTGGTGTGGCAGCGTTGGGGCTCCAGCCTCTCCCTGTCACAACATTGACTCCAACTGGGATTCCTGACACGGGAGAACTCACGGAGCATCTGGCAGGATGAGAACCCCGCGCTGAGCTTTCTCGCAAAGATTGACAGCCCCTTGGATTTTCCAAAGCTGCTCCATCAGGGAGCCTGACAAAAGCAGAGGCTGATGCTGTCGCCTGTCATTTTTCCTGAGCATGATTCAGTTGCCATGGGAAGCTTTTCCGTGTTTCCGCCGTCTGCCATTCCCACGGCTCTTCTGCTCGGTGTGGGAAATCCCTGGATTGCTCTGGATGATGGTAGAGTTTGCGTGGCTGGAAGTGTGTGGCAACAGCTCGGGTTATTCCTGAGGAATAACCCACGTTTAGGAATCAGGTCGATGCACCACGCTGATGTGGTCTGACGGGATTCGTTTGTCAGGATATTTCTGTATCAGGATATTGATCCTGATAAATAATCCATGTGAATCCATGTGAAACTGGAAGCGTAATAACTAAATTCCTTCCAGACGTATTTTCTGTGATAGTAAAGGGTTTGGGAAAAATAATAATGTTCTTGAAGTATGTTGGGAAAAAGCCTTGTCTTGTCTTCCCTCTTGAGGGGTTTGTTTGGTTCCCGCTGGCTGCAGATGGGATTTATCCTATGAACTGGGGGGATGTGCATCCAGTAATCCTGGTTAATTCATGATCAGGGGAGGGCTGGGCAGCCTCTGCCCTGTGGACTTGGGAAAAACTCAGGCTGAGCAATACAAGAACTGGGAGCTTGCCCTGATTTGGGTCCTTTCCTTGTGCTAGGAAGGGGTGAACAGGGAATTTCTGGAAAAGAAAGTCCGGTGTCATCCTCGTGAGCTGTTGCTGTGGTTTGGGTATTGATCCATGAGCAGTCAGGGAGCAGCTGCATCCCTTGTCCTTTGCTCAGCCACTTTGGAAGGGAAAACTGTTGCTGCTCTGCTCAGAACAGGTTGGCTGCTTCCTGGGAAACAGAATCCAGGGATGTGTCTTGCAGCAACAGGCACGGATTGAACCTCAGCTGCCCGAATTGGACAGAGCCCCTCGTTAGGGTGGATTTATTTCATGATCCCGTCTGTCATCGAGGCGTTCCCTTACACTTGGGATGTTCTGGATCGCTGGAGAGACAACCTCTGCTATCCCAGCCTTCCCTCTGCAGTAAATCCCGGGGGAATTTTCTTTCCTCACCTGCTGCCAGCCAGAGCTGTGTGCAGGTATTTACCAAATAAAAGGAAAAGGGAGGGGAGAAGGAGAAAGGGATTTTTTTCCCCCGCAAGGAGTTGTTGGGGTAAAACAGCCTCGCTGGCCAGACTGGTTCCACAGGGCTGGAGGGACGGGAAGTGTCGCTGTGATCCTGTCCCAGCTCGGGTGAGATCCCACAGGGATCCCTTTCCCTCTCCCAGCTGGGCCCCAGGTGCAGAGCAGGGCAGGGCGATGTCTTCTCATGCCCAGCGAGGGAGCAGCAGCTCCGGGGGCCCAGTTCCTCCAGTTCCTCTGGGTTGGGCTCTGCTTCCAACTGGAGGCAGCAGCAGGGTGGGAAGAGACGGGAAAACGCCATCCCTAAACCCCCTTCAGCCTGCTCCAAAAGTGCCTCATCCTGCACGTGGGGTGTGCTGTGACACACACACCTCACAGTGACTTGTGGTGCTCCCGATCCTCTCCGTGACCTTCCCGTTGTCCCTTTTCCCTTTTCCTGGCAGCTGTGACGTGGGATGCCATGGCCAGCTCCTCGGACAGCGACGATGACGCTTTCATGGCCGTGGATCCAGAGGACGCCGCGGTGGAAGGGACGATGGAGCAGGAGGATGAGCCCCAGGCTGAGCTGGAGGTGGAGGAGCCCAGGCACAACAGATCCATGTTGGAGCTCCCAGAAGAGGTTTTGGAATATATCCTGTCCTTCCTGTCGCCCTACCAGGAGCACAAAACCGCTGCCCTTGTCTGCAAACAGTGGTACCGACTAATCAAAGGTAATGAGGGGGCATTTTCTTCATTGTGGGAGCAGGGCTTTGTAACCCAGCTGCTCTTTCAGCTTGGCCTCTTGTTTTCCCCTCAAACTCTTGTGTGAAATTCCAGAGAAATCCCAACAGCCATGGGGTCACTCACTTTGCTCAAGGCAGAGCTGTAACAGCACAGAACTGAACCCTCAGCCTCTCTGGGAGTAGAAAACCCCAAGAGGCTGTGGATTCCCCATCCCTGGAAGCGTCCAAAGTCAGGTTGGACAGGGTTTGGAGCAACCTGGGATAGTGGAAGGTTCCGCCCATGGCACAGAGTTGGAGCTGGATGAGCTTTGAGGTCCCTTCCAGCCCAGACTGTGAAACTCCCAAACCCCACGACAGAGCAGCTCCCTTGGCTGCCTTTGGATGCTCCCAGTGCAGCCCTGGTGACCTTGGATTGCAGCTTCCTCCCTGTTTCCAGTGTCCCATGCCTAATGCGGCTTTAATTGTGCTTCATTTGCGCCTTGCTCACTAATTAACACTCCCAAACTGCTGCTTTCAGCTGGAAACAACCCGGGGTCTGGTTCTTACAGCTCTGCTGGAGATAAGTGGAACAGAAAATCTACGTGAATACAGATGTGCATATTCAAACTTCCTGAAAGAGTAGCCCTGAGACACAGATCCTTCTCTCTGCCTCTGCACAGCCTTCATTCCAAAGCCCTGTGGGGATATTGTAATGCTGGAGAAGGATGATACAGCAAATAAGGAGGGAGAATTTGGACAAGGATACAAGCCAAACCTCCTGCTTCATTTGATTTCAATGCACGGGGTGATTTCTGGTCCCATTCTGTTGGGTGCACGCTTTAATCACAAGGTTCATTTAAAAAACAAGGAGTTAAACCACAGTTAAATCCGTAGGAAATGGGGCACGTTCCTGCAGGAGGGGAATGAGTTTCTCCTGGAAAACAGGAGAGGGTGTCAGGTGAGGAATGCCCTTGGCAGTTGTGTGGGGTGGTGGTGAATTTATGGACTTCTCCTCACCTGGAAGCATTGCTCACATTCCAGGCATTTCCCACTTTGCCCAGAGTTGAACAGGCTGGAGGTTAAAACAACAGAGCTGCCCCAGCAGGGAGCAAGGCCCCAGATTACTCCTTTTTTGCGTGATTTTGGGGCAGCAGCCACCCACAGCCCTGGGGAAAGGTCTTTTCCAGGTGCTGCAGCCCCTGGGTGGCTGCTTGGCTGGTTCCTGGAGTGGCCTGCAAGGGATGCAGCTGGAATTCACCCCTGGAGTGGAGGGCTGAGCGCTGTGTCACCTCTCAGGGGACCAGTGGTGCTGGGCTGGTTTGGGGCAATTCCAGCCAGAAAAAGGGCCTGGAACCACCACCTGTGTGCTGTGCCCACAGAGGTCACTCGAGGTGAACAACTGATTTGTGTTGTCCTGGTTGGTTTTTCCTGTTTGCCAGGATGCACCTGCTGGGCAATCCTGGAGCTCACGTTCCCTTTCCCGTGCGGCTCTCGGGGAGCAGCTCCTTGAGGACCCCGGGCTTTATGTTTTTATTTTAAAAAACCCTTCCTGCTTTATACCCCAGAGTGGGATTTCTTGCTGGGGGTGTTCCTGGCACAGGGCTTGGGGAAATCCTTGGGGAAAAGCTGTTGGCACGTTGTGGCATCCTCAGTGCAGGTGCCACCAAGTGTCTGCTGCCACAAACCTTCTCCAGACCCTTTTGTCTCCACAGGGAGCAGCCTCTGGGCCCTCCCACAGAATTCATGGCAGCCTTGGAGCATCCTTGGCCAGGTCCCTCCCTCACACAGATAAGGAGGAATATTTCCACTGAGACTCACTGGTTTTTATCCCTGATGTTTCCTCTCCCTACTGTTTTTTAGATCCCAGGGCAGTCGCTGCATCCACACTCTTAAAAGTCGATTATTGCACCTTATTTCTGGTCTGGGGTCCCTGGAGGGAGGGGAAGCTGCTCCTCGGGCTGTGATGAGGGAACAGGGGCTGTGGTGGAGCAGAGAGGGCACAAACCCAGCTCTACAAAGCTTCCCACCTGCTTCCTTCCTTTCCCAAAGGCTCTGCTTCCCGAGCCGGAGCTGCCAGGGATGCCGTGACCCAGCTCAGCACACGTTGCTGATTTCCACATCTGCAGGGTCCCTTTTCTTTATTCTCCTGAATCCTCCGAATTCCCAGCGTGTTTATAACCCAAATCCGGGGTTTCTTTGGAACTTCTGTCACTCCTGCAGGCGCGGTGTGTCCCTGTGTCCCAGGCTTTGCTGACTCTGTGCTGTTTCCTCCCCAGGTGTGGCCCATCAGTGTTACCACGGCTTTATCAAGGCAGTGCAGGAAGGGAACATCCAGTGGGAGAGTCGCACTTATCCCTACCCCGGCACCCCCATCACCCAGCGCTTCTCACACAGTGAGTATCCACTGGGAACTGCCGTGGGAAGCTGCATCCCTCGGGATCTGGGACCCCTGCCCATCTCTGCCAAGCACTCGGCACCAGAACAGGGATTCTGCTCGTGGTGGGCTCGTGGATCCTGGGAGGTGTTGATGGAGTGGAAGTGGAGCCGGGTTGTGGTTTTCTGGCTCTGCAGGTTTTATGTGCAGGGATCTGTCTGCAGCTTCCCTGCTTGGAACTGAGGTTGGAAAAGTCTCCAAGATCAAGGAGACTTAACCTAAATATGTCCCCAGGTGCCACATCCACACACCTTTGAACACCTCCAGGGATGGGGACTGCAGCGCTGCCCTGGGCAGCTGTGCCAGTGCCTGACCACCCTTCCCATGAAGGATTTTTCCTGATATCCAACCTGAATCTCCCTTGGAACAACTTGAAGCCGTTCCCACTCATCCTGTCCCTGTTCCCTGGGAGCAGAGCCCGACCCCCCCTGGCTGCCCCCTCCTGTCAGGGGCTTGTGCAGAGCCAGAAGGGCCCCCCTGAGCCTCCTCTGCTCCAGGCTGAGCCCCTTTCCCAGCTCCCTCAGCTGCTCCTGCTGCTCCAGCCCCTTCCAGCTGCATTCCCTTCCCTGGACACGCTCCAGCCTCTCCGTGTCCTTCCTGTCCTGGGGACCCAAAGCTGCCCCCAGGATTTGAGCCTGAGCTTTGTGTCCTCCTCAACAAAACCCTCCCTCAGCCACAGGGCTCGAGTCATTCCCGTCACAGCCGGGGAATTTAGGGAAGTGCAGAGCTCAGGGATGTACACGGGCTGCTTGCACAGGCCCTCTACATCTGTGAGGAAAACTGGGAAGTTTCCAAGGTGCTGGATCCAGAGTCGAGCAGAGCTGCAGGTGGATTTGCTGAGGGAAGGGAGCGACTGCACCTCTCGATGGATGGGTGAATTCTCCCCCTGCTTCCCACATTCTGGAAGGGAACAGAAAAGGAAAAGATGCTTTATTTAAGTGTCTCTGAGGGGGAAATATTGAAATAAAACTGGTTCTTTTTGCAATAGCATCGAGCTGCCTCAACTCGGCCAGAAAACACGACAGAAATTCCGTCCTGTGGGTTCAGCGCGGGGTCTGAGCCCTCTGGGAGACACTTCTCCCAGGGAGCAAATCCCATTTTCCTAAAGGAAAACAAACACGGTGCCAGCCCTGCCATTCCAAGAGCAGCAGGCATCAAATTTTCATCTTCCCAAGTAACAATTGATGAGGGCAGTGCTGCACTGCCTCCTGCCAAGACCAGTCTGGGAGACGCTGCAGGGAGCTCTGCCGAGCTCACTGTGCTCTTCCCAGATATCCCTGTTTTCCTGCAGGACGGAAAAGGCACCACAGGCCACAGCTCATTGGGAAGTGCTTATTAACCACTTCGCATTTGCATCATTTCCACTCAATTTTAGCAACTGCCAGCTCGAAATTCCCTGGAAAAGGCTCAGGTTGCCCCTGCGTGCTCTTCCGTTTATCCCGCTGCCTGCCACGGCCTTCCTGGCTCCAAAAGGAGTTCTCTCCCTAAATCCAGTGCCCTGGGAGCGTGTAATCCGTGTGAGCCTGGCTCTGTGACAGTGCCCTGGCTCTGCCTGGCCACGGCAGCGTTGTTAATGCACTTTGTGGCACAAAGCTAATCTGGATTAATTTGTTTGCTGACTTAAAGGGATTGGTTTGTGAGCCCCTGCCCGGATTGCAGCCTCTGCTTTCCCTGCAGCAGCATTCCCTGGCCGTGGGCGAGATTCCGGGGTTAAAACGAAGCTGCAAATCATCAGTTCTGGAAATTCCGACTGAATTGCTGAACTGTCACCTAAAATCCCAAGGGATGAGCCAAGGTGGAGGAAGCGGGAGGTGGAGGGAGGGAGGGAGGGAGGACTCACAAGCCCTTTTTTAGGGATGAGTGATTTGCCAGGTTTTGTGGGAAGATGTCACCGCCCAGGCACGAGGCACTGCAGCCATCAGAGCACTGTCTGGGGCTCTCTCTCTTTTCCAAGAATCTTTAGAACTATCCCAGAAGTGGTCACAGGGAGCATGAAAGGACAAGGGAGGGAATTGGAAGCAGGTGGAGGTCACTGTGTCTGCTCTCTGTCCTGAGGGGAGGAATGGAAAAAGTGCTTGATAAGGAATAATGAAAGGAGGATCACAGAGCTGATAACAAACCACAAACGAGCTGTCGCTTTTCCAAGGGACTGGATTGAAACTTCAGGCCATAAAATATCGATAACGGTGATTTTTAGGGGCACAAATCCTCTGGGTTTGGGGCTGATGATTGCAGGAATTGCCCCGAATTCTTTCCTAACTGAACCTGCCAGGTCACAGCCGGGCAATGACTCAGGGGGTGAAATCACTGCCCAGAACGATGTCAGGAGGCTCAGGAATGCAGGAACGGAAAAGCAGCCCAGGAATGCCGACCCTTGTGCCAGGAATATCGATCCTTTGATGGAGGAGTGACTCATTTGAAGCGCTGATTGACTGGTTTTGTTTCCACGGAGTCTGGGGTTGGTGGCACCACCGGGATGAGTAATGACAGCAATTTGTGGCTTTGACGAAGCCCTTGGGAGGCCAGGGAGTGGTAAAAGCTGGAATGTTTGTTTTACAGGATGGGCTGCTTTTGGAGCAGAGCTGCAGCTCCTCCCAGCAGCCAGCCTTGCTCCGTGTATCCCAGATTTCTGGCTGCAGCCAGTCCCTGCACTGCCGGGAGCAGGGGAATGCTGTTGTTGGGAGTAAAGAGATGGAGGGGGAGGTGGGAGAGCTGGGGGTGTTATCCTGTCTCCAGGGAGACCTGAGAGCCCCTTCCAGAGCCTAAAAGGGCTCCAGGAGAGCTGGAGAGAGACTTGGGGCAAGGGATGGAGGGAGAGGACACAGGGAATGGCTTCCCACTGCCAGAGGGCAGGGTTAGGTGGGATTTTGGGAATAAATTCCTCCCTGTGAGGGTGGGGAGGCCCTGGCACAGGTTGCCCAGAGAAGCTGTGGCTGCCCCTGGATCCCTGGAAGTGCCCAAGGNCTGGAAGTGCGCCAGGCTGGACGGGGCTTGGAGCACCCTGGGATAGTGGGAGGTGTCCCTGCCCATGGAATGGGATGAGCTTTAAGGCCCCCTCCAACCCAAACCATTCTGGGATTCTGTTTTGATTCCATGATTTCTCATGAGGATTCACGCTGGGTTCTTTCCTCTTGCTACCCAAAGGAGATTTTTAACCTTTCACTGCAGATTCTCCTTTTTTAGGTCTTTTTTCCCATCTTCTTGCTCCTGTTTCAGCAAGAGGAAAAGCCCTTTTCGTCTGTCCATTGGGACAGCTCCTCTGGATCCATTTTTACGGGATGGAGAGAGGGAAGGAACAGCACAGCTTCCACCCCTTCCACGTTTGTGCAGGGATGGGATTTACTGGGGATTTCCCCTCGTTAGATTTGATGGTAAAAACTCCAGGAATCACCAGGGAAGCCTTGAAAGGGTTGAAACTGGATTTTTATGGCTTTTTTTGGAGTTGGGGTTTGCAGGGAGCAGTTTGGTTCCGATGGGATTCAGTCCTCTTTGGATGAATCCCTGGCTGGTGCTAAGGGACTCCACGTGGGATTCAGTGCTTTGGGAGTGTCCAGGTGCATCCTGCTGAATTCCAGATGGCTGGAGAGCCTTGAACACATCCTGGGAGCTGTGGACAGAGGAACCCCCGGCCAGACAGACTGAGCTTCACAAACTCCCCCTTCCCACCAGCCACTCCGGGCACCTCTTACTGCACTCCGGGGGAAAAGGGAAGAATTTCACAGAAAATCTGGGATTTTGCTCATCCTCCAAGCAATCCCTCTCTGCTCCATCTATAATCAGAGATTCCTGGATACTGCAGACATTTAATTGCCAAAGGCAGGCACTTCCATGGATTTTTTTGCTGCAGGGATTTTTTGGGGAGGCCAAAAGCTCTTTTTTTTCCCGTGGGTGTCTCTGAGGGGTCAGACGTGGTGATCCCTCCCTGTTCCACATCTCCCTGATCCTTTCCCACAGGGAGCAGTGGGAATGCTCCTGGAATATCCTGTGCTTTCGCGGGGCTTTTAAAGATGGACTGAAATGCTAAAAAGAGAAGAAACCCTGGGTGCACAGAGCAGCTCCTGGGATCTGTCTGAGCTTAGGGAAGGTCAGTGAGCCGGGTGCCTTAATCACAGCTCAGCTAATTAATGACGAGCTGCTAAGGCCCTTGTCTCTGCACTTGGAGGAGCAGCTCTGCCGGAGGGGATGATCCCCTCGGGAAGGCTCCTCTGGAGCTCTGCCTGCCAGGGCTCCGCTGGGACAGCCTGGCTGCTTCTCACCGGGGGGGAAGGGGCTGAGCCTGGAGTTTGGAGCCCGGGGCAGGGTGGGAGTGACAGGGGCTGTTCCTGGTGTGACAGGGGATGTTCCTGGTGTGACAGGGACTGTTCCTGGTGTGACAGGGACTGTGTTTGTGTGACAGGGGCTGTTCCTGGTGTGACAGGGACTGGTGTGACAGGGGTTGTGTTTGTGTGACAGGGGCTGTTCCTGGTGTGACAGGGGTTGTGTTTGTGTGACAGGGGCTGTTCCTGGTGTGACAGGGGCTGTTCCTGGTGTGACAGGGGCTGTTCCTGGTGTGACAGGAGTTGTGTTTGTGTGACAGGGACTGGTGTGACAGGGACTGTTCCTGGTGTGACAGGGCTGTGTGTGTGTGACAGGGACTGGTGTGACAGGGCTGTGTTTGTGTGACAGGGACTGTTTTGGTGTGTCAGGGACTGTTCCAGGTGTGACAAGGATTGTTTTGGTGTGACAAGGACTGTTTGATGTGACAGGGGCTGTTCCAGGGGCTGTTCCAGATGTTCCAGGGGGTGTTCCAGGTGCTGTGTGTGTG
>WBMZ01007472.1:0-14848 GCA_013400975.1 Atrichornis clamosus
GGGACGGGGGGGTGGCGCTGGGGGGCAGCGGCGGGGCCGGCGACGACGGCGTGGAGGACGTGGTGGACGAGGGGTTGCTGCTGGAATCTGGCTGGTAGGGCACCGGAATGTGGTCCTGTGGGACACGGGGGAGGAGGGAAGAAGAGGGGAGCGGGTGAGAGCGGTGCTGGCCGGTGCCACCCCGAGGTGCAAAGGATGCCGGGGGACAAGTGACAGCTACACAGCTCATCCCGGTCCTTCTTTCCAGAAAACACCCAGGGCTCCAGAGCTTTTTCCAAAGCCATTTGTACTCACAGTTTGCACCAAGGCCATCTCACACCGTAGTGGGCTCCTTGGCCACCCTCACCCCTGGCTGGGGGTTCCCCAAATCTGGCTCTGCAGAGCCGTGGCCACCAAGACCAGGATTTGGGCCACAGTCCTGGGGCTTTATCCTTAGAGGCAACACGGACACGGCAGTTCCTGCTGAGCTCCTTGGAGCCAAAACCCAACAAGGACCTGGGAGTTCCTGCTGAGCTCCTTGGAGCTAAAACCCAACAAGGACCTGGGAGTTCCTGCTGAGCTCCTTGGAGCTAAAACCCAACAAAAACCTGGGAGCTCCTGCTGAGCTCCTTGGAGCCAAAGCCCAGTGCCTTGCTTGGAGCAGAGGGATGTGAAAGGATCCAAAACATCCCTCGCCATTCCTTGACTCTTCCCAGTCCAGGACAGCGGTTTTGGGTGCACACGGCAAGGGGTGGGAAGGGAGCACCTGAGAGCCCNGCTCCTTGGAGCCAAAACCCAACAAGGACCTGGGAGTTCCTGCTGAGCTCCTTGGAGCTAAAACCCAACAAAAACCTGGGAGCTCCTGCTGAGCTCCTTGGAGCCAAAGCCCAGTGCCTTGCTTGGAGCAGAGGGATGTGAAAGGATCCAAAACATCCCTCGCCATTCCTTGACTCTTCCCAGTCCAGGACAGCGGTTTTGGGTGCACACGGCAAGGGGTGGGAAGGGAGCACCTGAGAGCCCACGGGCAGGAGAACCTGCCTGGGAATCTTGGATCCAAAAACGAAAATCAAGGCCAGAATCTCCCCGCTAGCTGCCCAACTTGGAGCCCCTGAACAGGGTGTGAGCAGTGCTGAGCGTTCCCATCCCCATGGAATTCTCCTCCAAGGTTAAAAAATCTGCACGAGCCTTCCCCAGCAGGTCATTTTGTGTAAATTAATTAATTTTTAAATGGGCTTTCCAGGAAAACCATACACACTTTATGTTGGCCATCCTGCCATGCTGGACAATCTTGGGCAGGTAAATTATTTTTTAAGCAAACAGTGAAGGTCACAGCAATAAGATTTCACAGGGGGTTGAAAATAGATGATCTTTAAGGTCCCTTCCAACCCAGGCCATTCCATGATTTTATTCAGGGAATCTCTAAAGAAATGCTTTTAGAAACATCAAATTAAGAAGAGGACCCTGCTGAGAAAAACACATTTATAGGGGAAATTCAACCTGAATGGGAGTGCTCAGATCAAAAGCCTTTTGCACCACCCCATAACAACAAAAACAGAGCAGATCCCCACACCCAGGAATTCCTAAAAATTTAGGTTTAAAAACAGCATCTAGAGGAGAATCTTGGTACCCAGCCTTTGCCCAGAGCCAGAAGATGCTGAGGGCTGGAGGAGCTTTGGGAGTTCAGGGTTTTGAGCATCTCCAGCCTGCAAACCTCTCACCCTGCCCTTCCTCCAAGGAATTTTCCACTGAAGGCCAACAGGCTCTAAATTTCATTAGGACCAACCCTGTGATGGTTTTATTGTATCAGTGCAAGGCAGGAGTGAGCCAGGTGCTGTCAGGTCTGGCTTGACCAGCTTTGCCAGGGACAATCAAATTCCAGGCTTGTTTTATTTGCAACCATAAATTTGTTATTTATTGAAGTCTCCAATGGTAGCAGAGACCTCAAAACACCCCAAATTCAGCTCAGACCTGGAGACTGAGAGGCCACAATGGAGCAGGACCAGGACAGCAGGATCCAGGTTGTTCTGAAAGTGCTGATCCCATTTTATGTTTCAAAGAGTAACTTCATTGGATACATCCCTCCATGTCCAGGGAAGGGAACGGAGCTGGGAAGGGGCTGGAGCAGCAGGAGCGGCTGAGGGAGCTGGGAAAGGGGCTCAGCCTGGAGCAAAGGAGGCTCCGGGGGGCCCTTCTGGCTCTGCACAAGCCCCTGACAGGAGGGGGCAGCCAGGGGGGGTCGGGCTCTGCTCCCAGGGAACAGGGACAGGAGGAGAGGGAACAGCCTCAGGCTGTGCCAGGGGAGCGGCAGGGTGGATATTGGGAAAATTTCTTCATGGAAAAGGTTGTTAAGCCCTGGCCCAGCTGCCCAGGGCAGTGGTGGAGTCCCCACCCCTGGAGGGATTTAGCAGCCCCGGGGACGTGGCACCGGGGACAGGGTGGCCTTGGCAGTGCTGCGCGAACAGCTGAACCCCATGGTCTTAAAAGCTCTTTTCCAACCTGAACAACTCCACGATTGTACAAAAAGCGGCCGACATTTGGGTGCAGGGGGTGCTCAGGGCTCACCTTGTTGAGTTTGTTGGTTTTGGGCAGCGTTTGGCTGACGTGCAGGTCCGAGTAGCGCGGGGGCTTCCGCAAGGGGTTGTTGATGTCGCAGGGCACCGACTCTGTCCGGACTAACCTTGCTGGATTAACAAGGGAGAGAGGGGAAAAGGGAATGGAGAGGAGGGGGAGAGAGAGGGAGAGACATCAGAGCTCTGCAGGAGCACCCGGAGTCACCCCGTGCTCGCCAACCGCTCTTCAAAGCGACTCCCTCGGCACTTCCAGCCTGGGATGGCAGCTGACCTCCGGGATCCTCCTGCATCCCGGCCACAGCCAATTCCCCCCGGGATGTGAGGCTGCAACTTGGGGCGTTGAGCAGCTGCCACGGCCCCTCCATGAGCTGGGTTCAGCCAGCAGGGGCAGGAGGCACAATCCTGTTCCTCGCCGCAGCTTTTTGGGGTGAAGGGAAGGAGCTGGCTCAGAACACCCCACTCTCAGCAGGGATTTTTGGGGGTGAAGCCAGCCTGCAGGTTTTGGGGCTCAGGAATGGTTTGACTACAATACGATGTATTTAAGAGCTGAGTTTGGGGGTTTTTTTGGCGGGGGGAGGTATTTCACTGGTGCTGAGGCCACCCCAAAGCCATGCTACTCCTAAAACACGCAGCGGGCAGCTCCGGTTCTTGCAACGTCACAGCTGTAAATCCCAATTTCTGCCCATCCCAGCAGCCCACCTGCCCCCCGGACACTGCCTTCCCTGCCTCCTGGTCAGGGTTTGCAGCAGCTCCGAGCGTGACAGGGGGGTCTTCAACCGCTTCCACCCAAATTTGCTGCAAGCAAGGGCTTTGGCGGGGGGGGGCATGGAGTGAAGACTGTAAAATTCCCCCTCCGAGGCACAGGATCCCCACTCGCCTTCCGAGGTGCCACCAGCACAATCTTTTTCCCCAAGATTAAACCAAGGAGTGCATTTCTGGTGATATTTAACACAAAGGAACAGCTTTAAGAGCTCAAAATTCAAGGCAATAACAATTGGAAGCGTTTCCCTCAGGCAGTCGCAGTCCTCCGGCCATCAAGGGAGCCAAAATCTGGAACAAAAGAGGTGGGAAGCGACGCCCCGTCGTCCTGCTGCAAAGTTCTCCCTCTCTCTCTCTCTCTCTGTGGATTCTAGGACGGGCTCTCCCGCAGGAGAGCGGGATAAGGCAGCTCCAAAAGCACCACGAGCATCCGCAGGGACCCCCATGCACCGGGAGATTCGGGGTCCCACATCCGCCCTGAGCTCTCGACAGTAGCAAAAGGCTAAAACCTGTTGGACTTACCCCGTGCGGTGGGGAATCTGAAAAGAAAAGGAGGCAGGGGGAGGGTGGGTGGAAGTGGTTTGCAATGCAAATCTGCCTCGCCCCGACCGGCTCGTCTCCCTACAAGCGGAAAAAACGGTGGGTAAAATTTTCACAGAGCGCCCAAGCGGTTCGGGAGCCTCCGTCCCGCCGGGGACCCCGCCAGGGTCAGGCTCCCGAATCGCCCGGGGGGCTTTTGAAAGTTTTACCTGGTGGGAAAATCCACGGAGGCAGCAGGGGGGAGGAGGAAGGGCCTTACCTCCGCGGTGAATGATCAGCAGGTGACACGGAGGGGCCTCTTTGGTGCATTTGTTGTGGCACTTGAGCCTGGCAGGGGACAGAGAGAGAGGAGTGAGAAGGGGGAGAGGAGGGGACATGGAGCATCCCGGGATGGAGAGACTATTTATGGAGTGACAGCACACAGGGAATGGCTTCCCACTGCCAGAGGGCAGGGATAGGTGGGATATTGGGAAGGAATTGTTCCCTGGGAGGGTGGGGAGGCCCTGGCACAGGGTGCCCAGAGAAGCTGTGGCTGCCCCTGGATCCCTGGAAGTGTTCCAGGCCAGGTTGGACGGGGCTTGGAGCACCCTGGGATAGTGGAAGGTGTCCCTGCCCATGGCAGGGGTGGCACTGGATGAGCTTTAAGCTCCCTTCCAACCCAATCCATCCTGGGATTCTGTGATGGAGCTCGGAGCTCCGCTGGATTCCAGGGACCCTCTCTCCCCTCAGGAAGGCGACAATATCAGACTTTGCTTGTTCACTCTGCCTGAGTGAACCCTCCTGGATCCCTGCTTCCCGTGACTCCCCACCAGCAGGCTCAGGGAGAAGGAACAGTATGGGATGCACATCCTGGAGCCTCAGGGTGGGCTGTCTGGCAGGACACAGGGGCTGCATGCCCTTGGAAAAGCATCCATCCCAATGGAGCAACACGGGAACTCCCAAACCTGGGGGCTCTGCCAGCTTCAGGATGCCCAAAATTGTCACTTCTGCCAGTGTTGGCTGAAATAAAAGGAGACCTGTGCTGGGGGAAAGCTTTACTGGAAGGTGAAACAAGATGGTCTTTAAGGTCCCTTCCAGCCCATCCCAAACCATTCCACGATTCTGTGAAATCCCCATTCCCACCATCCTGCTGCTCGAGGCTTAATTAAATCCATGGGCAGCAAAGGGGGACGAAGCGGCTGCCCTGGCCCCCGATGTGTCCCTGCCACTGCGCCCTCCCCTCCTGGCTTTCTGAAGGATATTTAGCCAAAATAAGGAGAGGATTTAGAGCCAGGCTGAATATTCTGCAGAGCTTTTCCTGGTCTGTGGAGCCAGGGCAGGAGTCTGGAGGGCTTCACCCCCAGGTCATGCATACAGGCATAAGCAGTCTCCCAAAACTTTCCCTTTCCTTCTTAATTAAGGATGGAAACGTATCCCCAGCTCAAGCTCTGCCACGCCGGCAGAAAGCCATGGGGGGAAAAGAGAAAAAGGAGGCAAGGATTTATCAAAACAAGGGTAAAGGATGGGAAAAAAGAACGGCAGCTTCAAGTCAATGAGCTGGGTAATGAAAATTCAGGAGCTGAGTGTGTTAGCTCTTATTACAAAGCTGTTCCTAGAGGGAAAGGCAGGAATTAATTTGGTATTTGAGGCTTGGGGGGTTTGGGGTCTGGTTGTTTGTTTTACCTGCTGGTTCCCCTCTGGTTTCTTGGGAAAGCAGCGCCGGGGCAAAACTGGAAAACCTAAATACCTTGTGCTCCCTCTAACTTTTCTCTACCAGGAAATGGATTTGTTCTCTCCTGGAGGATTACAGGGAGCAGGACTGACACAGCCAGAGCCACAGCATCCCTTCTCCAGCACAGAGACCAGGCAGGGCTTGCAGGAAAAGCCTCCAGTTGCTTAAATGCAACAAGAACCACCCCTTTTAAATCTATATTTGATAATATCCCTTCCAGAAAACCCCCAGCAGCTGTGCAGTAACCAGGCGTTTCTCCTCAGGTTTAAATCCCAATTTACCAACTCATCAGCACTTAATCAACGGCAGCAGAGATCGTTATCGCTCCGTCGCTCCAGCCAGCTCGCAGACAATCACATATTCCCGGCTCCCAGCCCCAGTAAAAGGCAATTCCGGCTCGGACAGCAGCTTCCCTAAGTGCTGAAGGCTGCACGGTTCTGTCTGAGGGTTGGGCTGTGCCCGATTTAGAGCAGCTGAAGTGGCCCCAGCCCCTGGCTCGCTCTCTTTTCCCAGTCCTACCCGATTTTATGGCCTCGCTCCTTTGCACCTTGGCTTAACTGATTTGGGAGGGGTTGGTTCCTCAGTGCCATGACCCTGCCAAGAAGCAGAGGTGGCCAAAACTTTGCAAAAATAGAGGCTACAGCCCAAGATTGTGGGCAAAACCCATCCGAGCTACCCAGCCACTCTCAGCCCCCTCCTGGTCCAGCACATCCATCCCCATCTCCTGCAGATAATTCCACAGGGAGCCCATAACGTGGGGATCTAAAGCCAGGCTAAGGAAGGGGGGACTGTCAGGATCTGAGTCAGAGCTCTGGTGAGAGCAGAGCCGAGGTCTGGCAGGCACATCCTCCCCAGGGACCCCGCTCCCACTGCAGGCACACAGACCCAACCTCAGCCCTGCTCTGGGGTGTTATTCACCCAATTCCGTGGCTCATTAAAGCTTCCTGTGAGGATGAGCTGGCAGGAGGCCGGTTGCTCTCTCCATGCCCAAGTCCCTGCTTGGCTACACCAGCAATATCCCAATTATCCCCTCACAGTTTTAAGGCCTGACACAAACAGCTCTGGCACTGTGCCGTACTTGCAGTTTTTGCATTTTAAGCCGAACAACATTCCCTTCCCGCAGACGGTGCAGGTCTGAGACATCCAGTACTTGGTGGAAAACCTGTGGAGAGAAACACAGAGGGTGGGCAGGGAGAGTGGAAGCCTCACTTACCTGCTGAGCCCTGATTTATCCTCTCCTTGCTGCCCTCAATCTCCGCTGCATCTTTCTCAGGATGCCAAAACACAAACCTGAGCCCCCCTTTGGCTCTGGAGAAGGGCACAGCCTGTTCCAAAGGTTCCAAGCCAGCCAGGATGGGCCAACTCACTGCGACCCCCCATATTTTCCCACCCCTGGCACCCCCCAAAACACTTCCCTGCCCTGGGGAGCAAAGTTTCCAGCCCCTCAGGGAAGCAGCTTCCCATCAAACAGCAGCACTGAGGCTGTTCCCAGTGCTTTGCCCTCTTCAGGTAGATATGGAAGGGCAGTAATCCGGAGATGGGGAATTTGTTGAAGGCTGGCAAGGTCAGGGATAATACACAGCTTTTATTGATAGCGGCTCGAGCCTTATCTACACCAAATCTGAACTGAAATGGAATTTAAATGGGCTTCTAGGACAGCACAGCCCAGCACAGGAAAGAGGGGGAACGTCTCTGAGCTCCCTGTCCTGGAGCAGAGATGGAAAAGGAGATACTCATCCCTCATCCCCAGCCTGGCGCTGCAGCAGGGTGGGCATACCCATGTTTGATGGAGTTTCCTGTGTTTTAAGGAGTTACCTGTGTTTTATGGAGTTTCCTAAATCCCGGCGAGGGATCTGCGGGGACCAGCGAGGCACTGACAGCGTATCTGCAAGGAGAGACCGGGAAAACCTGCACTGGTAACAAAATCGGGAGCTGGGGCTCAAGTTTTTTGGGAAGGGGAGCAAAGGATGTGCACAAAAAATGGGGGTTTCCTGCTATTTCCCCACTGAGCTCCCTTTCTGGAAAGCAAGAGACCTCTGGGCTTTGTGGGTCTGTGGGAAGTCGGGGGCTCCTGTCCCATATCCCATCCCCCAGTTTGGGCCAGGGAGATGATGCAGCCATGTGCAGGCAGGGCAGGATTGAGAAACTTTTAGAACCATGGCACGATGTCCAAACAAAGGGAAGATAAAGCTGGAACAGCACCATCATCGCTTTTTAATAAGACATCACAGATGAGGTGGTGACTGAACAAAAAGCTGAGTGTCAGCCACTCCAAAGGTGATTCCAGTCGTATTCCAAGAGAAGAACGGATTAAAAAGCAGTCTTGGTGCTCTACTTCCAAGGAAAAAGGAAGAAGAAAGGAGAAAGAAAAAGAAGTTCATTAGCACCGCTGGAGCAGGAAGGTAATTAATTAGCAGCACGGCCATGCTTGCACTCCACATCCCCCTTCAGCCTCAGCAAGGCGGAGAACCTGCTCCTTCTCCTCCTCCTGGCCACGGAAAAGGTCCTGCCCCGCAGGATGCTCAGCCCTGGGAACGGATCCATGCCGGGAACCAGAGGCTGGATTTTCAATACGGGATTCGAGAGGTTTCCCGGGCACAAGCGCCCAAGCCCAGCACGGGCGGGGCGGCGGATCCCGGCCGTTTGCTCGGAGTGCCGGCAAATCCCTGGCTAAACACGCGCTGGATATTATCCCTGGGAGCGGGGAGAGCCACTGTTTGCTTTAATATCCTATTTTAATATAGCGGGAGGCACGGAGCTCTAATTGCACTCGCTGGCTGAAGGTTACATTTACATCCTGCTCCCTGTGTTGGAAGTCCTGGGAGCTTCCTGAACGGATCCTTCTGCAGCACCTCCGGCCAGCAGCTGCTCCGGCTCCTTCTCTTCCTGCGCCGCGGCGCTCCCGGTCATTCCGCAGGCAGAGCCAGCAATGAAGATGTCAGAATCATGGAAGCATGGAATGGTTTGGGTTGGGAGGGTCCTTAAAGATCATCCAGTCCCATGGGCAGGGACACCTTCCACTATCCCAGGGTGCTCCAAGCCTCGTCCAACCTTGGACACTTCAGGGATCCAGGGGCAGCCACAGCTGCTCTGGGCAACCTGTGCCAGGGCCTCCCCACCCTCCCAGGGAACAATTCCTTCCCCATATCCCATCTAACCCTGCCCTCTGGCAGTGGGAAGCCATTCCCCCTTTTCCTGGCATTACCCACCCACGTAAAAAGTCGTTCTCCCTAATTTTTATAAGCACCCTTCAACATCAGTGAGGGGAATTCATGTCCCCAGCACCACACTGTGGATATTTTTGACCCACGTTTCTCCCCAGCCCTTGAGAACCCACCCTGGGCTGCAGGACCAGCACCCCTCCCACCACCCCGGTATCCACAACCTCCCAGGAGAGGGGAGCTGGTGCACAATTCCCACAGGTGACGCTCCGAAGAGTGTGACCACTCCAGGCACAGCCTCATCCCCCCACGAACGTCATTCTCTCCTCACTAAATCACATCACAAAAATAAGTTGTCATCATCCCCCCCGCCTCCAACAGCGGTCCCTGAAGAACCAAACACCCGGGCAAGCACAGCTCCTCGCCCAGAATTAAATTACAACCTTCACTTTATCAACCACAATTTATTTCCACTAACTTTCAGCTGGCCTCAATTAAATCCTGCCAGCCCGGGGAGGGGGAGAGGGGATGGAGGCAAAGGCGGCTGCTGAGGCTTTTAATTACTTTTTAAATGTGCTCAGTGCAAAAATGTATTGAAGTGTATCGGGGATTTTGACCTCCTAACATAAATGAGACCTACGTGACTCACAGCTAATTAGGTTCATTAGCGGGAGCGATACGCGTAGGATCGCGGCGTTTAACAATAGCCCTGCTGTTTCCAGGAGGGAAAACCAGCGGGAGGGCGGGGAAAGGCACCCCGCCGCCACAGGGAACAGCCCCAAAGGTTTGGGGGCCTTTGGAGTTAAATGGAGATTCCCCCCCGCAGGAAAAGCTGTTCCTCACAATATTAAATCGGGGTGATGCCCTGAGGGAAGATGGAGATGCAGCAGCCTCCCACCAGCACGGGAGGAATATTCTGAAATATTGAAAATTCCAAAATTGCCACAATGAGAGGTAATTTCAAGGCAAAACAACCCTGTGGGCACGTCTGGGAGGACCAGGCTTTGTTGTGGGGACCCCGGGATGGAGAAGTGCCAGACCCGAGGCAGTGGGATCGGCTGATCCTCGCAAGCTTTGAAGCGTGACAGCGGCTGCCTCCTTCCCCCTCTCCCTTCCTCCCTCTTTCCCTCTCTCCCTTCCTCCCTCTTTCCCTCTCTCCCTCCTCCGCCTGCTCCAGCGACCCCGAGCTGCCCGCGCCTATTGATGTCCCCCGACCTCCCCTGCCCCCGTGTCAGTCATTACTTAAACCTTTATCGCCAGCAACCTCCTGCATGGCTTGAAAAATCCAAGCTCTCCCAGCCGTCATTCCCTTCGTGTAATTCTCCCCCCTCCTCCTGCTCCGGGATGACATTTAGTGGGCACATGTGGAATTTCCAAGGGAAAAGTGCAGCTGGCACCCACTGAGCACCCCAACAGGGACCCCCCCGGACACCCCTCCCTTTCCTGGCTGCGGAGGGGTTCCCAAAAGCCAAACCCTGCTCCCCAATGTCGTGGCACTGCCCAGTGACGTGGCACAGCCTCCGATGCCAGGGAATGCCACCCTCCACTCCAAGATCTCCGCGCTTTCCTTCGCTGCTCCAGCAAAGGTCAGCCCCGCACAGCACGGCTTATCCCCGAGTCAACAGCCCGTGCTTGACGGGATCAGATGTGCCAGGAGGAGAGCAGGGAAGGGGGAAACCAACCGGGCAGAGGGTGACAGCCACCTCCGGCGCGTCCCTGACAGGCGACGCGGGAGAAGGGCGCTGCCAGCCGGCTCCCCGGCGGTGACAGGCAGCTGTGACAGCCACCGCCGCTCCCTGAGTGGCACCCGCGCGCCTCGGAGGTGACGGGACCGCGGCGCTGCCTCGGCCGTGACGCCCTCCCTGCCCCCGCTGCCCTCCCGGCGGCTCCGCGGTGCCTTTCGGCTGCCGGGGCGCATGTGGCCCTTGGTTCCCCAGCTGGGAGCTGGGATTCACGGGCATCTCGTGCTCTTGGAGCTTCCCTAGTTCATCATTTTGGGTTTCCACCCTCCCTGCGGGCAGAGCAGGAGGGTGGTGATGCCCTCAGAGCGTCCCAACACCCTCACCAAGGACACCACGAGCATCATCCGGGGCGGGCAGCGGTGCCGAACCACACGGATGGGGACCGTGTTTTGCCACAATTCCCCCTTTTCTCATCTCCTGGCACCTCTCTGGATCCCAGGGAATTGGTGTGAGCATGTTATCCATCATGGAGACAGCCTGATAAACAAACTCTCCTCCTCTACTACAGCAAACAGCATCAGGCAATGTTCACATTATGAATGGGATGGATAAAATCGATGGAAGTGAACTTGGAAAGCATCCCGGGATGAATCACAAGCCAAGAAACGGCCAGGAGACTTTGCACTTATCTCCAGACATCTTCCAGCCCTGTGTTTATCCCAAGCTGTCACCAAAATGCTCCCAGGGTGGTTGAGTCCCATGGAGAGATTAAGGGGAGACACCGGGGTGCAGCCTCTTCCCAGAAAAGATCAACAGCTTAAGAGATCCAGGATCAGAAGTATCTCTACCACCACCAGAAATCCCAGTCTGGAGCCAAATCATAGTATCATCGATCCATGGAATGGTTTGGGTTGGAAAGAATCTTAAAGATGATCTCATCCATGGGCAGGGACACCTTCCACTACCCCAGGTTGCTCCAAGCCCCATCCAACCTGGTCTGGAACACTTCCAGGGATGGGGCAGCCACAGCTGTGCCAGTTCCAGTGATGCTGTTCCAGTGTCTCAGCACCATCCCGATGGTGATGGATGCTGGCAGAGATCCCTTCCTGCGTGGTCCCAGCTGGGGAGCCAAGCACACCAGTGAGATGCTCTGCAGCAAAGGGTTCAAAGTCCCATCATGAGACACCTCAGTGATGGTTTTAGGGCCAAAATAGGATGGGAGAGATCCCAGAGCAGCTGCTCCAGCAGCTTTCCCTCCCCATGATACAAATCCATGCAGGATTCAAGCTACAAAGGGAGTCAGCCGCTCCCTCTGTTAGTGCATATGGGAAATATTCTACACTAATGTGGTGCAGTGGGAAGTGTCCCTGCCCATGCAGGGGGATGGAATGAGAGGGTTTTTAGGGTCCCTTCCAACCCTGTGGATCCCAGCCAGGTCCACCCCTACTGTGGGTGGAAGGATGATCCAGCAGGATGAAACAAACCCTCAGCCGCAGCAGAGGGGATCATCCAACGCAGCCGGAGAGGGCAGAGCTGTTCTCAGAGCATCTCTCCAGTGCGGAAACACTCCCTCCATAATCCAGGCAGTTCCTCCTTGCAGCGTGACAATCCCATTTATCCAGCTCAAATGTCACGTTCAGCCGCTCCGCTGGCTTAAAGACTCACACTGGGATTTTTCCCCCGCCCAGTTCTCAGCCTCGCAGGCTCAATTAGGCTTAGCCAGACAAAGCTGTGTTCTCCGGCTCCACTGCCAGGGTGGGAAAGCCTCTGGTGCCTCGCTGCCAGCTGTGGCCAGATGTGGGCTGCAGGGAGCTCCCAGCTGTGCTCCCACCACAGCTGTGGAGTGCTCCTGCCATGGCTCGTGCAAGGCAGGTTCAGGGAGGGGAAACCCATGGATGGTCACCGAGAAATGGTGTTCCCTTCGGGAAGTGCCCTCAGGAAGGTGGCTTGGGTCGGGACAGTGAGAGGGGGAGGTGTCTCCCCACAAAGCCACCCCCAGCACTGGGAATGGGATGCCCATGGAGAGGGGGTGTGGTCTGGATGGCCCTGGCTGCTTCCCCCACAGCACCTTCAACACCAGTGCCATGCTCTTGGGTCCACCCTGGTGCTTTCCAAAAGATAGGCTGGATTTAGGGCTCCTGGATTCCCACCCTGATCCACTGGACATTGTCTTGAATCCCTGTCCACCAGCCAAACCTACCTGAGGTCAGCCCTCCAGGGGCTCAAGGAGCTCTGGTGGCATCTCAGCACTTGCCACTTGGCCATCCCTGGTTGCCCACCCAAGCCCCACTTAGGCACAGCCTGGGGCAGGAGGGTCATCAGCACCATCAGCTGCAAATTCCTTGGTCACAAAGCCCAGAGGAAGAGCCAGGACAGGGATTCAGGAGAATCCCATCAGGGACACGGCCGGAGCAGCACCANGTGCCATGCTCTTGGGTCCACCCTGGTGCTTTCCAAAAGATAGGCTGGATTTAGGGCTCCTGGATTCCCACCCTGATCCACTGGACATTGTCTTGAATCCCTGTCCACCAGCCAAACCTACCTGAGGTCAGCCCTCCAGGGGCTCAAGGAGCTCTGGTGGCATCTCAGCACTTGCCACTTGGCCATCCCTGGTTGCCCACCCAAGCCCCACTTAGGCACAGCCTGGGGCAGGAGGGTCATCAGCACCATCAGCTGCAAATTCCTTGGTCACAAAGCCCAGAGGAAGAGCCAGGACAGGGATTCAGGAGAATCCCATCAGGGACACGGCCGGAGCAGCACCAAAGTGTGGAATGGAGTTGACAGCCAGGACTGGGCTGATGTTCCCAGCAGGGAGGGGACATCCCTGGAGACCACATGAAACCAGCTGTTCTACTGCTTCCTCATGAGGGGCAGCTCCAGTCTCTGCTCCCTGGGACCAGGGAACAGCTGGAGCTGTGTCGTGGGAGGGTTAGGTTGGATATCAGGGAAAGGCTCTTCCCCCAGAGGGTGCTGGGCACTGACCAGGCTCCCCAGGGAATGGGCACGGCCCCAAGGCCGCCAGAGCTCCAGGAGCCTTCGGACAGCGCTCCCAGGGATGCACAGGGTGGGATTGTTGGGGTGTCCTGGGCAGGGCCAGGAGTTGGACTCTGATCCCTGTGGATCCCTTCCCACTCCGGATATTCCATTATTCTATGATTTCCCCAGCAAGATTTGTGCTGCCGGAGGAAGAGGCTCCTTCTGCAGCTCCCTGCCAGCCCTCGTGCTCTGTGAAAATCCATTCCCATCAGGACAAATGGCTGTTAAAAATCAGAGGGAAGCATCCAAACCTGCTCCCGACCCGGCCCAGGGATGACTCAGATGGGAACGTGCTCCTGCCATGAGCAGCAGGGCTGTGGAAAAGAAATCATGGAGAGACAGCCAGGGACAGACAGGGCTCGCCGAGGCCTCGCTGGGCTCCCCTCACCCACCTCAACCTGACAACAACAACATTTTTGTTTTGTTTCCTTGCTTAGGGAAGTAATTCCACATCAATCCAGAGCTTACTGGGTGCTGCCGTGCTGCTCCCACAAGAGGAAAAGGGAAAAGGGACTTTTGGGGCTTTATAAAAGCCCACAGGGATGGGATATTGTGGAGAACTCAGCTGACAAACCACATCCACAAGGATGGGGACAGGGAGGTCCTTGGGATGCAGGAAGAGCTCGGAGCAACCTGCTCTAGTGGAAGGCGTCCCTGCCCATGGAACTGGATGAGCTTTAAACTCCCTTCCAGCCCAAATCATTCCACGATTCTACTCCCTACAAACAAACGTCTGCCCTGCTTGGCAGAACTCCCACACGGATGTTGATCCTGCAAGGACCAAACGGCTCCGCTGATGCTGAAACCTCCCAACAGGGATCAACCAGCTGGTGAAACCCAGCTCCCATCCAGCCCGGAAAACATTCCCAGCAGCCAGCAAAGTCAGAGGGAGATGAGAGGAGACACCTCTCCAGCAGCGTTAGTCACTTGATAGCCCATCACTTCCCATCGCATCGCGCTCCGGCGGTGCCACGTTCCATCAGGATATCACAGCACGGGATGTCATCCAACACTGAGGCGTGAGGAAAACTAATCCAAGGAGACAGGGCTGGGGGTGGCTGGGAATGGGGTTTGGTCCTTGGTTTCTGGTCTCTCGGTCCAGGCTGGAAGTTGAATCCAGCCAATGCCACGGGGAAAACAGCGATGGAAAAATCCCCCTCGCTCCAGGGAAATCCGCTGGCTGTGCCAGCCGGAGTCAGGTGTTGGATATCTCTGGGAATAGCATTGTCTGCCTGCAGAGATCCTGCCATGTCCCACTGTCCCCAAAGCCAAAGGGAGAGGAGGAAAGGGATGGCAGGAATGGCTCGGTGAGTTCTCAGTGATCCCAAACAGCAGCTGAGGGGAGGGGAGGAAGGAAGGGAAGAACAAGGAAGGAAGGATAGGAGGAAGAGGGGAAGGGGGGAAGGAAGG
>WBMZ01007474.1:0-10347 GCA_013400975.1 Atrichornis clamosus
CCCGGCCCGGCCCGGCGCGGCGGAGCTCAGCGCCCGCTCCGCGGCCCCGGGGGTGGAGGTGCCGCAGCCCCGGCGGAGCGGGGCCCGCACCGGTACCGGGGGTGAAGTTCAACCACCTCATTCCGGGTTGAGCCCCAATTTCCAGTGCTGGCCACGAATCACAGTGTGTGTTACTCTGGTATGTAGGGAATTGCTAATAGGTGCAAATGGCTCAGTTCCGAAATCTCTGTCTTGACAAAGTGGAAGGCTAGGGTTTGATTTTTAAGAGCGCTCTAGTCAGCGTTTAGGGTTTCAGTAACACGATCCTTTTTTTTTCTCATTATCCTATATATTTTTTTCTCCCTATGCTTATTTTCCCACCTGTACAAAGGGCACAGAGAAGTACAGCTAACATATAGGTTTAATGGTGATGGGGCATCAGAGGAACACTCAGATGCATAGAAACATGTGGCAGCAAGAGCAGTAATGTAAACATACAAGTATGAAACAACAGAAAATAATTTAAATTACAGTTTAAAATGTAAACCTTGCCCCACTTATATTTAACAGTGTTCAGAGTGAAAAATAAATGTAAAAAAACATGGTTATTATGATCTCATGTGATCTCTTAAAGCCTGAACTGCTCATCTGCACCAAAAATTTTCGAGATGCTTCCTATGTGATGAGTCCAAATGTGTATTACCCAGGCTAACTCCTTCAAAATCCACTGTTAGGAATCACTTTTCTCACCCTCGAAAGAGAATTAAAGGATATTCTATTTACAGAATGCAAACAAACATATAGAATATAAATAAGCATACAGAATGTAAATATATATAATCAGCATTTTTTAAAAAGACACTAAAAAAATGAAAATGCAGGCTGAGGCTTAAGGTCTGTGACACATGAAGTAAAAATCTTTCCCATATACCATCCCTGCAACTTTTCCCATGCAGCAGCTGAGCTCACCTCTCTGACATGCAATGACTATTGAGCATGTAGGAGTGTGAAATTCTGGCAACCACCTTATAATTTTATGTGTTTCTGACTGTTTAGTCCTTTGGACTATCTCCGGTGGGGTTTGATGTAAATTGATATTCACTGCGACATTAAACTGCACTGACTTCTCGTAGCTGACTTCTGTTTGGGAGTTCACAGTGATTTTTTGCTAAAGCAGACTTAATTGTGACTGAATCAATTTTTGGAGTCCACACAAAGCATATGAACAACCACATGTGGCAAAGTACAAATTAAGCACATGTTGGGCTTCTGTTTTTCATGCTAAAGGTTACTGAAGATTTCACTTCACTGTTCTCAACACAGTGCTGAACTGGTCATTAACGTTCATCACACAGAACTCCCTTGACACAACACAAACTCACAAGTTACTGCCTTCACAAATGGCACAGCAAGCATTTCTTTAATTAGACTTTACAGGAAATCCTCATCTATCTTGTTTCCTTGGCTGCCTCTTTAATGCATGGGCTAAGTAACACTAATTTAGAGAGAGAAATAAAATTTGTTATTATAGTCCATAGAAAATGGAAGAAACAATGTATTAGGAGAACAAAGATATATGTGTTATGTATAAACCACACTGTTGTCAGTTAGTTCTTAACAAGCCCAAGGGTTGAAAAAGCACGTTGCTTTCCTTAATTTTTGGGTTTGTGGTAGCTAAACTTCAGTAATATACTCAGTGAGCCCAGCCTTTATCAGACATATTACCTGTTCATTTAACAGTCATTAAATATGCACGGACTGTAATTGTTGCTGTGCTTGGATCCCAAGACAACCTGGTCAGAGCCCTCTTTGGTTGCAAGCATCCAGTGACATTTTCAGAGATACTGCTATATTTTTAATGGCCCATTTTTCATCTTCTGTACCTCCTTGCAAATGCATTTTGAGGAGCTTGTTTGGCAATTAAAAAGGTTTGATATGCTCTGGTGAAATTATTCTGCCCTTAGTCCTAGAAATGAGAGATCTGCTCTCTGTGCACGACAGAGATACTGCTGAGTTATTCCTCCTGTGTGCTAACTGGCTTTGTGCTGCACAATCACATGCCAAAGAGACCTGTGAGCAGGACGTGTTGTTAATCCTATGGGAAATGGGTGTAATTTCAGTGGAACTGGGAAACAGCTAAATCTGAGTTTGTGGCCTGTGAGACATACAGTCTGAAACGGTCAGTTCTCTGTTGAACCTTCGTACTGTTGCATTTGTCAGTCCAGTATCAATTTTTTAACTATAAAATTTCCTGGTTTTCAGCCTTTGAGTTAGTTTTGTGGGTTGAATCTGAAAAAAAAAATATCTTGCTGCTTATGAAAAAGACCCTCCCTCTACAGGGAAATAGCCACAGATTCAAACTGTGGTAAGAGAGTGATAGACTGGTGGTGTGGTGAGTCCGCAGCCATGGAATGAAGCAATGAGGCAACACTGTGTGTCTTGTTTGCATGTGAATTATAAAAAGAGAGCACTGAAAGTGTTGTCACAGGAGTCTGAATCAGGGTTTTGGTGAGCGTTTTGCAGGGCAGATATTGGAGGATGTGGAGACAGTCCTTGGGACCACTGTCAGAACAGCCATTGAAATCTGGATGGGAATATTAAAAACAAAAAAAAACCCCACTGCTCTGCTTCTTTGCATCTTAGCTATGAAAGGCATTTCCAGTCTCTATTAGAGTCTCAAGCTGTTAATAATTATTAACAGTTTGATGGGGGTTTTTTCCTCAAAATCGCTGTGATGACTGTGACAGGCACAGAATGACCCTAAAACACTACTGAAACGCAATTACAAAGGACAGCACTTTGCATCTCACAAAAATTTCAAGATTTTTTTGCTTTGAGTTGGTTTTGGAGAGGGATTTGCGTTTTACTTTGCTAGGGATTCATTTTCTCTGCCTGCGTACTATTTGTGTGGCCAAAGAGGTAATCTGAAGAAACCCCAAATAAAAAGTATCTGGTACTCTCTGGTGTTTGTGGTCTCTCTAAAAACAAGCCATGATCCAAGCGGGTACTTCTGAACTAGAGAACGAGTAAACAAATTGGCATTTGGTGTAATTTCCCTGTGGGAAAATGGATCACCCTTTCAAAAGCGTAGAAGAAGAGAAGGAACTAAAGAGAGGGGTGCTGGTGATGAAAAATGAGGCTGCTTGAAGTGTTTAATATGGAGATAGAGGTTGAAATTCCCAAACTGGTAGTTTGCATCAGGTACAACTGCATCACTCTTTATAATCTCCTCCTACCTCCCTCAGCACATCCTACATTCTCTTTTTGCTGGCATCTAAATTTACATATACGAAATTTTAGTTCCTTGCCCTGGCAGCTATTATTAAAAAAAAAAACCCTTTTATTTTGTTTAAGTCCCTTTATATCTTACTGCAAGATATGTGTCGTTTTTCTTTGTTCTGGGAACAGGTGAAAGTGCATCATATCTTTGAAACTACTTGGATTGAAAGCACATTATTTTGTGCACTTTCTTGCTTTTTTAGTTTCCTGTTATTCCTTCAAGACTTGCACTATATCCTGCAAAAATCATGGTGTTTTAAAAATAATGATAAAGTAAAAATTTAGGCAGTTCTTCTTTCAAATGCCTGACTGATTTCAATGAAATTAACATTAATAAAAGTAGCTAGCTGTTGGTATCTGATATCTCTTTAGTTCATGACTACTTATAGGTGTGAATTCTAGGAATGAAACTGACTTTTTTCTTTATATTTCACCTGAATTATGTGTTATTTTCTTGTTTTGCCTTGTCATAATTTCCTGTCTGATGCTTGCTCTTTGTGCTTATGTGAACTGCTTGGGAGTTGGGAGATGACAGACCAAAAGACATTTCCGT
Organism: Atrichornis clamosus; assembly: GCA_013400975.1. Lineage (NCBI taxonomy): Eukaryota > Metazoa > Chordata > Aves > Passeriformes > Menuridae > Atrichornis > Atrichornis clamosus. The sequence continues at coordinate 3,812 of WBMZ01007474.1, forward strand.
GATGCTTTCTCTGAATAGAGGGATCTGAGTAGAGAGGTGTTCACCTAAAGGCAAGAGACGTATCTCACATTCCCTTTTTAAAGAAAAATTGGATGGGTAAAAAAATAAAAGCATTAATTTGGAGAAGAAGCTAAGGCGAAGGGCCTGACTAACACCCAGCCTGGCAGTGAAACTGCAGAATTCCCTGCATCTTCCATTCATCCCTCTGGAATCTGGCTTTGCTTCATGTGCTTCTGTCTACTTGTTTCCAGCAAGGCAACCTGTTTAAAATAGCTTCATAATGGGTATGAAAATGGTGCTTTTTTCTACAATGAATGGTGCCAGTATGGAATTACTTCTCTCGGTTGGACGTACCCAGCCCTGTAACCAACACTGGAAACTTATCTCTTGCAGTTCATTTTGTGGCCAGGGGTCATGATACATAATTTAGATCTGACCTGTTGCACAGCCTGGATCTTTAATAAATCTGCATTTAAGTGGCACTGTTAATTCCATAAAGCCATAGTATTTATCTAACAAAATTACTGACTTCCCACAAATTGTGACTTAGTCTAGAGTGATACAGGGAAGGTAAGGCTGAAAGGTCTGGTCTGATTATGGCAATCAAGGATGTACCCACTGCAAAAAAGTTTAAATTGGCTATCTGGACAAGGTTATGTGTTGGAGAGAAAGACTTAAAACTTTTGGGTTATGACTACAGCCATCACTAATATTAGAGAGGCTTGTGGAAGGAGGTTGGGCATGCACATTGAAAGATGTTTAGATAAGCTGAAACTTGTCAAAGTAAAGTTTTGGGTTGAGAATTAGTTGTAGCAGTACATCTGTGTTAACCTGGAAAAAAGGAAGCTCAGGGGAGATCCTATTGCTCTGGTGAGGTGGGAGTCCATCTCTTCTCCAGGGAACAAGGGACAGGAGAAGAGGAAATGGCCTCAAGTTGTGCCAGGGGAGTTTTAGATTGGATATTGGGGGAAGATTTCTTCACAAAGGGTGGCCTGGTACAGGCTGCTCAGGGCAGTGGTGGAGTCACCATCCCTGGAAGTGTTTAAAAAACATGTAGATATGGCATACATGGTTTATTGGTGAAAATGGTGGTGATGCTGGGTTGATGGTTAGATTTGATGATCTTAAAGGTCTTTTCCAGCCTCTTCTATGATTCAATGATCTGCTCTGGGCACACAATCAGAGAAGCAGGTCATTAGGCTATTTTTAGGTGCTGCAACACGTGTCTGGGGAAGAGTGAGTTACGTTTGTGGGTGTATAATATCAATATGACAAGCAGTTTTCTGTATTGCAGGCAAATATCTAATTCTCTGCGACTTCAGAACTCATTTTGTGAGTGATTACATTGCAGAACACAGGGTAAGGAGGGTTTTTGAATCCCCAATATAATAGCCTACCTGCATTGCTGGACTTGCTCCAGAATAACTTAAAATATAGAGCTGCCTGGCAACATGGCTGGTTATGACAATATCAAATTTCTGAAAGTGACATGAATGTTTTAATTTACTATGAGCTGTCATGAAAAGCCAATGATCAAGGCAAAGGATGGTGCCCTTCCCTTCTAATCAGTAGGAACTGGAAAGACATTTTGGAACATTTTCCAGATATTCTGGAATGACATTAGTGGAAGGTTACCTGTCCATGGCAGGAGGGTTGGGACAAGATGATCTTTAAGGTTCCTTACAACCCAAAATACTGCATGTTTCTGTTATTCTGATTTTGCCTGCTCACAATGAACTGGCTGTGGGCTTCATGCATGAAGCACATACGGAAGTATCTGTCCTCTGTTACCGGGAATATCAGGTTCAGCAATCACATTTGTCCAGTTTGGAGTCAAAATCTGTGAAGCCAATGATTAAATATATTCTTTTGCTAAAGATGTGCTGCCTTGCTTGGCACACGCATGCTTGGAACAGACTTTTTGAGAAAGTTTCAAGCAGTGCTGGACTCGTGCTGGAAAGAAATGAGAAAGCTCCTACCTAGAAATAAGCAGAAACATCTACGCAAGTGGTTTAGCATTAAAATAGGCATGTATAGAGTTTGTGAAAATTATCTGACCCAGGATATACAATTTAACAGTGCTCTTTTGGATTCATTTTTGATGCATTTAGAAGTGTAAGGCAGTTAATTTTCTCCATAAAGGGCAAGTACAACCCATTACATAAAGGACTTCTCCGTGCTGTAGTGCTCACTTCCCCTGGGCTCGCTGCCCTCCACACACTCACACATTGCTGTACAGTGTGCTGTGTTCACAGCAAATTAGCTGTACACTCAAATCAGCCTCTCAGCTGCCCTACTGTGCCTTGTACAAACAGCTGTTCCCGTAGTCTGGAGTGCTCAGTGTTGTTTGGTGAGCAGCCAGCGTGCCTGTAGTGCAGATATTAGCAAGGCTGTGTCTGTCAGAGCTGATTTTAGGGAGAAGAGGAGTCCAGTGGCCTTGGACTCATCTGGAAGGGAGGAAGCCAGGAGTGCTCATATGTATCTCATCTGAATGTGGAGTACAAATCTGCAGCATGGCCACAAATCATCTGGAAACCAGAGAATTCTGCCTGGGCTTGGCATGGCATGGCAGCGTGATGTGTGACTACAAACCACGTGTACAGAGACAGCTGTGTGGTCCCTTGGCCTGGCTGTTTATACAAATTATTGGCATTCCTCCCTGGAGAGTCTGATGATCCATTTTTTACGTATTTTTTTAGATGATGAGAACTGTCAGCCAGGTTGTCAGGTGGTTCTAGTGTTCCCTACTTCAGGAGCACACTTCCTGAGGAGATCTGGCACTCTTGGCTTAAGGTTTCTATTAACTCTCTCCTGGAATGCCTGCTTTGGGAGGTGCTTCCAGTGCTGCACACTTCTAGGAGTGTTACCACACAATGCTATCTGGGAAACTAGGTATAGCCTTTTACTTAAAATGGGAAATAAATGTCAAGAGTTTGGATAGAAGAGACTCAATAGGAGGAAATAACGCTCCTATTTTTATCCTCTGTCTTAGGGACTTCATGACTTTTACATTTTCTGGCTGAAATTGCTTAGCATAGTCTATTTCTATATATTAATTTGTCCTTTTAAAAGTCCTAGTGGAATCATGGCACCTTTTTTAACCACAGCCTATATGTGTGTATGTGTATTTACACACATGTACAACTAGAGGATGTGATTTTTATGCAAAAGTTGTTGTGGAAATTTTAGAGCTGAAATGAGATAGCATATTAAGTTTCAAATTTGGCATGGTGAGGCTGGTCTAAAAGTTCTGCTGAGCTTGAACATTGTCTTTTATACAACTGTGATGTGTGTCAATGATTTGTCTTAGCTGGTGAAGTGTCGTGCTAAGAAAATCATATTTGCATGTGCCTGTAGCTGTATCACTTAGCTGTGTGTTCCAAAGTACACAAATAACAGGGGTTTCAGAGGTGGTGGTGTGTTTTTAGGGGATGTACTGGTAATTCACTTCAGAGGTGTTGAATCTACATCCAGGTAATGAATGTAAGATCAGTATTCAGTTGCATTTACATTTCCAAAATGTGTTGTCATTGCCTTATTCTAGCCAACAGAACTTTCTTACTATCATTAAATTCTTTTTATAGATTTTATTATATCAAAGAGATAGAGAATGATTTAAATACCTCTGTGTGCAAACTCTAGGATTTAATGTGTATTTTTGAAAGGTGAATTTTAACTTTTCATCAAATGTATAGGCAGTGATAGGTCAGAGATGACACATTTTCAGTGATACATTCCAAAACAAGGAGTTCAAAGAAAAATCAAAACTAATGTACTTTTCAGATGTGTGCAGAGGTGGAGCAGTGCTCCAGAAGAGAGAGTGGCAGAAGGTTTTCTGTAAACCAGAGTAAAGAGTGCCCCTATTTAAAATGCCAGGTCTCAGTACAGGCGTGAATCTGAATTGTACATCCCTACACAGTTTGTCAACAACCAGGTAAATAAGAGAAGAATCAGGCCCTAGAACTACTATTGGCAAAGGGTGATTCAATGAAAGGACTAATCCAGTTAAATGAAAAGGCCTTTGTATATGGAATTACTCCCAAATGTAATTTGTAGAACAATGCATGCTATTGAAATGCTTTTTAAAAAAAAAAAAAAAGAGGAAAGAAAAATAGGAAGTAAATGAACTGTTCAAAGGGTTCTTTTGTATCACAGACTCATGCTTTTGGGAGTAGTTCCCAGCTTACAAGATGCACGGGGAGAGGAGGGAGGGAGGAAGGAAGATCAGAAAATTTCCCCACAAGGTAGAGCACAAGCTCCATGGGTGACAGCGATGCTGAGGATCCCAAGGCCCTGAGCGCCTGTCCTGCAATGGGTCAGAGGGGAGGCATGAAGAAAGCAGACTTCATTGCCAAGGTGCAGCCCATCCCCATCAATTGTGTATTTTATTGATGTTACTATCCTAAAAAAAAAAAAAAAGGAAAATACAGGTGATCTTTGCCAGCTACCCCAGTTTTGCAGCATCAGTCAAAGCTATTGTGTAGCAGTAGGATTGTGTCTGTGTGCAGGGCTGTAGGGCCTGATCCCATTTGGTTTTGTTTGGGCTCTCCCAAGACTGAGTTCATGTTCCACAGTGTGCAGTGGGATGTTTATGTGCATTGCATGAGCCCATAAACACTGCAAAAGAAGCTTATTAGTGTGACTAATGTGTGCAACAAGGGAGTCCATATGTCTTGAGTGTGCAAGCAATGGGGCTGGTTTTGCTGTCTAGAAAGAATTCTACTTAAGGTTGTTTTTTCCAGAATTTCTGAAAGTTGTTCCTAGATTCTCTGGATAATCCAGGTTGAGGTCATCAGGAGGTCAGCTAGCCTAATGTTTTGCTCCAATAGGATCTGCTGTTAGGTCAGACCAGGTAACTTAGGGCTGGCTCATGCTCATCAGCCTTGAAGCATTTTTTTGGTAGTTTCTTTGTCATGATAATGTTCCAATATATACATTTACAAATTTCAATTTACATCCCTTTCATGCTTTCTTTTTGCAAAGTTCATAGAAGTTTTTGAAAAGCCAGAAATTTGACAGTGTAATTTTTCATCTGTTTGTTTGGTTCCTTTAAGGAAACCACATGAAATCTTTGGGTCTGGATCATTTAAGATATCTACTTAAAATCCCATTGTGATAGACCAGCTAGGTACCAAACACATATTGTTGCTTATTATTGATACACTGTTTAAAATTGCAAGAGGAAATTCCATCACAGATGGAATTTCAAGGCCAGAAATCAGTATTGTGATAATTTTGCTTGAATTTCATGCAGCACCACTCACACTTTGCCCAGTAGCTTGTGACTGAACCAGGGAAGGACAGTTGGCTTTGTTGAAGTCCTTGGCATTGCTTTTAAAACTGACATTAAAAGAACTTGACAGCTTTGGGATGTGGTAAACAATCAGCCTATAGGCTAGACTGGACTGAAACCATTGAATATGATACATAAGGAAATTTTAAAATCAATTTAGACCTGTAAGTGCTGAGTGGCCTGAGCAGAACCTGTAGGTATTTGTTCTGCCTGTGGTCTGCATTCCCCTCTGCAGTTATGCTGAGGGCTGTCTGTAAAAATACAGATTTTTCTGGTGTTTTACTGACAGACTACATTGCAAATGCTTCTCTCTTTTGGTTCCTTTTTCTAAAAACACATGTATACATCAGGGATTTTTCTTGTGAGACCTGTTGCCTAACGAAAGCAGCGCCATCTGGCTTTGCCTTTCTTCTTTTCACCAAATATTTGATGCAGTGTATAAAAATAATTCTGATATAACCAGTTTACTTGCACTGGTTAGTGTTGCCATGTTTTCACTTCACTAGATGCTTATACTTGCAATTATTTCCTGTTGTTGGCTTTTCTACTTTTATTTGCTAAGTGACTCTTGTGTTTTTATTAAATCTTGATGGTTGCACTATTTGTCAGTAATCTTCTTTGACTTAGAGTATAGTGATCATAGAATTAATAGGACATAAAAGAAATACAAAAGTTATCAAGAATATCATAATATCAGTTATATAGCCCATGGATATGAAAAAATCTTTGTGTTTACAAGGTATTTTTTGTAATTCATTCCTATCTGTTTTCATTGAAGCTTTGTAGGAACTTACACGGAATGTAAGTTTAGGGTAACTGCCCCATTAAGATGCGTATTTTACTTTTTAAACTTTGCTGTGACAGTTTCTGCCATTGCCAAACTGTACTGCCAGCATCTCTGTTTAATGCTCCCGTTTCTCATGTGAAGGAATGGAACATCAGTCCAGTGTTACTGAAATACTGAGGTGTTGAGGAAATTACCCATAGATAAATGGCGTTTAGATACACAAATGTGATTTTTAAAACCACTATCTAGTCGGAGATTAAAATCAATAGTTGTGCTTCTACCTAAAGAACTGCTCACATTGAGCATCCTAATGCTGAATCTGCCTGAAAGCTGAGCACTGGTTAATTCACCTCCCTGAAGGTCTGAGAATGGAGCTGTTTCCCATCTACCCCAGGGAATGTTCAGCTTGTATTGACAAGACTGAGGCCCCTCTAGTTGTCTTAGTTTGAAAGGCAG
>WBMZ01007485.1:0-48474 GCA_013400975.1 Atrichornis clamosus
TGTAAGTTTCCATTGCATAATATAGCAGAAAAAAATTAATTATCCATGAGTATATGACAGGCTAAAGCAGTACCACATATCACCAATTCTTCCTAGGTTCTGAAAATACCAGTTCAACACCAGAGCCCTATTTCATGCCTTAATTCTTGATGAAACAGGTGAAACTGAGGTAGGAACACTTGATATTGGGAATTACAACAGAACACTCTGCTTTCCCATACTCACTTGTGTATCCTAATAACCCCCTTCCCTTTCTTAAAGCAGAAACAAATACAGTGTTCAGAAGCACCGATCTAATAAAAGACACCCAAAGAACAATTCAGCCACGGCACATACATTCTCTGGTGATTTAGCTACTATGTGTGAAGGAAGGTTTTGGGCTAAAAAGCATGAAATGCTGACATAGCACATGCTGAGATGAAAGGGGAAGAGCAGGGAAGCTCCAGACAAAGAGAAAATTAGCAGAAGACAACAAGCAGAGAAAGTACACAGCAGTAGATCCAGCTGAGGAGGAGGATGTGGAGTAGGTGCACTGGATGATTTGAAAAAAAGAGTCTCAAAGGCATCTGAAGATGGGAATTTTTTATCATTTGAAAACTACAGGATGCAAAGGATAAAAAGTACTATTTTGATGACATGTCAGAATAGGACCTAGGTTAAAAATGCACTTAAACATTTCTTTTGCTTCAAGTATTAAACAAAGATTAAGAGTGTATAATTCAAGATAGTAAAACATATTCTTTAGATAGTACAAGTCAAAAAGATAAAAAAAATGTATTGCAAGTCAAGGAGGATATGGCCTTACATGCATCTCACCTTTGCCTGGCATTTGGTGTGCATTTAATTAAGAGCACATTTTGAATGTGAAGATTGCATCAAGAAAGTAAGTCCATAGAAATCAGAGATATCTCAAGTCATGCATTATGGAAGCAAAAGCATGGGTATTTTCCTTCTATTTTTCTAATTTAAAATTTGCTTCAGTTAGTGACATTCACACTGTAACAGCACAATGAAGATCTTATACAAAATGTTAGCAAATGCCACTGCACTGCCTGTAGAGAATAAGGGGCTTATTGACATACCAACTTCCAGCATAAAATGTCATGATTGCAGTATTGACTAACAGCATATCAAAATAAACATCTGAAAGTCGAGGTAATGCTTGAAGACAATCATCCTGAACCACCAGTTCTGCACTCAAATAACAAACCCCCCACCCCCCATATCTACTTTCTGAAGCATTCTGAGGTATAAACTAGAAATTCTGTTCAAGTGGTTGAGGCATAACATAAAGACTCTATCAATTTAGCCTTCTGTCTTAGGCAATTTAGCTCTTGACAATTTTCTCATTATTTTTGCTCTGTATCTTCAGTATGTATCATTCTATGGGCATGGCAGCAAAGAGTATTTCATTTTACTTTATCAGAAACACTTGAGAAATTGTCTTGGGAATGGCTTTAACAGTGAAACAATATACAAAACAATAACTTGACTCTGCTACTGATTACTGAAACAGCACTGAAATGTTTATATAAATAAAGGTCATTCAGCAGCAGCAAAATCCACCCTATTTACCTTATTCATATTGAACGTGACATAGGGAAAAACTAAACAAGCCACATTAGAATGACTGTTATATGTCTTCTCACATGACAGTTTCAAAGCACACTGATGCTCTTGCCTTGTCAGGCTTCCCATTGACATTAGTATTGGAGTTTGTCAGGAATCAATTTGTCCAGCAGGATAAAAATCCTAAATGGGAATAGTAGGTTTGGCCAGTCTTTCACAGTAATATTTGGACACATCCTTAGCAAATGATTGGTGTCTGAAATTCCTTCCTGAAGTAAATCTGGCCTCTTCATCCACTTTATTACAGAAGTAAAAGGAAATATGGATAGCAATGCAGTATTATTTATCAGGTTTTATTTCTTGAAAGCAATAGCAAAGAAATGGTTCAATCTATGTTGCACACATATATGTGACTATTTTCTATTTTGTTTCTAGGCTATGTGGTTTAGTTTTTTTCTCTTCATAGTGTTTTTTTGGTTTTTTTTTAATACCGAAGTCCTAAAATACATCTATATAAAAGAAACTATTTAGACTCATCAATTGTTATCTGTTTTAAATAATTCTTAACATGTACTTTATTGATTTAGAAAGAAACAGGAGTAAAAATGTGAACTGCTACACTAAAAGCTTTCAGTTAAGCTCTAAAGTACAGCCTTAGTTGCTAGAGAGGGGGAGGGGAGCATAATGGAGGGTCAGATTTTAAACAGGTTTCTTGAGGTTTCTGGTGTCACTGTAAGTGAAATCTCTCTTGCCTCAAGCCTCTGTGCCTTACCTTTTCTATTGATCTGTAAACCTGAGACAAGCAGAGCTTGCAATACAAAAATTCAGAAGTGAATGAATGATCAGTGGACATCACGGGGATGTACCAACTATATGGCATTTGCTGTAGGTGCATTCTCTAGGGAGCTGGGCAGAAAAAAAAAGAGTGCAAACATCTTTTTTGGAAATGGAATCCACAGTTTTGGAAACTGATTCTGACAATTTTAAAACTAAATAACTGAAGCCTGTGTCTCAAAGTGTGCTGTACAGACTTTTTTCCCCTTAAGAGCTCATGCTGCCCTCTAAATAAATAGCTTTTTATAACTTCTGGGACACTCGCAGGTTCCTGGATATTTGTGCAGGTTAAATATGGGCAGATTTTCATGCAATCTGTGAAAACAGGAGCTCACATCAGCCCCAGTTCTGTTTCCTGCCTATAAAAACACATTATTCAAGGTCAGGTAACATAAAATTGCTCAGCTGCTTGTGGCAGACTAAAGCTGCAGTCCAGTAGAATGATCCTTTACAAAGCAGAGAATTTTTCTCTTTGCACAAACCGGTCCATGATACACAGCACATTTTAAACTGGCATGAATGACTTCCCACAAAGAACTTTAAATGGTACCAGAAATACTCTAGTATTGGTGCCACACAAATCTTTCCTTGTGGGCTGGCCTGGCCTGTGCTTGTTGTGCCACTCTCCATTCCTTCTGCAGCTGAGTGCATACACTTCTCAGTTCAGCTGCTGAAGCACTGTGAGCATGTCCTCATTTCCAAAGATCCTTAGCTTTCTTTTATGGCACATGTATTTTGTGGCAAATATAGGCACATTGAGTTGGGTCAAACAGTCAAGTATGAATTAAATTACTTCTAATTTTTTTTCCCCCGACATCAGTAGCTAACCCAGTTTTAATCTGAATAGAGATTTCAGCAATTTTCCAGTTACTACATGGAAGAAACATGAAACGCTAATTCATCTTTTTTCTTTTTTTTTTTTTAATGAGAGAGGTATCACTTTTTAATTGCCTAAAAGAAGATTCTCTATCAAAGTTACTGTTTCTTACTGTGAAAGGACATGGATTTTTTTAGTTGGTATTTGATTTCAATTCAACTTGGATACTTCCCTGTAAAGGATTACAGGAAACAAACCTGATTAGGTAGGAAGTAATAATGACATAGGAAAGGTAGAATCTCAAACCAGATTAAATCCTATTGAAATGTATGCTCCTTTACATCCTTGAAAAAGACAGATATTGTAAACTGATATGGCAAGGATAAATTTTTTTTTAAATCTTTTTTTTTTACTATTGTAAATATATTTTTGTATCTACATGGTAGCCTTTCACCTGTTCAAAAACCAAACTTATGAAAACAAAATATGCATGCTGGAGAGTACCTTCCAAGTACTTTCAAACTGTAGTCCTAACATTTTTTCTCTCGACTCCTGGGAAGGAGCCTCTGTTGAACAATTTCCTGACTTTGCCTGGATGTGATGACAGGACTGACTCTTAATGCTCAAAGCAAAACTGCAAATCAGCTCCTTCTACAGAGGGTGAAAATTAACCAGCAACAGTGAGAAACGCAAATTCTGGCTATATGGCAATCTGCTGTCTTAAGAAAACTAATAAATAAACCTCACACCTGCCATATAATTACTCCCACTTATATCTCCAAGGATGGAGACTCCACTTCTCTGGGCAACTTGTGCCAGTGCTTGGTCAGACTCACAGTAAAAAAGAATTTCCTGATGTTCAGACAGCATCAGCTTCCTGTGTTTCAGTGTGTGTCCATCAACTCTTGTCCTGTCACTGGGCATCACTGAAAAGAGTCTTCTTTACACCCTCCCTTCAGGTATTTTAAATCTGCATTTATTTTTCATCCTACCGAATAGCCTATCTTAACTTAGCAAATGCAGATAACAATTTAAGCATCATTATACTGCATCCTGAGGAAAACAGACTACTAAATGAGAGCCAGAATGAGTTCTGATGACTCATTTGGCCCCCACTCATTTCCCAAATGTATTTTTAAAGTCTCTGATTTTAACTCACAGAAAAGAAATAAGTTCAAACGCCAGTACTATTAAACTCAAAAGAATTTTGATTGCAAGAAATCCATTTAATTAATATGAATAGAAAAGAAGCAAGGATATGGATTTTGAACTAAATTACTAATAAATGAGAAGTACAGGTTAATTGGAAAGTAAACACTGGGAGAGCAAAATTCTATCTCCATTACAAGTTGCAGCTCAATTAACTCCATCAATATTGCCCATGTAAGACAGAACTAAACTGACTGGTGTGCAATTTCGAAGTAAGATACCACTTTCTTTCTTTCCTCCCACCAAGAAATGGGTGATAGAAGGGAAAATACAGAATTAATTGCATAATTGAATAGGATGCTTATGATCTAGTCACTGAACATTTACAAACTGTTCACATTCGTGGGTTTCATTTATATTTCATTCTGAGTAACTCAGCAGCGCTGATTACAAAACATATTTATTTCCTTGAATTGGTAACAGAAATTAAATCTCATGAAGTGTTGGATCACTAAATGAATATGAACACTGCCATTTACTGGGTCGGTATAACTTAGTGTGTTCTTTGCACAACTAGTGGTAAAAGTGAAACATTTTTCTTCACTTGTAACATTGGTAGGAAGCTGTCTGCCTAGGTCAGCTCACAAGAATGATTCTTGAAGAATTACCCGTTTAACTCCGTGTGGGGTTGTTGTACCTCAGAAAAATTAGTTTTTCTTTGAAAAATTAGTCAGAAAATGCAATAAATATTTCAAAATAAGGTGTGCATAAAGTCAGCTACTGTGAAATAATTTATTGTGCAGTAGCTATTCAGATAATTTCTAAATGTAGACAAGTTATTACTTCTCTTCCCTTTACGAGGACAGGGACGTATCTCGCTTCTCTCCCAAACCTTTCTGAGTCACTCGCAAGGGGAAAGCTGAAGAACCTTGTAGCTGAGGAACTCTCATAGTAAGTGATGGAGTAACTGTCATGGATCTCCCTGGACTGTTTGCTTTCAGGGGCTTGGTAATCTGCTACTTTCTCAGAGATCAAAAGCAAAACTAAGGGAAAAGGATACATCAAGAAGGCAAATGTTTACTCAGTTTTAAGGAAAAGGTGCCAGCTGTGTTGTGCTAGCCCTTTATTCCCCACCAGTGCCGTTCTGGTTTTTACTTTTAATTATTTTAAATTTATAGTCAGGGTTGGGTACAACCTCCAAGGCAGATGTTTATTTTGAATATTTATGTAACTTGCATCTTGTGAGGGAAAAGAGGAAGGAAGTTACCTCCTAAGCCCTGCAGGGAGTTGCTTTTTGTCCTGTCACTTTCTCTCCTTCCTGTGAACTGTTCATTTGCTGCTTTACCTGAGAAGGATTTGTCAACCCGCAGAGTTTCTTGTAATGCCAACTCTCTGAGCTCTCTGAAGTAGCTCATTATCTGCGGCAGTGCTTCACAAGGAAGGAGCTTGTTTACTGCACATTAACTGGCAGCTCCTTTCACATATTCTGCACTACTCACTGCTTTGCCAGCTCAAAAGACAGCATGCATTCCCTTAACTCTGATCATGACCTGACACTTCACCAGATTTGGGAACAACAAGGAGTTGTTGCCCAGCACTGATTATTTAGTTGGCCAGATGATACATCAAAAGGATTTCAGCACAGGAGAGACACCAGCTGGGTCTTGGCAAACAAAGGTAGATCTTCCCAGCCTTAGCTCCTCTGCAAAGATTATAACACTCAGGTCTGAAATGTAGCATAATTTGAGTCTAAATAGCAGGAGAGAACATGTTGCTTTCAATACTTACAAAGGTACAGGTTACTACTGCTATTTTTCTCTTATAAAAGCAGACTCTCTTCACTTACTTGGTAAAGTGGACCATGGAAATTTATAGCACATTGACACAGAGCTATAATAAGCATTTAAACAAGTAACATTTGGTTTGAATCATAGACTTTCTCGAGCTGAGTCTAAATGAATATATGTGTGAAATTTAATGGAAATGTAATATTTAATATTTAAAGGGTTATGATTTCTGGACTAATGATTATATAATATTATTAGCATCCCATTATGTGAGGCTTTTAACTCAAATAATTAAAAGATTACTCTAGCAAGAACTCAGAGTAGAAATGCATTCATATAAAAGCAACTAAAATAAAATTATAAATATGGATAAATTTATACATCTTACATCAGCAGTTCTGTAAAATTTACATGTTTCAGACACATCTTCATAATACTGGAAAATGAAACTCAAGAAGTTTGCCCTTCAGTGGCTACAATGACGCAGCTAAGCCTACTGGCTAGTGGAAAGTGTGCAGGAAACCTCTCACCAACAGAATGCATCCCTCTTCTTTCTCATTCTCATCCTAGGGAAGTCCCTTACCACCCCCCCTTATCTTCCTCCCACTTCTTCACCATTTAATACCTTCATATAATTTTCATTTTTATCCCCAAGCCCATCAACCTGTCATGCTCTATTCATGATACACATGCATTCATTCCCGTATAATTATAGCAGTACAAAAATGTAAGAGGTAGAGGAGAAAGCATACTCACTAAAGATTGCTCTGAGAAGGACAGTGTCACCCTACAATATATTTTATGTTTCTTCTAGATTGCTACCAGCAGATCTGCCAGCACATGGCCTGGGAAGTTTAGCAGCATCCTGTGTGATCACAGACTCCCCTGGGCAATAGAGCATCCTGTGATGCACTGAACAGCAAGACAAGGGCTTCATAGGCCTCAATCTACATCCTATGCCAATGGGCAATGTTTCTGTGGAATTCACAGTCTTTTAAAATCCCTATTTCCTATCTTTTTGAAAGGATACAACTATCATCAATTACATAGAGATAGGAAAAAGGGAAAGAGATGAGATCTATCCAAGCACTCTGAGACTACAGTCTTCCTGATTTTGCTCTGCATTGAAATGTCAGTGTGGTACTGATTCCCCATGGCCCTCCAGCTGCTGAGGCAGAGCAGCTCTGAAGACTAACGTGGTCTCAGAATAAAGTCAGGCCTATTGTAACATCCTCCATTTTTAGTCACTGTACTATACTTTGTCAATGCTGTTATATTGCTGTTGTATTTCCAGTGCTTTAATGCAAGACCCATTTCATGTGATGTCTCCAGAATGTCTCCACTGCCTATCAAATTCAAGCTTCACTCTTGGCAGTGAACATGAACGCTTCCGATTCTGTCAGTAAGCTTTTTATCCACTAAGTGAACCCAGAGCATTTCACTTCACCTCATACCTCCTTTCACCTCTTTGGACGTGCAGCTGAAATGCCAACTTACTCATTGGGCTGGACTAACATCTGCTTATGCCCAGAGGAAATGTACCAAGACCGGCAGGAGAGAGTGTGTGAGAAGCTTGTCTCCATTTCACTGAAGTATTCAGAATATTCTTCTCGCAGGTAGAGTTAATTTCCATGGAAATTAAGTGGAATATGCAAAACGATTCCTAATAAAGCTGAATACAGCACCAGGAACTTATGAACAGATCTACAGTTCTGTGAAAGCCTTTATCTTTCTTGTCAAAGTCTAACTGGGCCTGAGGCTTCAGAAAAATGTCTTACTGATATAGTTTTTCATCCTCCCTCTAAATAGCCACCTGGCAATGATTTGGGGGTTTCTTTGCTGTTCAATCCTTTCTTAGTTTTTACGCCTCTTCTAGGGGCCTCTTCTATGCCAGACTTCCCTGAGGTTCTCACTACTAGAAAGAAAGTTTCTTAATAACTATTTTCATTTGCCACTTTCTAGCCTCAAACAATTTTGAATAGTTTTTCATAGCAGACCTCTCTGTTGTGATGACACACACATCACATTTTTTCTGTTCAAATTGAGAAAGTTACTCTTCCCAACACTATGGTGGAAATGTTACAGCTTAAGAGTCCATCCAGCTTAGAGGATAGGACTTGCTTATAAAGCCTTCTACTTATAAATACATTTTTAAACATTAAAATAAATTGTTCTCATAAACCAATTTCAAATAATTCCATTTCTAGCCAGTGCTCACAGATATAAAGGTCAGATATAATTGCTTCAAAACACCCTGAATTTGTCAACACTTTATATGGCTTATGCATTTCTTAAAGGTGACTATTATAGTACATTTTATAATGAACAGTGAGATAGAACTTAGTTCTTTTCAGAAGTTTTTGATCTGACAGGAACATGATTTTTCTGAACTAGTTTTTTCTCCACTGAGAAAAGTGGAGAGTTCAACAGAGAGAACAGTACAGTTTTACTGCTTTAAAACCAATTTAGTTTAATTTTAAATCTGCTAGGAATTATGAGATGTTTTCGTAAAAATAACTCAGTAGTGATCTTTAAATCTTTTGTTCTGCTATCAGCACTTATGACTGTGTTAAAATGAACAGTAATTTGCAAGACAGGTGCCACTTTAATAATAGCTTAAAATCATGGAGTAAAATTGCATAGATATTGTAAAGAACATGACTATGTAGGCATTGACTTTTGAGTTATTTCTAAAATTGGTCTTAGTGAATTTATTCTCCTGCTGAAGTCAAACATCAGACAGCTTGCGCAGTGGAAGGAAAGGATGGGTTTAATGCCACTGAGGCCGTCTGCGACAGGATGTTTGGCCCCCAGTGCAGCTCAGGGAAATCACAGGAGCTGTTCAGGCTTGGCACAAGCTCAAATACCTTGTGCCTGCTCAGTGTGCCTGGCTGGCCAAGGGACAGTGTGGTCACAGAGGTTCCAGGACAAAGCACCTTACTAAACAGGAGATTCCCAAAGGAGTTGTTCTGTTTATACCATACTGCAACAAAGAGAGAAAAGGAATGAGAGAAATCAGCCGTACTATATTTATACTTGACAGATAAATGGCACCTATGTTGGTCATTTAAGTTATAAACTGTACAATAAAGCCACCCAAAATATCATTTTGAGGGCATTAAAAGGAGTTTGTTACTAACACAAACTCTGCTTTGGTAATAAAAGCAGAGGTTGCTCTGAACTACAACACTGTGATCCACGTAGTATGCTGCTCCATGCTATCACGCCTAAAAAAAGTCTATTTACTTTGCACGTCTCAGCATCAGCCTGTTTGAACAAAAGCCACACCCATGGACAGCTTGGAGAAATGTGTAGGACTTTGCAGAGCCTTTATCAGGTATCTGTAACATTTTTTAACGAACAGCATATTAGTGAGGCTATTCCTTGAGGAGATACGGAGTCTTTTTCATTATTGCCATGTGTCTTCTGTAAGTACTTACATTCACACAGTATGAGAGCTAAGAGATATCAGCTCAGAATAACAGCATTTTCCCTTCTCTTTGCAAAACTGTACACGTCTACACAAGATGAAAAGTAGCAAAGGATCGCGCACTAATTTCCATGTGCTTTATTGCTACTTTTCCTTCTGGCTGAAACCAAGTGCAGCTGTAAATACAGGACCTGAATCATTCTCTATCAACTGAGAATATCCAGCAGTAACATTAGAGATAGATTAAACTACCCAAAATGACATTTTGAGCAGTATGACTCCATCTTATACCCACAAAAAAGTGATACCAGTAAAGCTGTTTCAAGAATACATATTCCTGTCTTAAAACTGTGTTCTTCCTTTAGCATTAAGTAAAAAATTCTTAATTATGTCTACCACTTAGAGGGCTGATAGGTCGTGAAAACTCGTTTGCTGTCTCATCTAAGATTAAACAACCAATTGTGGTAATTCCGATAATTGTGGTATACTGCATTAATCACAGATGTGTTTTTTTCCTGACAATCCTTTTGACGAGATGATGAATTAGGGTTTTCGCCATCATCTTTTCTCTTCTCTCTTTACCTTCATGCCTACAGCAATACCCCCCTGGCTATCATCTTGTCATATGAGGCCAGTGGGAATCTGAATAAGATAGCTCTAAAATAAATACAGATGCTGAAGAAATGTTTCTGAGTGATCAGTAGTTGCTACTCTCTAATCAGAACTGGATCAATGCTAAAGTTACTATGTGCCATTTACGACAGAATATTCAGAGTTGGGAGGGACCCACAAGCAACATCGAGTCCAACTCTTAAGTGAATGGGGGGACAAAACTCTCGACCTTGACATTATTAGCACCATGCTCTAACCAAGTGAGCTTCTTACAACTGAGATATAGAAACAAGCTTCTGATCACCCAGGGCTGATCCGTTCACATAAATACTTTCCATTAGTAATATTCAGAATGCATTTCACTTGAGAATGCATGCTATCCCCACTTCTGCTTCTTTCATTCTCCTGTATTTTCTAAAAACAATGGTGTTAGTTTCTACCTGGACTCTTGTGTTAACCTTGACTTACTTTAGGACGTTTTTCATGAGATCCCTGTTGTTCAGTGTGATAGTATTTCTTCTCAGGACTGAGAACAAAACTGTGTCTTCTGCTTGTCTCATTTGTGAAGAGACAATGCACAGTGGTGCAGACTGAATGAGCACACGAAAGGGATCACAGCCTTTTCTATCCATGCATATTCTTAAAATCTTTATTCCTCTGGCAATCTGCCCAATGTCTTTCGCCACCATGCTATTTTCTTAGCTTTTGATTTTGTAATTTTGCTTTGTAACTGTGCATGTGACATCGAAACACTCTGAGGAGCTAGGTTAAGAAAAATTAAGCTCTGAATTGCAGAAATATTCATATGGAAAATGCCACCTTCTCTCTCATGAAAGGCAGTAAACAATTAGCCTATAACACCTCATAATTTTGTAATATTCCCATGTCTGTAAAGACCATCAATTACACTACCATTGCAATCTTTGCATTATTAAGTTCACTTTATTAGCTTCCATTATAATTGAGAAAAAGTTTTCATAAAAACCCTTTTTATTTCTCAAAGAGGATGGAAGCAGAAAGAGCAACCTATGGAATATTCCCCCTTCTCCTCTGTGGAGGGCAGTATGTACTATTGTTCATTTTGGTTTTCTATTAGCGTGACTTTTTACATGAAAAACATCCTCAGAGGCCTGAAGCTCAAAGTACTACCCCAACCTGATAGCATCTTAATGTGCTCTTGTAATGGATTCTGGAACAGGTGGCTAATAAATTAACCAGAGGTATGCAATCTATTATTGACTGGCATCATTCCAACCACATAGCTCTCAAATGAAAGCCTATTTCATGTAAATTTTATTGTATTGAAGGTTCCATTTGTTACCAAGAAACTTCCTTATAAATGGAAAGAAAATGCAAATATTTTCTACTTTACATAGAAAAATGCTAAAAAAAAGCAAGCAAGCGCTTTTTCCTCTAGTCCTTTTATTCTCTAGGATGTTAACTAGCAAAGTAAAGATGTTTAAAACATAGCTTGGTAACCAAATAGATAAAATAATACATAAAAAGTTGTTTGGTGCTTTTCCACACTACTACACAGAGCAACTCTGAAACAGATTATGAAGCTCTGCACCAGTAGAGCTCCCAATACTGCAAAATTATCTTAATTTTGCCATTCAATAGGTTATTGAATACATTTTAATTTCCCTCTTATACTGAGCCAAATGGACTCTTTCTTACAGATTTCTGATCTCTTATCACACACTGATATCCATCCCTAAACAAGCAAAGCAAAAGCATCTCTGCTAAGTCTCTGCTGTCCTTCCTACTTGCTGTCTACTTATTTCCTCCTGGGTAGGAAGCCATGAGAAGAACACTATTAGGGAAGTTATTCTGGAAAGAGAGATTCTTATTCATAAAAGACTGCCAAAACCTCTCCCTCTAATGCCTACATCTGCTTGCAGGATATCTTCTTGCAGAAATTCTTGCAGGACTGTAGGTAGGGCATGAAACAGGCTACATTAGCTGTGAGTGTCCAGATCATGCACAAAGACTGAAACACAGAGTTTGAGTCTGATATATAAAATTTAAAAGAAGTATAGGATCTAGGAAACAGGCACTAAGAAAAGCTGCCTATTTTCAGAAGTAACAGAAATTTGAGTCTTCCCTTGAAAGTGAGAGTGAAAGTGATTTAATTTTGTCTGGAGAGAAAATGAATCAGGAAACAGTATTTCAAGCATGCATTGTATTACTTATATATTGTTGGTATGGGTGGTTTTACATGTTATGAATGACATATACATATGTCAATTTTCTAACTTTAATGTCAAAGGAGACAAAGGGATTGACACTTTTTTCCTTTAATACAGATGAATAAATACATTCTCCTGAATTTATCATTCCCTTTGTTAATCCTTTCAATCGAACAATCCTGTTCCAATAAATCTGAAGGGCAGTGCACTAAAATCAATTCATGTATTTCCATAGATAGACCTATCTAGCCTTTCACCCATTATTCTGCTATTTACTATTCTATTCTCCAATTCTGGATTTGGAAAAAAATTACTTCTGCTTTGAATTGTAGTTACTGATTCTGTATTTTTCTGTCTTTACTCACTGGTGTTTATAAGTTGATCCACTAACTCGTTTAAAAGCTATTTTATTTTTCACCATAAATACAGCAGTTGAAGCATAATATTTAGTCATTTATAGAAAAGGTAGTTGTTTATAGAGAAAACAAAACAGTCTGCTTCTTTCTTTTTTGAAATCGCTTGTAGGCATACATGGAGAAGAAATACTTTGATATTTATGATATTTAAAAGCTTGAGCTTTGAATTAATATTTTAAAATTAAATAAAGAATAAAAATTAAGTACTGTATTTGTTTCTTTATGTGCACTCTGAAAGTGAGTATCAGACATTTCTGTGAAGGACCTGTGAAAGTCTTTTGTAGCCTATGTCGGTGTTACAGCTATTTGTCTTCAGAGATTCTGTGTATAAGGGTTTGTCAGTTTGATGTTCAATAGCAACTTTTCTCTCACATATTGTCAGTCATAGGAGAGCTGATACTGATATCCATGGGATGAGCCACGTCAGCCATGGTACGTAATGACTGACATCAAGAACAGTCAACTGCTGCCCAGTAACTCCTCTGGCCTGCTGGCAGCTGAGTAAATTTTCCATATTTTCAGTTTGCTTTGGTATTTGCTGCACATGTACACAGAGATGATGACAAAAGCCAGTCTGTTGTCACTTGTCCTCTTGCTGCACAACCTTCCCAGGAGGCTCATTGAGGAACTAAGGTGAGGTGACAACTGCTAGAACAGTTTGGTCATGCATAAGAAGGAAACCACCCAGTGACCTTTTTACTGAAGTACACTGCTGAAGGAAACACCACAGAGAAACTTTAACCTGTCAAATACACCTTTAGGAGTTTCACTAAGCAAGTATCTCCATGGCAGACATAAAAAACTCCAACCAACCAACCAACCTACCAACCAACCCCAAAGCCCTAACGTCAGTAATGAAATCTGCCAATATAAAGCCATAAAATAAAACAAGGAATGCTGTAATGTAGCACAAATCAAAAAAGGACTGCTGAAGCATAGCATATTTATTCTTACAAATATTTTCTAGTTAATGAGTCCTGTTCTGTGGGAACAGGAAACATTTCCTAGTTTGAGTTCCTTTTATCTGCCTCCCTATTGCCAATGTTTTTTACTTCTGTTCAATGTGTATACAAATTGGATAACCACAATTGTTCTTTATTATTTTTTCTTTATAAAGAAAAATAAAGGCCATCAAAAATGGGCTGTCTTGACATTCGAATAAAGTTTAACAGTAAAAGCCAGCTAATGGTTTGTACATATGGAACCTCTAAGGAAATACCAGTAAAGCATGACTGAAGTTCCAGTGGCCTCAGGGAAGGCAGCTATGTATGTAAGAGAGAGCGAACTTCTATGTTAAAACGGTAATGCATGGACTGAAACACCTACTTTCTAATGAGTATTCAAAAGTTTTGAATCATGTGCCAGTACATCCTTTTCTGTCCACATTTGGGATAATATCCCTGCAGACGTGGTGACAGTTACTTAAAATACACTACAGGATAGAGCTTTAAAAATCAGAACAACAAAACTGCCAGAAACTCCTCTTCTTCCCCACCAGATTAACCGCATTTGGGATCTGCTACTGTCCTCAGGCCAGTGCACCTCCTCCCCACAGCACAGAGCCTATGCCAGAGAAGCACAGGAAGTCCTGGAAAATTATACTTGGTCCAAGACATCACATATCACTGTAAGGTTTTTCTTTCAGTCTAACATAAAGTTTATCCTTTCTCAGATTAATATTAATCATATGATACTGCCTGAGCAGGATCAGCGCACTGTCATGCAAAGCAGGTTTGGAGAAACAGGCAGACGGGGCTTCATTTAACCCTCATAAATAATGTAGAGAAAACATCAGCCAATCTTTTTCATTTTCCTGACTTCTCTTGTATCTTTTTTATTCTTCTGAATTCAGTTATATTCTAATTACAGTTTATTTTTTGATTAAGTTGAGATGCAGTGCATTCCTTATCATTTGTTTACTGGGTGGCAATAAGAAGCCAGGTATTAGTAATTATCAACTAACTAACAAGATATTATGCTGGGAGTTCCACTGACATTTAGAAATTATTTTGATGTGTGAGTTTAGGTTTAATCTGCAGAATTTCTGATAGTGTTATCTCACTTATTAACACTTTTACATAGATGAAATTAAAGCTTACATTTCATTAATGCATTTCATTTGAACTTTCGTGGATTTAGTTTCAGGTTACAAACTGCATCTTGTTTTGTGACTTCTAGTTCTTTCCATATTTATAAAGTCTGCTATGACAAGTATTTTTGTCAGGAAGGTACAACACCAAATATTTTCTAAAAATATTTTGATGCAATGACATCATTATTGTACAGTTATACAAACAGTATGGTTTACTAACCAATGTGTAACTAACTTAGAAGTTCTTTATCCCAAGGAAGATATCTCTATTTCATTCTTGTTCTTATATTCAGAAGACACAAAAAAAAAAGCTTAAAATAATTAGATGGTCAGTTTGATTTAATTATTCTGCTGCTCTGTTCCATAGTTTGTCCCTTTGATCTAAGAAATACAGACCCTACCTACCATCTTACCACAATGAAATGCCCCCAGAATGCAGTCAGGGCAAATGGTAGGTTGGCAACAATCTCACTGGTTCACCCAGTCTCACTTGTCTGCTTCCCCTTTCCCTTTTCCTTGCAGACTTTTCCTAATTCCTTTTTAACTTGCTCCTCATCTTTATGAGCCCCTTATTTATCAAGGAGTTTCTGCATTTGCTGATGCTGTGTGTTCTGTGCAGGAACTTTTATTATTTTTCTGAGACACTAGCTGTTAACATGGTAAGAACAGGTATTCACAACTATTGTATGAACAGTTGCTAAATCTATCAAACAGCATTTCTGCTACATTTATCAGGTTGATATTTAAATTGTCTTAGTCTGTTTCAGTACAGTATCATCAGAAAATTTCTAACTCCAAACAATACAAGTGAAAATGCAGAAAACAGTACAGAATGCACTTAAGAAATAGTTAATAGGATGAAGTAAAAATGTTTGCATTATTTTTATGCAAGGGAAGAATTCCTTATTCTGAAAACTATTCTGTAAAATCAAACAGTGATAGACTACTGTCTTGTAACTTGATAAATCACTTATAAAATATAGTAATTTTCAGATTTTCCACTGTTTTTCTTGTCACTGCAAAGCACACTACTACCATGGGCTATTTCAGGCAGCTGTGTTCCTTTTATTGTATAATATCAGCAGTCAAACAAATAGAAAAGCCATTATAAAAATGAAGTTTTTTTCAGCAGATCATGTACATATGCTCCAATTGCATACAATTAAAAAGTGTAAAATTAAAAAAAAAAGCCCAAAAAAAGGAAAAATAATAGGGCATGGTAAGTAGAGAGGTGGTGAAGGAGTTAGAAAACTAAAAGAAAAAAAATGCTTAAATAAGCAAGAAACCAATCAAAAAGCATTGCCCTGCTGCCTAGGCAAAATACTGGACAGACTGCTCTTACCACCTGATGGAGAATTTTGTGTTTCACTGCATGACTCCACAGTAGTTTTATTACACGTGCAGACAGTCCTGTACCTGTCTGGGTTTGAGCTCTTCAAGACAAAAAGCAAGAAATTCCCAGTGAACTGTCTCCAGCCCTGAAGTCACACACACCTTCAGTCCCCAAAGGCCTAGGCTTTATGTTACATTTTTATGACCGTGAGCAGATTCCTGGCTAAGCCTCTGAGAATGATAAATGTTATGACTTTTTCTTTTTGTCTACTGCAAGTAATATAGGGCAATGTGACAATCTTTATAGAATAAAGGAGTATTTATCTTACTAGAATAAAAGTCTGAAGTTTTGTTTCCATGGCGGTGAGGATCTTGTAGCGTTTCCTGACAATAGTTACATGTCCACATTATCTCCATTAGCTTCCAAAGGGATCTAAACCCCTCTGGAATGACTGCAGACAGTAAGATGCAGGAACAGGAGGATCCCATCCACCTTGGGCAACAAGGATGCCATGGGCAGCAGTGCCACACCATCCTTACCTAGAGATCTGCTAAATGCCACTGGAAACCAGACAATATTTTCTTCCTAAATATTCCTGCAACAAGTTACAGAACATAACCTCTGTGACACTGAAAATCCTCCATGTAATTATCAAGGACTCAAATAAGCAATCAAATGACTTAAACTTTTAAAAATACTTTTAATAGCTTTATGTGGCCATGTGAAATAACAGGAATTGAATTCAATATCTCATAAACTGTCACTAACTAAAGGTAAATGCTTACCAAATATACCTGAAACTGACTGGATGTTGTTAGATAAGCAACTAGAAGTTCTTTTAAAACAAATAAATAATTTGAAAGGGATAAAAATCTAACAAATATGGTAAATTACATGGCAGTTCACTTCAGATGATGACCTTGCAACTGGTAAATAATTCTTGAATTTTACTCTGAATTCTATGGTGTTGATACCTGTCAGAAAAATTAATTAAAGGATTAGGCAGATAATTGATCTGATCTAGTATAGCACATTTTCCATGCTAAATTGAAAAAAGGTAAAAAATATAATTATTGTTATAATGATGATGATTATTATTATCTCCATTGACAATGGAGAAGAAAGGTCCTTGAAATCAAGAAGTTCAGAACTTTCAGTAGAGGAATGACTACTTTATCAATAAAATGATCTCTGTCCAGCATATTTACTGTCATGAGATGTTTACTTTTGTTAATCACATAGACACAGTACATTTATCGGGAGAAGTTTCCAGAAGGAAATACAGGTTTCTTCATTTCTCAGTATGGGCAGGACCTAACACCACAAAAAGAAATTCTGGGACCCAACTTCAAGGGAAGCAAAAGGCAAAAATTGCCTTGACTTCAGCAGTGACTGGAATAATATAGTTTCATCGTATGCTGTCAGTTTTGGGGTTTTTTTTCTGTATTTCTAAAACCATTTCCAAAGTTACTCTTTGAGAATCAATCCATAATATTGAAGAGAAAAAAAACCACCTCTAAGCTAGCATAAATCAATCATCTTGTATCTTTTGCTTAGTTAATGACTGACACTAAAAGATTTCATAATTGCTAAAAATGAGAACCCTTTACTAGGGAATGGTGCAAAATCTCTGTAAACAAAGAACAGAACCATGACAGGGTATAGCTATGGCTAATATTGCATTTGTTTGTTTTAGCAGAAAATACATCTAGCAATTTATTTATCAGTCAGAATTCTGAGTCCCTGTTATTGACATTTGACAGAATCGTAGTTATAGTATAGACATCTTCTCAGACCTGTCATTTAAAAAAACTGCAATTTTAAATGGATCCTCCATCATGTCTAACATCTAATTATCTTGTCTAAGTGGTTTTGCCAGGCAAGAAAAATAAACAATTATCATGAAGGGTGCTGAATTTAGAAAGTCCAGAAACTGCATTTAAAGAAAGAATAAAGTTTTGACCCCTACAGGCAGGCTTAAGTTAAATCTATGGTTTAGATTTTTTTTTTTTTAATACTGAATTAATATAATTTTTTCAGTATTCATTATGGCCAGTGAGATGAAAAATCAATTAGTCACACAACTTTGCTCAGGAGACTTAAGTGATGAGCTGAGAAATCATGAAAACCATGAGAATGTAGTTTCCACAGGCAGAAACTCTGAAGGCTTTCCATATCTACAGGGGCTGTAATATGTATTCTGAACTTGCATATCCTCTCAAAATGATATATTTTTTTTTTTTTTAATTTTTTTTTTTTTTTTTTTAATTTTTTTTTTTTTTTTTTTAATTTAAAGGTTGATGTCTTTACTTTTTCGGTATCCTATTTCCTTTAACTGAGCACTTCTAGAATCTTATGTGGTTTCAACTGTTTAAGTTTGCTGCCTTTCTCAGCCCACAACTCTCTGGTTTTCATCCCTGTCCATGGCAGGGAGGTTGGAAGTATCTGATCTTTAAGGTCCCTTCCAACCCAAGCCTTTCTCTGGTTCTATGATGATTTTTCAAAGTGTGCATTTTGGCACATGGATTTGTTATAGCCCTTTAGAAAACAATATGTAAGCACACAAAGCCTAAAGAAAATCAATTGTACCCTTCAGTTCTTTATGGAAAACAGAACCAGTAAACAGGAGTGAGAACGCTTGTACCTAAAATTACCTCAGCAGCACATTTATCTGAATCAATCATGTTTCAGGGTGCATTTCTCAGTAGTCATGTTGCAAATGCCAATAGAAGTTCATGTGTCCAGTCACTCCATTCCATCCCTCAAACTTCAGTGCTTTCACATTTAGACACACAGGACCTTATTAAATACCCTCAGTGAAAGTGATGAAGCCTGCACAGGTGTAGTGCTTTATCTGCCAGAGATCTGACCACTTTAAATTTACGATAAAGATGTGTTATCTTCATATTATTTTATATGTTCTCCAATTACAAGAAACACTCAACAGGAAATTGTGTAACTGTCCTCTAGGCTTGAATATTATATTTTACTGAAAAGAGAAAAGTTCCTTAAGAACGAGAAATGTTTCAAATGTCTGACTTTTTTAGAATATCTCCAGAAATATTTAAGTTTGAAAGTAAATAAATCTTTGAAATATCTCATTGCAGATGTGAACACAAAATCTAAAGCACTAAACTACACAATGACCACTCCCAACACCCCAGCATCACACAAACACCCTGCTGAGGTCCCAGTGGAGAGCAGTTTCTGGCAGCCTGTCACTGGGGATTTCATGCTGCACTAGCAGGCAATAGATTATCTAAGAGGAGAAATTAATCACTGTGAGGGTGGTGAGACTTTGGAACAGGTTGCCCAGGGAAGTTGTGGATGCCCCATCCTTGGAAGTGTTCAAGGCTACATTGGATGGGGTTTTGAGCAACCTGGTGTTGCTTCTAGTGGAAGGTGTCCCCACCCACAGTAGGGGTGTTGGAACTGGATGATCTTTAAGGTCCCATCCAACCCAAACTATTCCATGATTCTGTGACTTTTTTGTGCATGCTCAGGGCATAGACAGGAGTACTTACGACAATATTGCATTTAGGGCAGCCTGAACAGCTCATTTGATAGTCTAGAAAGTGTTCACTTAAAAACTGACACCCAAATATTGTTTGCCCCACTTCCAAACCCAGTGGCACACTCCCTACAGAAGAACTTCAGTGCTGCTGCTCTGGGTCCAGAAGGAAGTACTCCTCACCACCTTTTAAACCAGAAAGCACCAAAACAATGAGGGGGTGACTGCTGAGGAGGATCTCACTAGTTTTGTGGGGGGAGAAGAGAGATAAAACCTCCATCTCCTTGCATGGACACTCTCACCAGCAGCACCAGCAGGTCACAGTGCTTGTTCAGCACCTCATTTCATTACACAGCTTTAAGGTGTACTTGAGAAGGTACACACCCACCTCCCCACAAAGAACTGCCAGTTCATGAGTGCAGTTCATATTATATGTGAAAGTCATAACCAAGACCTCATAAAAAAAATACTGCAAGCAAATTGACTTGTAAAAAAATATAGCAGATTTTCAGAAAATAATACATTTTCAGTTTACACAGCAGAAACCACTAAACTGCTGTGTAAATCTATATCCAGTGTACAGCAGTTGGGACAGTAAAATCAATAGGAAAAGCTGCTTCTCACAAGATTCTTGCTAAACATATTGGGCACATTGTATAGAACCAAATAAAGCGTTTCTGAAGAATTATAAAGGTAGCAATTAATACAGGATTATTTTTCTTATCCCCAATTGCTTCTTTTGCCCTTTCATTGGTGAGGCAATTAAAATTTTAAATAAAAACTGAATGAATGCTAGTGAGCCTTAATGCAGAACATAAGAAGATGAAAGCTGGTCTGTTCTAGCAACCAAACTTGTGTCTTCCAGGCAAGCCAAGGTCTCTTTCTGAAGTGACCTAGCCTGTAATCCTTCTAAAGTATATAGGCTGACACAAGTAATTAGCTCAGCCAAATAACTAAATAAATGCCTGTACAACGTATTCTCAAACTAGGATTTAGGAACTGCAATAAAAATGTTTTTTAAAACCTTGATTTGAAATGGAAATTGGGTTCTTTACCTGAACTGAAAAATTGCATAAAAAACAAGGTTAGCATCTTGCAGTCTGATGGGAGAAGATATAACCCAACTAAGAATTTCTCTCTTTTCCTTTTATACTCAAGCACCGGCCCATTGATAAGGACCATAGGAGGGATGGCAATACTTAAAATAACAGTAGCAGTAGCAGCAGCACTAATAGTAGGAGTAGAGATAATAAAATTAACAAAATAGGAACTGATGTGCTGCATTCTGATCACTGAGGCTTTTGCTATTGAGCCACAATTTGGAGAACTTATTCACAACTAGTCTGAATATTATGGGTCTAAGAATCAACATGAAAATACCAGAACGGTCACAATCTCCACTGTGTAGCATATGTGAAAACCAAAATGTCTTTAGCTCTTTGCTGTTTGGGGTATTTCTATTTCTGCCTGGCGTTTCTGAATATAGCGATGTCATTCAGTGTCTTCCCTGGCTGCATCCATTCTCACAACATTGTTCCCAGAGCTCCAAGGTGCCCAGCAAGTGACTCCTTTGTAATTCAAAAGTACAGAAAACAGACTCCGATAATTTTCAAGCCAATAGCTTTTGGCTCTAGTAATTTACATAGTCACACATAAATTGCATATGCAGAAAGCTTCAGAACTTAACAAAGGCATGGATTTGGTGATGGGGAAAGGAACTGTCTTACCAGCTTTGCTTGGTGAAGTTGTCTGTTAAAGATACAATTTCCCCAAGTACACCAGTATGTTCTCAAGCACCGGTTCAGTCCTGGGGAGTTACTGTTTTCAGGACTAAGGTAGTTGTGGGATTTCACCTTGTTTTTCAACCGACGACAAGCATAAGAAAGTATTGGTATACGAGAGCAGAAACTTGAGACCCTTGCTGAAAGACAAATGTACCCCAAATCATGTACCCTAAAGCATAAATCACCTTTAAACAGAATTTTCTGAAAGTATAGCAAATATAATCACAGAATATGCTGTGTTGGAAGGGACTGACAAGGATCATCGAGACCAAATCCTGGCCCTGCACAGGACACCCCAAGGATCACACCCTGTGCGTGAGAGTGTTGTCCAAATGCTTCCAGAACTCTGTCAGGCTTGCTGCTGTGACCAGCTCCCTGGGGAGCCTGTTCCAGTGCCCAGCCACTCACTGGGCGAAAAATCTTTTTCTAATGTTTAGCAAAGATTTTTTTGGTTTTTTTGTTTTTCAGATTACAAATGACTTATTTGAACTGAATTCAAACCAATTCCTAGTTAGCTAATTTCTAACTTCAGTTAGTGCAAACCAAGTTTATTTACCCAATAAGTCATGAATATCAGAATCTTAATTTTGGCAAAACAAAGGTTATATACACTGAAGATGCCAGATCTTCCAGATATTACCTTGGCCCAATTTTTCAGGTGACTTCAGAGTAAAATAACAGTTGCTGCTCAGAGTACATTTGTGCAAGACTTTGACTGATAAATGTCAGAGGGCATACAGAAATCTTGGCTTCCCAATCAATGCACAACCCTTTCCAGTACAGTGACTGTGTGAGGGAGGGACTCTCCCCTTCCCATTTTCCCTGAGCTCTGACATGACATGACAGATCTGTCACCTACAGGACTGTGAGGCGTAACATCCAGTGGGTTTACTGTGATGCTGATTTAACAGTGATTGAAAAGCAAAACTCAAGTTGTAAAAGCATTCACAATTCCTCCATACCCATCCTGTCCGAGAAAGGAGTGAGAGCTGGCACCAGGGCATGAGATGAGGAGAAAAGGCAATGCCATCAGCTGGCAGCAGGCACCAACAGCCACTCTGGACAAGCTGCCCAGGCACACCAACTCAGAGCTGCAACAGCAGCTGGGGTTTGGCCTGTTCACTCAGTTTTAGGCTCAAACTCTTGCTCTTATTGTCTTGCTATGGCTCCGTGGGACAGTAGGGCTCACTGCTTATTTTCTCATACTGCTGTTCTGAGCCTGTCATGATGAGATGCAGAGTGCTAAAGCAAAGAGCTTGATCTCCAAATGGCAGAAATGTCTCTGTTTCCTAAGCTGTATTTTAAAAATAGCCAAGGTGCAGAGAGATGTGGGATGGCACTAGGCCACAGCTCAGAGAACAAAGCTGGTACTGGCCAAGTGTTGCCTGCAAGAGCATGCAGAATGAGTTGAAAGGTGTCAAACTCAGTTTTAACTTCTTTCTCTCTCTCTCTCTCTCTCTCTCTCTCTGCATAAATATGCATACAAGCATGCATATATATTTATACATATGTCCATATGTGTGTTTGTGCATAGAAAAATGCAAGCCTGACAAGTGTGAAAAACTGTAATGAATTTATTCTGACTTTGTCGTTGCCTCTCTTCAGCAAAGCAAAAAAAAAAAAATTAGGTAAAATGAAATGCTGCTTTTTAAAATGAAACAAAATTTTCCTTCTGCAAAAGTGTTTTATGGGACTGTGTGCTTTGCACATTTTTTGCTAGTTCTTCACAAACAACGTCAGAGCAAACTGGCAATTTTCAGACAAATTTAGAGAAGTCCAAAAGATCTATTTCTGTAACTTTCACAAGAATCAATATCTGCGTGAAGACAGACCCAACAATAAATGTAACTGTAAACCAGTTGTGGGAATTTTATATTCCAGACAAACCAGCAGGAAATAGAGGAAACAGCCCCAAACATAAATGTGAAAGAAATGAAGTTATACTAGTCCTGCTACTTGTTACTGCAAATAATTTTGTTGTAAAAAATAATAATAAATAAATTAAGAGTATTTTAGCAAAAACATAGCTATAGCATGTATTAAAAAGAAGTGAAAGGCTGAAATTTTCTAAGCATGACTTTGGATAAAGACTTTATATTTGTCTTGATCTATTTCTTTCCTATATTCAGACACTTGTATCACTGGATATGAGAAAACGCAGCTTCTAAAACTTTCTACCAAAGAAAACCAGAACCATTAAATTAACAAAGTTCAAATTAAAGACCTGTATTTATGAAGGGACGGTACAAGGATAATTAAAATTTCCAGAGATAAATTAAGTGGAACCAATTTTATTAGGAAGTATTATGTTTTTTAGAACTGAGGTGAGACTTCAGTTACCAGCAAAAGAAAAAAAGAAAACATTGTGATTTTGACATCAGTGTTAAGTCTTAAAAAAGACATGACACCAGGCTGATGCCTCACTTCTAAATGAATGCACAGTAGTTAAATCTCTTTGTTAAAAAGCATGATGGAAAATGGTTACACACAGACCTTCACTGAAAAAGCCACAGCAGAATCTGTGATAGCTTCAGAGCATGCAAAAATGATCAATTTTTAAACATGTCTCTTCCAAAAAATAATGGTTTATATAGAACTACTCAGGCATATCAGGAGAAGCAATGCAAGCAGTAAATGTCTGAAATAAACTCTTTTAAAGAACAGTTAAACACTTTTGAACTGCAAGATACACTGACTACAAACTGCCCTTTTCACATCCTCTAATGTTTGCATGATTAAAGCAAATTAATTGCTCACTGAGATAGGTGCATGGTTGGAGGTTTTACACTGCCAAACTCCTGCATATGTCAAAATACTGCATCAGTGACTCCTGCGAGGTAAAACCAGGGACCTTTCACCCACTGTACTGCCAAGGGACTGAAAGGCTGCACACTTAGCTGGTTCACCTAAGTGAGCTTGCAGAATATTTTCTAATGTTGAATGCAATATTTTCTACTCATTCAACAAACTAACTAGACTAGACTCTTCAGGTAATTGTAAATCTGCAGGCAGGAATCTGCCCGTAACCAGTAGATAATGCCACCACAGTGGCACACAGAGTCTCCACTGTTCCCAAGAGACACAATGAGTTATTAGCAGATTTTATCTAAGTGTACTTATACAACTTGAATAATTCTATAAAAATATATATATTTCAAAAAGGTGATTTTAAATGCGGCCAATGGTGAACTATTGAATTTCGAATAATGTCTACAAGCCAGGATTTTTCTAAACATAAAGGTTGCAAAAAGCATTTAATCTTTTATGATATTAGTGATAAAACAAATAGTCTATCTTCAGTCTCAAGACTGAAAATTTCAAAGACCTGTCAGATAAACAAGATAGCAAACAAGTACTAAAATTTTCATGTTTCTCTAGTGAGCTCGTGCACAACTCTGTGAGCTTCAGTGAGCTGCACGAGGATTGCAAACTCTGCATTTCAAGGTCTGAAGCTCCCTTGTTCTAGACCTAACATTGGAGTTTAGATAGTAGCTACAAATAGGCAGGTACTACAAAAAACCAGAGTTTAAGCAGAGTAGAAAGCAGTCCCTCCAAAATGCAGTCAGCAGTTGTAGCTTTCTATGCAATCCATATAAAGGGCTTAGGTTTCTTATCTTTCAGTTCTTGTGTATCACTTGGTCTATCTTCACTATCTATTATCTTGCAACATTTGTTCTGCTGCAAGGGAAGTTTGAGTTGTGCAAGAAGTTTCCGAATTAACAGGACCTTTTCTCTTCTCATGATACCAACCTAACACAATTATTTTAACACTTTACTAAATTTTAACTCTTGCTCTGAGGCTCTACAACAAAACTGTAACTTGAAAAAAATGTTTATTGTGGAATCTTCAAGTTTTGAAAACACGTATGGTGGCAATATTGGAAAACCATTAACTGCTTATAAGCAGAAACACATAGCACAGTAAAAAAATTTGACTATAACTTTAAATCTCTTTTCAAAATAAATAGGGCTTGCAGAGTGACAGATTGAGAGCATAAAGAAACTATCTCACTCCATGATTAGCAAACTGGTACAAGACTTAAAACTGCCAAGGATACTGAAAGTGTGCTGTGCATTCATGTCACTCACTCATGGGCTAAAGGAGTTTTTAACTCTAAGGCTATGCCCTCTAACAATAAGCAACATCTGCCAAACTACCCATGACAACTGGTAATGTATGTATGGATGGATATATGTATTACAAGTCACTCCAAGGCAGAACAACACCCACAAATGACACCATCAACTTCACAGAGGGAAAACAAATGAAGCACGAGATCAGAATGGAAGTGCAAGGGTGGGAAAGTGAGTACCAAGCAAGCTGCTTGGTAACAAGGAAAACAAAGAGCTCGGTTTAGTATTCTTATTTATATTTTCACACTTGCACTGAGAGGTCTATCCTAACTCATATCAAATGTTCAACTTCAAGTACTTACGTCTTTAGATTAGGAGGTAGATTCATTTGCATTGATGCAGCATTTGTAGGCTTTTTTTTGTTTGGTTGGTTTTTTAAATACTTTTTCACCTGAGGCAAACAGATAAATATTTCGCCAATTTTTGTACTATCAAGGGCCTTTTCATGCTACTGCTAAGAAAGGAATATGTTGCTAGAAAGAACAAATAACTGATTAGTTGTGAAATAGTCCCACTGATACTGAAACTAGCATTAAATCTGGAATGTTAGAAAAGGGAACCTGCTGTCATTTGAATCCCTGAATATTGTTGTGTCTGCTTTTATATCTGTGCATACTGGGCAGAGAGTAAAATAAATGAGAGACTAGTTAAGATTTACAGCTTTGCTTGGTTTTTAAGGTCACACTCTCTTAATGAGTAATTGTTCCATCTGGCACTTGCTGCCACTAAAACAGTTGACAACAACTCTAATACCTAGTCAGTACTGATAGAGGTATATGTACCTAACCCCCAACAACCCACAGCTGAGGTAGAGGAATGTCTCATGCATCTTTCAGTTTTCTCTTAAGCATTTTTAAGCTGGTAAATGCGTTCTAAAGGAAAGTCACCTTCACATACACACAGCTATTGCCACAGAAACACTGATAACAAATGCCCATTTTTACAATCAGACTAATTTTTATGTATGTCTTTATTTTTGATGTGTCAGATGGGATTGCTGCAAAGTAAAAAAAAAGTGTTTTATGATGACTTTTCCAATCAGCATCATTGTTTTTATTCCAAGCTAGCCATTAACTTCCTGCCTAATTTGTCACAATTTAAAATGAAGCATATAACAATGTGACAGTCATGGCATTTGTGCTTGGCTGGGGAGGTGGTCACTAACAGTATCAATTTATCACTTTTAATTTGAACTCCCATGCCAATGACTTTCATTTTTAAAGCTATGACCTGGCCCTCCTGGATTTCAAAATCAAAGGGAAAATAAACTAAAGTTCAGAATTCAACCACTCAGATCAATGAAAACTTGTTTTATAACTGAGAGTGCTCCAGTCAAATCCCATCTGCCTGACAGAAAGAATTTCATGTTTCAAGCAGTTCTTTCCCCACATTAAACTGAGGATAACTTTTTATTGCAGCACTAAGCCACTACTTGCTGGACAGATGTGGACTATTGATGTTATGTTCTCAGGAAATATTGTATAGCAGGTAAAGGTGAGTGCATCAACGTAAAGAAGCAAGCACTAATATCCAAATGTCAATCCCTGAACTGTTGGATTGTTGCTACTGGTCTCTTTTAAGAAAACTGATACCACGGACTATTTCACTGATGGAAGGTTGCAGCAAAATCTTAAGAGAAATTAGTAAATGGAAGAACATACTTCATATAAATTTATTGTGAAAATAACTGTCAGTTATGTTCCTGAACCTCTTTGATGGTGAATAATCTGGATTATTTGGTCCAATATCTCACAATTAGCAATTAATTTGAATGAGAATTATTTTACATCACTTTTAAAAGTTAAATAAAATAGGTACATATTTTTTTTAACTTTTATTACTTGCTAACATACGTACTAAAATAAAGGATTGTTTTAAGAAATAAAGACTGAATAGAGACATCCACACGTCTGCATATAGTGATGCCATAAAACCACTCACCCAGTCCTATCAGAAAAAGAGAGTGAAGGAGAGAAACAGAAGTCCGCATATTATTCCATATTACCCTATAATACACAATAAGAAACAAACTACCAATCTTATTCTATGGAAACTAGGTAGTAATTTTAAAACGTAAAAGTAGACTTCATCTGGACACTTGGAGGGAATTCTTTGTTTTGGTTTGTTTTCTAAATAGCCTTTCCTTGATCATAGTTTTCCACCCAGAAAGATGTTACAATTTTTTAAATCACTAATGATCTTTTGGTGAATCAATATTTTTTTTGTTTTGAGATCATTAGTGTCCTCCAAACACCAAAGATTTTTCCACATTTTATCTGTGAAATAGCCAAAGGTGATTTGAGGGCAATTGTCTCTCTCATTAGTCTCTCTGTAGGTCTTTGAATTTAGAGGATTATCTAACCCCACTACTATTTGGAGTTGGTTACCTTCTCAACTTATCACTCAGTAAAGCAGCCTAAAGGAACATGTGGCACTTTGCAATGAAATGTCCCATACAGGAGAAAAGCTTCAAGAAAAAAGCAGTACTAATTAAAGAATTGACCACGCACATTTTTCCTGGTAGCAAAAAATTATGAACTTTCAAAATAAATCTACTAAATTACTGGGCTACTAGTGGGTATTTTTTTCTTTTTTTTTTTTTTTTTTTTTTTTAAATAAATGGTGAGTATGCTTAACTTCCAGTGAAATCTACTGAATACTCTGAATTTTCCCAAGTAAAAAGTAGGATACCTGTATCCCAAGGGAGCCATGCTCACCTCATGTAGCTTGTTATGCCCTACATAGTTTTACATGCAGGGACTTATCTTCTAAGATGTGAGTAATTCAACGTATTTGCCTTCAAGGATTACTGACTTAATATTTGCTGTGAGTGTAAAAGCTACCAAATACTACAGCACGTGAATGCAGCAAAAAACCTACAATACAAGAGATGGCTAAGCTTTGAGAAATTCGGCTAAACAAGGGATGAAGGGACAACACACACTGATAGATGAGGATAATATGGAATAACACTGACCTGCTATCATGGAGACTTGACCAAAAATGTTTAGGCCATTAAACTGCATAGTAAAATATAAAACATAATTCTGAATTAAGGTTTCTTGAAAAACTTCCCAGTGATTTAATTTGGAACCTTATTTTTTCTAAAGAAGATTTTGGTAGCATCTTCAGTGTATTAATGTAATATTTGATACCTTATAGCTACATAAAAGTAGTTTCTCAACAAAATGAATACATGGTGCTGCATATATATGGCTGTGAAAGTCACCAGAAGTAAAATAATCTCTTTTATTAAAATCTGGAGTATTTGTATTACTGTAAACAAATCTGTGCTACTACTCCTGCTTCCTGTTGCAAATACTGTAATTTTTACAAGGACTATCATACATTGCTGTAACTCAGAATAATGGAATGTTTTCATACTTTAAAGTCCAAACAGTTTACTGTAATAACATTTACCCTTATTAAATCTTTTTATCTTTAATTACAGAAAAGGTATCTAAAAAACCCTCAATAGATAAGCAGAACTTTCTATGTAGAAAAAAAGAACAGAACCCCCCCCTCAAAAACCAGTATCTATAAGCTGATTTTTTAAAGCTTTAGGAAAAAAAAAATCTGATCAAAACACTGGGCATTTAGTAATAGGGTTAAGAGTGTAAAGCTTGCAGCTTCAGATGTTTCATCTCATATAAAGAGATTAGAAATGCTCCTGTAGTGCACTGTGTCTAAATAATTTACTTTCACAACAACTCCACACATCTATCAGTGTTCAAGATAATGACTGACACCCTCTGCTCCTTCTGAAATAAATGTCACACTTCCAGTAAGTTTTATTAACCAAGGAAGGACTAACAGCCCAAATTGTAAACCATGCCAGTTTCCATTAAGCATCTCAGTGATGGGGCAGTATTTTCAAAGGTGCTCAGCAAACTGAAGCTTTCAGTGCTCTCCTTTCATTGAGATGCTTAATCATACCTGAGTTCCATGGAAAAATGGTACCAAATTTCTTGTGGTTGAGGTGTTTTATTTTCTACAACTTTTAAATGATCTTCTTATCACTAATGAATTCACAATACTGCACTGA
Organism: Atrichornis clamosus; assembly: GCA_013400975.1. Taxonomy (NCBI): domain Eukaryota; kingdom Metazoa; phylum Chordata; class Aves; order Passeriformes; family Menuridae; genus Atrichornis; species Atrichornis clamosus. Next base: position 29,703 of record WBMZ01007485.1, read on the forward strand.
GCAGTATATATACATATATATACATATACCAAGTACTTAAAATGCCTGCCTGTCACTCCAAATACTTAAACAGAAAGGTGGGAAGACAGTTTAAATACAAAGTAATATAGAGAATAAGGAATGGAGTGCATCTCATCTATGAACTTTTTAAAAAGTTTTGGGTAGTTGCAATTAAATCGTAATTTTAGAGTTACACAGAAATGTAGCTCCTAGAAATGTATCAGTCTGGTAAAAATGAAAAAAATTACAAAATATTTCAACAAAGTAAAATTGAATTTTCTTATAGCAACCAGAAAGATGTTAGCATATTAACCTGCATTTAGCACTAGTTAGACTAACGAATCAATGACAAATTATTTTCACACTATTTACACACATAATGAAAGACTTTTAAAATCATATATGGATGCATGTAGAAAGAAAACTATATCTAGTATCATGCACTTTTTATCCTTCAAATGTCTTTAATTGTAGAAGAAATTCCAGATAGATATTTTAATTAATTTTAATCTTCCATCAACTGAGACTAATAGTGACTTGCTCATAAAAACTAACATATTCCATCCACTCAAATTTTTTTTGAAGATGTTGGCATTATTCTCCCTAAAACTACATGAGAAAGTCACATTTTTAATGTCTGACAATATAACTATCATCTTAAAATGCAAACAAATTCTATTCAAAGTGCTTCTTAAAAGAGCTTAGATTTATTGTGTTTACGAGAATGTAAAGATTATCTAGAAAGTACATCCAGAATGTTACTATATATATATATGAATATGGAAAAGCAGTATCTGAACAGATTTTTCATGCAGTATCCAGTCTTTTGGAATTGTTCATCACCCAATATTGTGGCTAACATCACTGCTGCTTTACCTAGAAATGTCAGGCTATCTTTACGAATCACCTGTGTTACAGATTAATGGTTAAAAGAAAAGCAAAAATTATAAAAAGAGAAGATAAAGAAATAAATGTGATATTAGATAACCTGCTAAGCAGATAAAGATACCCTGCAATATGTCCCCAAACCTGCACAGAGCTGCATTGATACTTTAGACTGTGATGTAAAAACCCTACAGTTCATGTTAATGCCTTGGTAGGCAGGTGTGTTTGGGGCAGGTGTCTCCATGGGATACAGAAGCTGTTTGGGGCAAGAGTGGAGGGGTTGGGACACAACTTACTTCCTTTTACATCAGTTCCTATGGCTTGCAACATGAGAAACTATTCACAGTGAAATTTAGCTTCAAAGATCTCACAAACATTCCCTTGTTTATCTGAGATGAATCACTTTTTCAGTATTAGCGTGTTGTTGCAGGTAGCAAAGGTTACCACTGACACTGCACCTGATTGTTTCAGGAACAGGTCAGGGAGATGACTGCAGATAAAACTATGCTCTTCTGCTAGAGATAACTTCCCAACACCAAAATAATATACATCAGGGAACTAAGTTAATACAATCCTGCAGTCACATATGTTCTCTGAAAAGAGAGAACTTCATCTTCCATGCTCTCAACTTGCTTCTTGGACCATACAAAATTCACTTCCACTTACAAGCAATTTTAAAGAAAAATACTATTAAACACTACATTAGAAAAATGTGATTTCCTCTATTTCCTTTCCCTGAAGATTTCCTATTCTAGTAAGAGCTGCATTATTGATAAACTGAAATCAATACTTTCTGTAGATTTGCATAGAAAGAAGCTGAAATATCAGTTAAAATATTTTCCCTTTTGGAATAAATCATATCTATGAATATATGGCAATGAGATATCAAAAATTCACCTCATGTCTGATTAGTAAATGATATTTTTAACTTGACAGAAAAATGTATGAGTTGAGGGAAAAGACAGACTCATATTTTCTCTATTTTTGATAAACTGTAGCCCATCATCCTTGAAACAAATTTCCTGAATCCCAATACTCCACTGCCCTACCCTGTAAATTTTTTTTTTTCAGTCTTCATTAATCTTGAATTACAGGATAAAAGAAAGGATTGCTGGATGACTTTAGGAGAACAATCTAATTTTGAATAATGGAGCTTGGAGTTTAATAATATGTATATATGAACCAGTTACTGGAATCAGACAATTTGTTTTCCAGACAAATTTGAGCTAATATAATGATAATTTATTTCTAAACTGTAAAATACAGTATTGGAAACTTGTCATTAGTTTACAGGAACATACATCAGCTGTTTGCCATGTATAACAAGTTAGAATTTATAAGTCGCTTATATAATGCTCATTTTAATCTCTAAACACTTCAATACAATTATAGATCAAGCACATGATTTAGAAGCTGTTGTATGTATAATTCAAAATAATATGGAAAATAAAAGTTAAAAAATATAACTTTATATTTAGACAGAATAAGCACAAAGAATGTGCTTATGCACAATGCAAATGTAAATTAATTTAAAGAAGGAGATTTAATTAACATTGCAGCAATTTATAGGGTTTGTCATTAACTTCAGCAGAAAAGTTGTGAGTAGTTATCTAAGTACTGTGGATGAAGGAAAAAGAACTAAGCAGGTGTATAGGAGACAAGAGGACTATTCAGGAAACATGAGCAGAGCTACCCTACCTTGCATTTTTATCCAGTGGGACACCTGTAATTGACTTGGAGTGAAACAGCTTTGGGACATTATATCTTATTTTTCAAGTAGAGACTCCTTGTAAATGTTGCTTTAAAACCAGTTTTAAAATACTAGGTGATAAAATGTACAAGATGACATTGTTATTTCAAGAAAGAAATATTGTCATGAAATTAGTCTAATTTGCTGAATACTTGTGTTTCAAAAATGTACTAAATTTTTTAGTTTAGTTTTCATATTATAAATTCTTTAATTAACATGGCTTTTTCTTCCACTCAGATTTGCTGTGGGAATGGTTCTGTGTGTCATCTTCCTTCTCCTTTTGGCTATCATGACTCTACATTACACAGCAAAATAAAACACTTGTATCTGATGCAAATACATGTCAATTTAGCAAGTGAAAACAATGGAGACAAAATACTCTGAACAGTCACTCCTTCACTGAATTAGTTGCACTTGCTCCAGGTCAAGAAGTATCTTTAAAATAGTTTTACTGAAAAAAATCCACTTTAGAACCTCTAGCCATGTCTTGAATTTCTGATAATATTCCTGTTTAAGAAGATAAATGAAGAAAAATATGCATATTTAATATGCAAAAATCACTTATCACTGGAAACCAGTGCACCACCCAATCTTGAAACTGGTTGTCATCCCTGTCTCATCTCTGCCAGACTAGGATTCAGGCTCAAACATCAAGTCTCACTTAAGACAGCTGTTGTTAAAGACAACATGCATGTCTAAATTAAATATTAAGTGTGCATATCCTAGCTATTATAAACTTTTCAGAGGACCAATCTTTAATATTCATTCATAGGAGCACAGTATAAATTTTACCACAGCAGAGAAACATTTAAATATGTAACACAGATATGAAGGCAGTAGACACACGTCTCTCATTGTTAGTCTGGGCAGAAAAAGGTAAAAGCATGCTATTAGAAATATCTTGAAGCTAACAGAGTTGTAAAATAAATTTCTAAAGCTTAGGAAACTATGTAAATTTAACTCTGCTCTTACTCCAATGTGCATAACTTAATGCCATTATTGTATATAAATTAAAACTATTTCCAAAATGTGAGCCTAATGCAAATGCCTATGGAAGAGTCACAGAAGTGGAAGAAGAAGAGTTGTTGAGTGTAATGAAGAAACTATTTTTAAGAAGTAAATGAATCAGGCAATCTGCCATCAACATTATTGCTTTAAAGACCCCACAGTAAACATTAGAAGAATTGGTTGGTAATTTCCGATGTCTGCCTGTTTCTGAACAGGCTCCTAAAGATTTGCATGAAAGTCATGACATGAACAAACACAATTTGTTTCAGATTGAGCATTTGTGATGAATGTTTTCCCTTACTAGGCTTGACCAAAATAATTCCTTTTACCAAGAATGCAACAGAAACCTTCATTTCACTTGTCATATACTGGAAACACCATAGTTTCCTTTGTTTTGTTGTTGCTGTTGTTTTTTTTCTGGTTTGGTTGTTTGGTTTTGGGTTTTTTTGAATGAAATGTCTTTCAGAAATGTTTAGCTAAACTTTGAAAACAGAAGGTTCTTAATGTAATTGAAGATTGTCCCGAGTTGGTCAATTAAAACTTGTTGGAGAAGTTTCTAATTCACCAATTTATATCTGAAATATCTTGTACCCTACCTTGACTAGAATACTCAATGGTGATTCTTCTCACTATGTATCATTTGTTGTGAGAGGTTCCAGATAACTGAAATGAGCTTAATTATCCTAATGCGGTTCTTAGGCGAGTGGTGTGGAGATAGTACCAATAAGCTTATTTGTTTAAAATCACCAAAGTCAATGAATACACATCTCCTTCTTAGGGGTCTTAATCATGTGCTGAATGCCCTTCACAGGTATCGACTACAATAGGAACAAACAAAATCAAGGCATATTTCTTATCTCAGCTCTGCATGCCTGCCAATCTTTTTGTAATTACTATTTTACATATTTCCCCACAAACATACCTTTTACAAATTGAAATAAACTGTTATTATTATATATAAAACTGTTGCAGCACTCGATTGTTGTATTTTAGTGACTATAATGTAAATCAGAAATTTGCTGAAAATGCATGTTATAGACAAATTGCTAATGGTTATAAATAATAGTGTACTTTGCAATAAAAGAAACTATTATGAAAGCTGAAAGACCACACTGGTAAGTAAATTGTGTGAAAAAATACAATATTGATTAACCTTTCCCCTTCTCACTCAAAATAGAATTGAATTTTGTTCTCATATTGTGCAAGTTAGAGAAACATATCTTAAAAGCTGTGCATCAGCTGACTTGCTTGTGGCTCATTCTGGTGTACGAGAAATGAAAGTAAATGGAAGCAGGTGGATTTTTGCTGCCGTAAAGAAATGACTGTACATCCACATTTCCCAGCAGAAAAAGAACATATTTGTTAAATAAAATGTATAAGCATTAAAAAAAATATTGAGAATATAAATCAAGTTTGTTTCAAAAGCCACTTTTCTCCTGTGAATACTGTACAGTAATCAGGCATATGTGTTAAGAAGTATCAGCAAAAGGCAGTGTAACTATACAGAGGTGACAGCAGATGAAAATCTGTGGATAGTAACTATGTTGCACAAAGACCTTGTCTCAAAACTTTTAATTCTGGCAGACCTGAAGTGCGTTCCACAGAATGTTAGTGAGAATTGAGATGTAGAATTTTTGCCCTGTGGTTTTCTTTCGGCCTGAAAATGCTTAATTTATATACACACTGATATAAATATGAACACATATTAATATCATTAAATACAAAGAATATCCATTATATAATGCTGAATTCTTTTAAAAAATGTTTTGTTTAAGTGTATTGCTCAGAAGTTACTTAAAATACAGAGAACACATCTCAAGCTTTCTTATAAATTAGTAATCCCTCTTTACAGTTTTCACATCACATTCAGTATAGATGTTTACAGACTCTCCCTAGCCAGTTACCAAAAAGTTGATATTTCTCATCAAATTTTTCACAAAAAAAAGGCATCAGCAGCACTGATAACTGTGCAGTGTTTGGTGGAACTATCAATACAGCTGTAGTTGTCAAGTTAACAAATGCCATAAATTTCTTTTTGTCATCTATGAAAATTTCATGTTCTTTCTTTCATGTGGGCTTGAGCTCTGGCCATGTCCGATGGAGGCTTTTGTTACTGTTTCATAACAGGCTTTCATGTGATCTCCTATTCCCATAATCAGTGATAAGAAATAGCTGTTCCTTTAGATTTATAACCCATCAACATAAACAATTTGGAAGATGGTTCAAAGGGCTTCATCACGTCTACATGAAAAGAGAAGCCTTCTTGACTTTAAAGTTACAGAGGACAATCATGTCTGTAGAGATTCAAGACTCACGAAAAGAAAGGAAAGCTGACTTTTGATTAGGGTGAAAGTCAGATGCTACTATGGCAAGCAACTTAGGATGAGTGAACGGGGAACTCCCCTGCCACCCCAGTGAGGACCCTGAAACTATACTGTCATCAGCCAGAAGGATTAATCCTGATAAACTGTCCTGGTAGTGTTACTGAGACACACAGTGGCGTCAGATGAGGCTCTTAACCACTTACACCATCTCCGTTGTGATTATAATACATATAAATATATATGCCTTTAATTCATGGTGATACGGTCATGTTTACTCCTGGAAGAGACACTGAAATCCTTCCATATATTCCCCAGTTTCCACAGCAATAAGGAAGTGGTAAGAGGTTGCTCTTTCTACAAACTATCCCCACTGGACTACAAATATGTCTGAGGAGCCACCTGTACTAGGAATAGGCCCTAACTTATTTAGAAAAAAGAAACAGATGAAATGCAAGCCCTTTCAAACACTGGCAAGATTTTACCATCAGATTAGGAAACATCATATAGGATGTATCTGCCAACAGCACACAGAAGATAAGATGTATTAGACAACAGAATCCTGACAGATTTGCATTTCAGAGTCTGCTTGAAAATCTCAGCTGTCAACACTAGACAGACACAGAAAAATGAGACAAGTGTTTAATACAGTGATAGGGTGTGCGCCCTCCAAGTGAAGTTTCTTCTGCCTCAGATTGTGTGGACTGGTAGCAGGTCTTTGATGTCACAGAGACCAGAGTCACTAACAAACTGCAGAAATGAGAAAGGAGAAGACTTTATAGGATGCAATGGCAGAAGGACTATTTCTCTAGTGTAAATTTTCCACCAAGGCAGGAAGGGCACATGGAAGGAGTCTGTAAATGGAACGGTGACTGCGAAGTGTCCAGTGGCCGCACTGTTATTTTAGGGAAGGTAACTGCTGTGAGACTTGAAGGTGAAAGGGAAGCTGGAGGCTACATCCTGGAGCCCCACAGGTGGGACACGATGCAGTGAAGGTGCAGACGGACAATGAGGAAAATCTTCAGTCAGGGAAACACTACAGCTACAGAGTCCTGCTCCTCAGTGATGCACTTGAAATGGAGCACTGAAATGGAGCAGACCGCTATCTGTGTAATCATGTACTCGGGATATGTCTCATGACTCTACTCCCACTCTTCGTAGTGTCATGTTAAAACTCCCTCTATTAGAAAGGAATAGAATGTAGGAATGCACACTGAGTGAATGTATATATGCGTTGTTATTTGGAAATAGGAACTATTATTTTAAGTTCTGTTTTGCTTAATTATTCATTATTTACTACCTTAATTATGCATGAAAAAACTCAAGTACTTCCGAATTTTCTTTAGGCAATGCAGACACTATGGCATGCTAAGGAAGTTATATGGTGAGATGACTCTTCCTTCCATTAGTCATAAGAGAAACATAAATTACAGTTCAGCATATAATTCTCTGCTTCTTCACACAATGATTTCAAGTTGATCGAGTACAATTACTTTGTACTCAGCATTTTTACTGCTGTATAAAACCTTCTCTCTCCTATAAAGAAAAGGCATTTTTCTGAACAACAGCACTGCGAAACATTTTTTTTTTGGGGCTTTCTGTGAAAACGTTTTATCTTTCAGTTGTTTACAAATTACTTTAGCACTTAATATGTGCTAATATTCCTCCTTGAACAGGAACTTGGCTTAAGTGCTTTTCTGAGCAGAATCATTGTGTTTATCTGAATTTATCTGTCCATTTATCTGAATTTAAAGTAGGGATTATTTTGGTATCTCATAAAGTTCTGAAACAAAGCTACTCAAGAGTAGCATATAGAGCACTTCCCTCATCTCTCCATCTGCAACATCTAGGCTTCCTAGCACACCCTGCCCCATCCTTGTTTGCCACACTTGCTAGACAAGACACAGCACGTGCTATGACTGTACAAGACCATATATATATACATTTTCTTTACTGATCAGTCAACAGATAGGCTGAGTGGTCAGTCAGTGAGTGGGTGACTCTAGTACAGAAAGCAAGCCTCACGTAGCTGAACTTTGCTTTTCAACTTGCAGACCTAACCAACAGCTTGGTGACTGTACGAGGTCATTTTTTACAATCCTATTGAATCTTTTTCACTGTTATCAAAGTCATGTTGGCTAACAGGTTGACATTTCTTTATGGTGCCTGACAGATAATGTGACCACAGAAATTTTGTTTCCTTATAAAGCCAAGGGGGAAAAAACCAAGCCCATGGATATAAAATTTATGAGTACTCATTAAAAATTTTAAAAAAAGTTCACGAATATTGCCAAGTTAATTTTACAAGACTTGCCCATATTAATGCAAGTAATTTTTTTCAGTATTTGATCAGGTCTAGTAATGCTTTAGTCATCAAATGACAGAGAGGTGTGAGGGGTGCAGTTTGTAAAGCCTTTTAAAGTGTTACTTTCCTTTAGTCTGCTTCTTGTCACCGTTAAAGCTTGATAAAGTGTATACTTAATCTTGTTGATACTTGTGATTGCATGAGGAGGCAGTTAAAATTTTAATATTAGTTGTGGTAGGCTCTGTGCATAAAGATGAGCTTTAATCATTTTTGAATTAGTTCACTTCTCCTGTCAGCAAATATTCTCCCTCTTTGATGCTCTCAGAATACTCTATTTACTAACGTGGCAGAATACAATTCTTCAGTTTCTCTGGATGCCCACAGAACTCTTCATTAAATTATTTTATTCAGCAAAATGCCGACAGCAATATTTTTCTCCAAAAATAGAGAAAATCCCCAGCAGAACAAACTAATAATTTTGCATGTTTAAAGACAAATCTGTTAATTTCACACAAACCATCAAAAAGAAAAGGCCACTAGAGGGAAGTAAATCCAATATGTCAAAGGAAATAAAATGCTAGCTACTCTAAATGATTGTAGCTAACAGAATGGTCTGGATTTAAGACAGCTGAAGATTTTGGTCTATATTCTTAACAAAGATATGACAATTGAAGAAAACAATTTATATACTTATAGAGGTCTTGCACTTCATGCAGTGTGTAAACCAAAACCATTAAAACAGTATGTGGGAAAAGATTACATATCAAAAGGTAGTATGAACATGGGATAAATATTTTGGGTAGCTATAGTTTATTATAAACCTAGATTTTTCATATTAGACACACATGAAATGCAAAAACATGGATTTAAACCTGTATGTTTGAACTTCTGGTAATGCAGTCCTTGTACAAATTAAGTGCATTTTTGATTTGTTGTCATGTCATATGTTTAATCTTGGATTCTTGTTTTCTATGAATATATGCACAAACCTGCAGCATCATGCAATAAGTACTGTCCACTTCAGTAGAATTAAGATTATAAGGAAAGATAGCAACAGTGAGTTTATAAGAAGATCCCTGCAATGTTCCGAAGTTTTAGTTCTACAGCTTACTCTTCTGAGGTAAGATCCCCTAGCTTTTTCCATATCCCTTCTTATTTGTGACTAAAAGTAACTCACAAAAAATGTTTATTGTTCTCTCAATAATATTTCCATCAACAAAAAACTCCATTAATTCTCTTCCACATTTCATACATTGTATTTTTTTTCTTTTACTTCTAAAGTTACTATACTTATCATTTTATACAACTACACAGTCTGTAAGCCTACAGAAATGGTTTTATCTTTATAACTACATTTTATAGATGACTCCATTTCATTTATTATAGTGCTTTCTCCTGCAAAACTGTCTTTTTATATCCAGATAAACTGACAGATATTCTGAAAATCTGGTCTTAAATTTTCTGAAGCCCTTCCAGTAGCATTTTAGTAATATAAGAATTATTAAAGGGAATCCAAAGAGTCTACACTCTAGGGTTTACTGTCAGTGTGTCAAAAATTACCAAAATTGGTCTTTTCCCTGTTTTGAGTAAACTGCAGTGAAAATCTATATTCTTAAACCAGGGAGAGACAATAGCAAAAGACATTATTTTTTAAAAGCCCACCACTTAAATACACATCACAAGCTGTGTTCACACAGCTGTCTAGCCACTTAGAAATAAACCCTATCTCTGGTGACTTCCACCTGTGCATGCTTGGTGACTTGCATTTAATACCATGTAACAAAACATCTAAAAGTAGGTATAACAGGTACTTTCTGGCACCTCACTTTTTCCCTTTAGTGAGAAAAGAAAAGGGAGATGCTGGTTTGCAACATGATGCACAGCCTAAGTGCTCAGGGCAATTTTCAGTGCATGGCCCATATATCATTAGGCACCTTATATAATTAGCTTTTCTGTTACCATCATCACATGGATGGTGAGTAAGCAGTTTTTGCGCTTTTTCTAATCTGTTTTCATGAATATTATTAGTATTACCATCACTGTCATTATTATCATCATCATCACAGAAAGCTGTTAATTTTTGTATTCCCAAAGTCAAACAAGTCATTACTTACTCATCAACACAACTACTCATCCCAGATACACAGGTAAGCAGATCTTTGCTAGGCTGATGAGTGAAAGAACCTATGGCCTTCCTACAGGTGGAACATAACAGGATCCTCCTGAACATTAGCACTTTTACTAAGCAGAAACATATTATCAAATGTGTTCTACTCAAAGCAGTAGTTTGGCCAGTTTAGTTCCTGTTCTACATTAAACACTTCAGCTGCAGTTGCAATGTCACTGCACAGTAGGTGAAAAGCATTTCTGGAACAAATGTCAGCAAGGGATAATTTTGAAATAACCTTCTTGTCTACAGTACACAAGCCACAAGAGAGCACTGCTATATGGATTGCATTGTTGGTAACCTATGATGCTGTTTCCTGGCACAGTAAGTATTTCTGAAGAAGAAAACATTGCAGAAATGAAAAAAAAAATAGAGAGCTCTCTTAGTTTCCCTTGTTTCTCATATTCACCTTCGACATGAATTCAAACTGAAATGGGGGGAAAAAAAAGCTCAAAGCAATAATGCAAACTTTACAATTAAAGGAACAAAAAACCAATCTATTAGGATAACTCACCTGAGGAAATGGCTCATACAGATATTGAAATGCCTTACAGTGAGGCTCGCTGTATTACAACTACAAAACACAGATACCACAGAGAGTTCACTTTCACTTTGCCTTGAATTGTAATGGACAACTTGTGGTGTTCTACCCTTGCAAAACTGAAATTGCAAAAGCACCAGACAGACTCCAGTCCTATGAACCACTGACACAGTTAGTCTCAGATAGCTAAAGCTTGCACTTAATTTTAAACAGAAAGGTATGGGTTTGTGCCCCATGTAATGGGGTCAAGGGCCAACTGCCAAAAGCATTTAATGCCCTCATCAGCAGAAGCTGGAAGTCCTCACAGAAAGCACTTAAAAACACTTAGCAATCTGCAAAACATCCTAACTTGCTGACCCAGACTTCCAAGAAACAAAGGCTCCCCATAATAAGTGCACAGATGATGTGGACACAGTAACAGACAAGGAGTGCTGGGACTTACCATCCTGGTCTGTGGTGACTGTGATAGCTGTGAACTGCTTGGGAGAGAAACTCAGCTCTGAGACCCCATTTGTGGCTTCTATTTCGAAGGTGTAGTTCACGTGTGACACAAAGTCCAGCACAGTCACAGAGGAGTTGATGAGACCTGTGTGCCTGGGGATGAAGCGGATGCCTCCCCCACAGATCTCACACTGGCTGGCATCCGACCCACACTTCTTACAGATGACACTGTAAGTGAGATCCTTTCTTCCTCCGGTATCGCTCGGGGGGCTCCACTCCAGCATGAGAGCTGTTTCGTTAATGTTAAAAATCACATTCCTCGGAGCAGAAGGTGGCCCTGCAGAGAACGAAGAGAAAGCCCGTTCAGCCACACTTGTCTACTTTGGAGAAAAAAATGAAATGAAAAAATTATTAGTCTTAAGGCAATTATTTGCAAATAAAAGATACAAGAGTTAGGTTCCAATAACAGATTCAATGTAAAAATTAAACATTATCTAAATACAACCCTTGAAAAAAAGCAGGAATAATAAACCAGTGAGATCATAAAAAGCTGAATAATCTCAATAAATTAGAAATAATTCAGAAATAATTTAAGGTAACACAAAAATGACTTAGAAATGTCAAACCTAGGCTTGTTAACACAAATTTGCACTAAATGGCTCTTGATGCTGTGGTATACTTGGGGTAGAGCTCTAACCACAACATTTATATCCGTATTTTGTCTAGTAATGTAGACTTTTCTGACACTTAAAATCTTTGCCATTTTATAAGAGACAAATTGAGTAATAAATAAATAACAGCTTTGGAATAACTACAAGAGGTAAAATTGTTTGTATTAGTTCTGCAGTGCCAGATACGTTTTTCTGTTCTTCACTGCTTATCCCCAGGGATTTCTTTGCTGCTGTTCATCAACAGAGTTAGGTGGCAACAGGCCAAGGCTATTAGGCACAAGAGACAGTTTACAAGTTCTTTTCTTTTCCACCTGGCATGTCATCAGCATCAGTATAACAGTGAAGACATCAACCTTGCAACTTCAAGGTCTGAAAGGATGACCACAAAGCAGGACAAAAAGTGATTCTTTAAGGCTATGAGGAGGAATGCAAAGATAGCTGCAGCAGGCAGCATACGGGGAAGCTCTCATCTAACAAGCAGGTGGTACAGCTGTCTCTCTACTGTCAGATGAACCACAAGTGACCCATTTCCAATTTCCCATGCATCACACAATAGTCAAGGCATGTCCAACAAGTTTTAAGCTGTTTGCTGACTTACTGTGCAGGTTCACATGAGAATCATATGAGGGTTTATAAATATATAAAAATAAATACATATATAGTGATCTAGTGATCATCCCCCTCTACTGGACACTGGTGAGGAACCTCAAGTCCTATGTCCAGTTTTGGGCCCCTCAGTTCAGGAAAGACATTGAGGTGCTGGAGAGTGTCAATAGAAAAGCAACAGAGCTGGGGAAGGGTCTGGAGCACAAGTCTGATGAGGAGGGCTGAGGGAGCTGGGGGTGTTTATCCTGGAGAAAAGGAAGCTCAGGGGGGACCTTATTGCTCTCTAGAACTGCCTGAAAGGAGGGTGTAGCCAGGTGAGGGTCAGTCTCTTCTCCCAGGTAACAAGTGACAGAACAAGGGGAAATGGCCTGAAGCTGTGCCAGATGAGGTTCAGATTGAACATTAAGATGAATTTCTTTACAAAAAAGGTGGTCAGGCCCTTGTAGGTGGTAAAATCAAATTCCCTGGAGGTGTTCAAGAAACTATGGGATGTGGCACGCTGTGGTATAGTGGACAAGGTGGTGATCAGTCAAAGGTTAAACTTGATGATCTTGGAGGTTTTTCCAACCTTTATGATTCTTTAATTCTGTGATTCCACATCAGCTTTCACAGTCTGATGGAAGAACCTCACCACCTAATTATTTTTCAGATAGGAGTTAATGAAGGTGTGGATGTTACAGGCCTGGGTGCAGAGAGATTTCAGTTTCCTGACAGGCAGCTGTGTGAAAGCAAGGCTGTCTCAAGGACGCTGCAGGAAAACAATTCAGAAGTATTGTAAACTATGGGCTTGTTATGAGACCAAAGAAGAAAATATATGAGGTAAGAGTTACTGGGTCCAGCCAATCCCTCTGGGGTGGCTGGTCAGTTAACCAATAACCTTATGTCAGTCCAGCATGCTAAGGTATATAAGCACCTTTGTAAATTAATAAAGTGTTGGTTTTTTCATCTACATAAAATCGTCCGTGTCGTTACTCACTGGATATCTGCTCACTAGCGACAAATGAAGGGGTGAAGGAAAGGTAGAAATGGTTAAAAGATATCTTAATAATCTTATCTCAATTTCTTATTATATTATGCTTCTTCAACTTATCATGTTCCAACCAAGCACTTGCAGATGTATGGTTTTCAAAACCAATTTGTACACAACCCCAAAATAAAAATTATTATAAGAAACATAGACTTGGAAAAATATGAGGCCTTAAACTCGAGGTTTTGATATATGTGAGATAACTGTAGTAAATTCAATTGCTGACCTCTGGAGTTTTTGAGCTGAATTAAATTGAATAAGCATTATATTCCCAGTTCTCAATAAAATCACTGCACTTCACACCAGTGGTTAGCAGAACTCTGAAGACTTTCAGCTTGCTTTGCAGCTTTTGATGATTTATACAAACTGCCAACAGGACTTAAGCATAAAGTTTTGCTTGAGACACTGGTCAAACTTTGAGTGAGCTTTTCATTACATCAGGGTCTCCTAAGCAGACTGAAAGACTACAAGAAACATTTGCAAATAACATCAGCTAATTTTTATACAGAGTGTATTTCACTCAACAAATTGAGTGGCACAGTAAAGATGAGAAAGTCAGATAACTAAAATAATAATATCTTTCACGAAAACTTCAAGACAACGAGGGAACTAAATAAAAGTATTGATCAACATTCTTGTAAATTCCAGTTCTACAACTCGTAGCATGAAGACAAGACCTTCTGCCTAAGAGATGGTCAGATAAATGGTCAGAACTTTGCTTTAGTAAGGAAAGCAAAACATCAAAGCTCCTAAGATTTCACACATATCAGGATCTCAAATCTCGGAACAAAAATAATTTAAAACATACTACTTTTTAAAAATCATTCAGTTCTCTTTTTTGTTCCTTAATATATGCAATTACTACAGCCTTGATACACTTAGTCAAACTTTTAGCTATTTATTCGACCAAACAAGATGTAGTGCAGTTCATGAGTGGTCCTGAAATATGCACCTACAAATGAAATAAATCAATTTATTCAAGTTTTTAATTCTCAAAGATGACCCTGAATACTAAACTACACTCTAACAGAAAAGATTACTGTATCTTACATTTTAGTAATAAACCATATAAATTAAAAATCTATACAGCTGTACCTACACATATCAGCAAGAATGAATACTAGCTTTAGTGAAGGAAACAAACAATAATAGTTGCAGAGAAAAAGTCACTATTCACTAACATTTGTAATTTTTATGTGATGCTTTTTATTTGCTATATATTTATGTGGCATATGTGTGGGTATAAAGGCTGGAATGCTTGTAAATAAAAAATTTGTATGGTGTGGGAGTGATAATGTGAACTAATAAACATTAAGCTTTTCTGTGAACTGTAGTTCAGTTGCTTTTTTACTTTTGGTATTTATTTGTAACTTCTAATAACAGACTATGTCTTCATTATAATTAATTTTGTCCTAAAGTAAATGATGAATTACTTGCTGGATTTCAAGCACTTGATAATTAAAATATATGGAAGTGTTACCCTGCTTTGCATTTTTTAGTGGATAAGAAAGTTTAAAATCTTTTGAATGTATGAGCATTTATCAATATATGTGTCTGTCCAGAGTTCATAGTTAACAGTCAAAAAAGTCCCAGAGAGTAAAGACCTGTTATTTTTCAGCATCTCAAGGAACCATTTAGCTGAACGTTGTGTGGCTCATTTGTACCGAAGATCAAGATTTCTGGAACCCATCAGATTAAAGATGTATCTGTAATTTGCAATTTTTACGATGACAGAGAATATTTTGAGTTTTTGCTGTCTGGTCTTTGACTATGACCTTGTGATAAGAGTAAACTGAAGCATTGGAAATACTTCAATATGTAAGCATTTATGAATGCAACTTGCTAACAAAGTCTAATTACACTGATGCTTCATGATCCAATGGTGTGGAAAGCACAGGCAGGGTACAGCCTTGAAGATGATGGCGTGGTCCTAAAACCCCTACAACCTTAGGGTGTCTCAGATGCTGAAATCACTAAACTATCCATAAAATCACTGTGAAGATGATGGTTCTAGCTACTCTGGAAAACAGTCCTGAGATCAGAATCAGCTAAAACCACTTCTTCAGCTTCAGTTCTTATTATTTACATTCAGAAGACAGGAATATTATGTTTCCTCTAAAACCATGCTGTGAGAATGAAATAATGACTGGGTCTTAACAAATTCCTACTGTTTCAACCATTGAGGAGTTTTAGAAATATGAGGAAGAGCCGTAATAGCACTTACCTATGTGCATAACTTTAAGTGGATCAGTAATCCTCTTGAAATAATTGCTAATACCCATGCACTTAAAATTAAGCATCTGTGTAATTGCTTGAAGGATTGGAGTAAATCTTTTAAAACTGGTTTAAATTTAATCTTACATAAACTATAGATACTATGACAATGGGTCATCACAGCTCAGGAGTTTTTTATATAATTTCTTCAATTTTGGCAGGTCAAAACAGGAAGCAATGTGAATCTGGGCAGTAGAAGAGTTTTGTCTGGCTTTGCGAATTTTAATTTTCTATCAGGTTTTTCTTGTACTGTACGTAAATGGCATCCATAGAAGAACCAATACTAAATAAAATACTGTTTTAAAAAATATATATTTCATTTGTCCTAGAGAGTGAAGGTCCTTATGATTTGGGTCTTAATTCTCAATTGTAAGAGAAAATATGGATTATTGTGCATTCACATTTCAATGAAAACATTATCAATTATGTTAGAGATATCTTAAAGTATATGACTGTCCTCTTGCAAATGCAGTAAAAGCCCTCAAACACACTTCATACTCAAGCCCCTCATGCCAATTTGCATGACAATTAAATAGCTTTTTAATTGCTGTTAAATTATGCCAGTTAAACTGTGATTTCATGCAAATATTGAGCTGTAATGACATGCAGTGAATCATTTACTAAGATTTAGAACTTGGAACAAAGAAAGACAATTAATTCTAATCCTCAGATTCAGCTAAATTATGTGTCACTGGGCTTTTATGAATGTGGCCTGATTGCTTTGCTATCATTTATAAATTATACAAAGATTATTTGACACAATGGAAAAACCTGGCAGCAATAACCCTTCTGCAGACATCTGTATGCAAAGCTCTCAGGGTTTTCCTCCTATTGACTATTAAGGAAAAGTATATTGGTGAAAATAAGGGATTCTTTCCTCACAGCAATATTCATGACTTTGGATTTTATGCAAAAGAATAAAATACAGTTCAGATGGATGAGCATTAAAAAAACATGCAGCTCTTCTGCTGAGATAGAACTCAGCCAGAGAGTGAGCAATGTCTTTTGCTTCATTTACAAATTATAATGGAGGAAGTATTTTGACACTTGCTGTGGAGGAGACCGGCATGGATGTTTTACAGTGAAGCAGGTCTGCTCTAAAGCAACAGAGCTGAGTTCATGCCTCATACAGTGCTTTGCACCTCATCTTGCTTTATGTATTCTTTTCCTCTGTGAAGGCAAAGTGCATTTTCCTGTTTGTGGAAGGAAAGAGAAGCAAACTCAACATTGCAGAAATGTAGTGAGGCTGATGCAGCATTTTACACACTTGAGAGTGCAGACTGCTTGGAAAAACTTAATTGCTTTTTAAGTGAGAACTGTCCATTATACACTATTGGACTCAGAATTTTGTGTTATTTGACTACTGAATTTACAGCAGAAGGGCAAAGATTAACCATCACCTTAGAACACTCAGAATCAGCATCTGGCTGTGCCCCTTGAGTTTGTAACTGTTTTTTGATATGCACATATATGTATATATGTAGAATAGGTAAGTAGTGTCAGTTAATGTAGAATTACGTTTTTCCCTTTTCAGAATCACTTATTCTTTTCCTGTGAGGCAGGCAGGAAGAATGGAAGCCGGTGACTGCAAACCAATACCCCAAGTCTGAGCACAATGACAAATTGCAAACAAGTATATAAGCACAAATAACAAGAAAAAAAAAAATAAAGAGACGCAGTAGAGTCAAAAGCTTTGAGTGTGTTGCTTGATTTTGCTGTTGAAATACAGTGTTGACTCTTGAAAATAGAGGATACACTTTGTGGCAGAGGTTATTGAACAGAGCACAAAATTGTCGGGTTCAAATTGTTTAAGCATAACATTAAAAGAGATGCATTCAGACTCAGACAGCAAATATAAGCCTGCCTGACCTTGAAAAGATGGATCAATTCATCCAATTACTTCATGGTGGGAAATGTTAGACTTTATGTACAGAGTAATCAGACAGAGGATTAGATATGATGCTATTTGCTGCTCACTGTGTATGCAGAGAGATCACTGATAGAACACTTGCATATGGCAAAGAAATACAATAAGAACAAAGAATAGCAGCAAGAAATTGATAAGAAGTGTCAGTCAAATGAAAAGAGCCTAGGAGAAAGAGATTAACAACATATTCTAATGTAATTTTCATTCCTCTTATTGAAATTAGATTTCTATTATGGTTTTCTGCAAAGTGAACACTTTAACAAAATGCTGCTATGTGAAGTAAAAATGGGAACGGTACAATTTTGTATAAGCATATAGTATGTACTTTCAAAGAATTAATCAAAGTGGATTTGAAGCTCATCTTGAAAAAAGGGGATGCCTGTCTTAAAGCAAGGTGGGGTTTTTTTCCATAATGCTGAACACACAAGTTTCCCAGTCCTGAGGAAAAGTTCTGGAGTGAGGAATACTGCCTAATCCTATACAGGAATGAAAACAGACAGAGAACAAAATATGTACTGTCCTTAGGTGTATTACCTTGCAGGATGTGAGTAAGCAAACAAAATAAGCATCAATAAAGTCAGTCAAAATATTTGAACATGAAGAAATTTGTAAGGGGAACTGTGGTGGGTTTGTGTTTCTTAGTGAATTTTTTCTTCCTATTTTCCAGTTGGTTACCAGGGACACAACTGGCAGGGGCTAGTGTAGTCATATGCAAATGCCAGACAATTAGAGCACAAAAAGATGGTTGATCACCCTGGCCGAGTCTTTTGATATGGCTTTGAAAAAAACACAAAAGGAGGTGGGGAAGGTGTGTGCGTGGGGAGGGGGGGAGCAGTCCCCTGCAGCCAG